>OZ005741.1:68393381-68993381 GCA_963930735.1 Dioctria linearis
CCTCTCAGGAGGAGTTATGGTTGTCTAAACTCAAAATTTCGTATTTTCTTACCTTTGTTTTTATTTTGACATCATAACCTATTCAGGTCAGGATTAAATTGGACGATATGTTCCGTCCCCAAAGGGTAACAACGGAACCCCCATTACTATGACTTCGCTGTCCCTCCGCCACCAGGTTGTATCTCATGAACCGTAATAGGCAGACAGTTGAAATTTTCACAGAGTGTGTGTCATTATTTTTTCACATGACGCCTACTCTCATTTGAAAAAAATAAATGAAAAGTGTTAAATTTTGTACGATGGTACGGAACCCTTCATGGGTGGGTGCGACTCGCACTTGGCCGGTTATTTTAAAATGATGTTTTTCAGGTACTAAGGAAACAAATTAGCTTTGAGAATAGGTTAAAAACTAATAAATTTTTTACAGTTAGCAGATAGATTGAGCAGCCTTTGGAAAGGTCATGAAACGTACTCTGTACTTTTTAAGATACAGAGTGTTTTGTAAAAAACTAGCATATTTTTTTAATCACCCTGTATTGATATGCCCCCCTGCCGTATAATTTTTTGTTTAACTAGGTGAGTACTAATACATCCCTCCCGCTCTATGGACCACCATCAAGGCAACACTAATTATAAGAAAAAAACTACATTTGAATTTAGAGAGAGAAGAAAAAAAACAGAACAAAATTAAGAAGAGAGGGAACCCGCCGGCGTTGCCTGGCGATAATATAGATGCCTAGATAGGTGGTTGTGGAAGTTGAAATGGGTTAGGTGGTTAGAGATGCTTAATATCTAAGCTATTGTTATAGCCCCATGCGCCGACATCTGAAATGTGCCCTAAATTATATTATGTATGTAAATTATTCCCTGCATAAGTGCAAAGTAAACAAGAAAGCCAAGAAAGTCATGAAACACTTGAGACAAGATATACCGACCAGGCATAAATTATGTAAACTATGAGGTTCACGGTCAAACAACGGAAATGTTGATAGCTAAATCAGGGACAAAAAAGATAAGACAAGCGAACCGAGGCAATAATGAGAGAAAGGAAAAGTCGCCAGTTGCACTTCATCCAAAAACCGTTTCGGTCATAAAATCTCAATCACTAGATCTAATTATTTTATCTATAATCAAGTATCAATAATAAAGTAAAATTCAATAATAAAGAAAAATCAATCCTACGAATCGGAAGTGTTTTCTTATTTAACAGAATCCTAGAGTCTTTCTATTTAATTACAGAAATCCGGAAGCCAAAAAATCAGAAGAAGACTTGAATCAGGAATGCGAAAGATCTAAATTACTTAACACTATCACCTGACTCGATCAAGCGATTCTATGGTTTGACTCTGTGTCTGCATGTGTGCGTGTGTGTGTGTGTGTGTGTGTGTGCGTGCATCCGCTCATATGCGTGAGAGAGTGTAGCTCTCTACGACGACGCGTTCTCAGGCAGTGCCCAAATTTATAGTTAAAAACGTAGGGTTCAAAGTAGTTGCCCGATTGGTGGTACAATTTTTTGAACTTAAATTTACATTTATTTTTAAAAAGTGCGCGTGTACATTATTTCAGCTTTCACCTCGACGCGCGTAAAACAGTATCCAAACATATAGTGAAAAACTAAAGGTTTGTATGGCTTCACCAAAAGGGGGTCGACTTATTTGGTTCGTTTTTGAGCATGTATTTGCAATTTTCATGAAAAGGCCGTGAACAAAACTTGAGCTTTCCACGTTGACGCGTTTTTCAAGTACTTATATAGTGAAAAACCACAGTTTTGTATGGCAACATTAAGAAGAGCCTGCCCGATTTAGACCATTTGTGAAATTTAATTTACTATTTCTATGAAAATACCTCGTACCAAACTTTGGCTCTCTACGTCGACGCTTTCTCTCTCTTAAAAACGAAATTTTTGTATAGCAACACAAGAATTTTTTCTTTCCCTAAAATCCTTATTCGGACCAAACATTAAAAAAACCAAATCGGTCCAGCCGTTCTCAAGTGATGTGTTTACCAAGCAACGCAATCATATTTTTATTTATTTATTTTTTAACGCAATATTTATATGTTTGTTAAAATATTTTATAACGCTAGTTACATACACATGTGGTTGACTGAAAATATTAAAACAATAGGTGAGTACCTAATTTTCTATTACTTTTTCACACAATGTAGCTGCCAGTTCTACCACTTATCAATTCTAGTAGAGTGCTCGTTCGATGAGTCGTAATGTCAAGGGAGAGCCACAAGCAATAGCAAAACTAATATCATGAAATTGCTAAAGGGTTGGAGAGGAGCACCATCTTCATACACGCGGGGGGGGAGGGCATCCGCCATTTATATGACCCCATCATGATATAAGGAGGAGAACTATCCTTAAATATAGGGGGAGCAGATCCAATCCATACTGCCTTGACCCACAAAACGAACACACTTCCGCATTACTACAACTACATTCTGGCGGCCACTCAACGGATTTTTAATTAATAATATATACTACACTACACTAAATATTGACGCTACCACATCACATTCAGCAGATAACCCACCCATTTCTTTTCTTTTTCTGTATTCCTTTTTTAAAGATAACCTAATAAGAAGATAGGAATCAGCCGAACAAAATTGAAAATATTTCGTTTTTTTTTAGAATGAAACAAATAATGTCATATACTTACGCCTTTTGCATGAATGGGGGGAAAAAAACTTGGCTATGCATTATTGTAGTGCGACTGAGACAACGAGTTAAAAACAAATATCGAGAGAAAGTAGGATTACCCGAACGACAAAATCTTATTAAATCCTTCAAAATCTTATCAAACTATTCATAATGATGTAGATCGGGTCACACTACCTCATTTTTTTAAGATAAAGACAAATTTCGCTTTGGCCAAAGTTCTGAAAGGAGTTGTAAAATTGCTGTCAAATAAAATTCTCATTTTCCCCGAAACTATCAGAGAATCCAGCATGAGTTTCTTCCACTTAATCTCTTCAGAACAAAACGAATGTAAACAGAAGCACGTGCTGCTCAAATGTCATTGGAATTACACCAACAAATATTGGTATTTCTATAAAAAAAAACATTGGATAACATGGGAACATTTTAAGAGAGTAAAACCTGAAAACTCCACCCCTTCTCATTCTGTTTCGTTGGATGCAATCTGCGCTTTCACATTTTTTATCCTTATCCGTAAAAGTTTTAAAGAGAGTTTGAGTTTTTTGTATTTTTTTTCTTCTCCCTTTCCTTTTCTAGCCGTTTAAATTTTAAATGTAAAACACACGGAAATCTTCCCTGATTCTTAACTTGTTGTTTAAGTAACTTTGCCAAAACCCTAGAGAATACTTCACAAGCCATGAAACACTACCACATAAGAGCCCCAACGGAGTCCTAACATTCTAAAATATTTGCAGTGTTCTTATGTAAAACTGACAAAAGTTTGATTTGAATAGCTCGTCCGCCATAAACCACTATTCATACAGAAAAATGGTGTTCTGATAATTTTAAGCTTGCTTTTTTATCTTTCGAACCGAAATAAAATTTGTATACCTTTCCTAACAAAATTATTTAAAAAAATTTATCTGAGCCAAATAACTACGATTCCTCGAACAAAAACTCTCAGCTGAGTAATCATTGTATATGACGCTGTGCCACCATGAAATGCCGTAGGGTGATGATGGGCCCTATTCTGTTGATAAAATTTTATCATTTTATGTTATCTTATGCCTTAAAATAAAATAATTCCCTAAAATCCTACTCTGTACCAGAAATTTTATTTTATTTTATTCATTGTATCATAAAATATTTCCTGTTATGGAGGATTACATAAAAGATCCTAAGCAGCACATTTTAAAGGTTTTTGACACATTTTATGAAAATGACATGCGTCAATTAACATTTGTTGTGCGAAAATTGTTTTAATTAAAAACTAAAATGTACACCGCCATACATAAAAATTACAATTTTGTCAGAAATTGTAGAAATTTGCACTGGTGCGGTATGCATATGGTAAAATATAAAGAGTTAATTATTCTTGCCTAGGTTTTAATTTTATGCAGAAGAGGTCATAGGATACGATATATTTGCGATTTCTACGATGAACTGAAAGGATACATTTTCTACGGACGTGGTTCGTATGAAACTCCAGTCAGGAGTTGTCATATTTTAGCACCTTTACAGCCAAGTATCTCAAGAGCTATTAAGAAAGCAACCGCTTTCATAAATGATTATTTAGTGGGTGATGTGATAGAGTATCACGCAAATGTCAATTGACCAGCTGTTCAAAAAGTAATAGAAAACATAGCGGAATGTACTAAATATTTTATGTTACGTGTTCATAAAAGAATTCATAAAATTATTTTATGAAACCACGACACAATCTTTTAAATATTTTATTTTCATTTTATGAAGAAGGGATTTTATTGCCACAAAATAACATAAAATATTATTTTGTGAAAAATTACAGAATAGGGCCCGATATCGAATGCCAAGCGCTTGTCAGGGGAAGCGCTTCTACAACATAGCCAGAAAATATCTTTTACGAAATGCTCTTTTACCAAAAAGTCAAAAAAGTCTTTGCGGAAGTAGATCTCTTCCCTGAGTTTAGGGTTATTCGTTTTTTGTTGTGAAAAGATGACTCATATCATAGATGGCACAAGAACTAGATGTCGTATGCACTACCAAAAAAGTATACGAAATTTATATGGCTGAGTGGTCCATTCCGGAATGGACCATAACATTTGAAATGATGTATACGTCGAGTGATTCATATTTTTTCGTATCTGAAGTGTTGAGGAAGTCGATCAAATGTATACAAAACTGCTATTATAAAAACATTAGCTTTCGGCATGCTGTAAAACATGTTATTGTCCATTTCAGAATTCACTACCCATTTCACAATCTGTATATACTCTACATCTATGCTCATATGCATCCGAAAGTGTAGCAAAAGTTTCAATCTTTTCCGAAGTGCTCTCTTACCATAGCCAAAGGAATATTTGCGGAAGCAAATCCCTTCTCTGAGTTTAGGCTTATTCATAACGTATTTGTTTATTGTTGTGAAAATATGACTCATATGCATCTGAAAGCACAGCAGTATTTTCATTTTTTAGTAGTCAGTTGTAGTGGGCTTGAAATTCGTATAGATTGAAAAATAAACGGAACACATTCAGCTTGAAACCTTATCTTGATTCCCTCGATATTCTCTATAAGAGTTCCATGAGTGCTATCCTACAAGCGCTCCTAGAGCGCTTCCCAAGAATGTGCATCTGAGGACCTTCTTCTGCGGAACATGCTCAGCTCACGTTAAAACGATATTAACAAGGATACGGTGAGGAAGCGCTGCGAGCTTCCAAAGACGCGCTCTTGCATTCGTCTTTGAGCGCTTCCATTTCCCGATGGAACGTAGCTATGCCTACATATTCGGACTTCGGCTGCACATACACACATGCAATTATTACTCAGGTGAGAGTTATTGAGAGTAAAATGGTAAGTTTTTACTTTGTAGTCAAAAGTATTTTATTATTTTGTTAAGTAAGGTTCATAGGAAGTGTAGCTTTTGGCAAGGTAAGGAACCAAGCTTTAAATTACTAGAAGACTATTTTCCTGTATGGATAGTAGTTTAGGCTCTATAGCATATATAAAGTCAATGTTTGGCACTTTTCTATAAGTATCAATATAGAACATTTTAAAGAACGGACTCCGAACGCACTCACATAGATTTCTGTTTCATGGCTTGGAAAGTATTCTCGAGGGTTTCGGCTATACGCGAAAATGTTCTTAGTATGGTGTATTGAGTGTGTATCATTGTGTGTTACCGGACTAGCTACTCCTAAAGGTATATTTACAATAACTCAAGTAGGTACGTTGAAAAGGTCTGACGCCGATTACTTTAATTTTTAATAACACTGCCTTGGTGCCGTCAAACTTTACCGTCATAAAGTGCTATGCTAAATTTCTCCATTACCATCCAAGTGGCACTAATTTCATAGTCATAGATAAATTTATTATACGCCCAAGTCACGATTTTACTAGGAAATTCAAATGGAATCTATGAAGTTTAAACAATTTATGAATTGTTGTATCACTGGCAGCTGTCGCATTGCAAGTTGATTTTTCTATCTTTTGATCGTATTTTTTCCACAAGGAACTTCAAACTCTTCAACATGTCTCTATGCTCTTAGAAGACTTAATGCAATTCTTTTTAAAAAGGCGGGTCTTATTTCACTAGATTCTTTGTTCATTAAGATTGAAAAACGTAAATATATTAAAGCGTTTATTCCTACAGCATTTAAGATGCCATTCTTGACTATAAATTCTGACACAATTAGTCAAAAGTGTCCAACACGACCTTCGGTTTTGTTGTAAAAGTTTATATAACATATAAACATTTGACACTGATATTGACCCGTTCAGGGGAGAAAAGATCAGTTCCTCACCATAAAACGCATTAAGAATTGCTAATAGTTCCTGACATTTTTTTCATGCTTATTAAAATTATTCGGTGCAATGTCATAAAATAAAGGATCAGAATTAGACAACCTTTTTAATCGCCAGCTATTGTTGAGATACTATACTACAATCTTGCAAAAATTGCGAAAAATATTGTAAACTTTTCCTTCACCTTACGTAATAGCCTGATAACTCTTTAACGGCTACAGATGGGTGGCCAACACGTCGACCGCAAAGGCTTTGAAAGTAGCCCGCGAAGCTAAAGTTGAACAACTTGCTTTCACTTAAATTAATGTTTGAAAATCCTAATTCGATAATTTATTCTTACAATAATAGACTGCAACGTACCCATACTGTTTGTATTTTTCGCAATGTACAATGCAAATGAATGTTAACTTTTAAATTAATTTTAGCTGCAACGCATGCGCATATAAATGGCAATCGCACAAAACAGTGCAAAATCATGTATCAGACAGTAAAATGAGTCAATTCACATATAATTTTCGTAACATGACTTTATGTCTCTATTTAAAGTTTTATTGCTGCCTGGCTCGCAGATTTGCCTGGCTTACATTTGCTTTTCACTTATATGAATAATGTTACACAACATTAGCCTTAAATTTATCACATTGAGTAGTTAAAGCTACGATTAAGCGCTTGAGTGTTCATACACTTGCTTCCGGTGTATATATATATATCGCATTGTCTTATTGACACAAAACCTATCTTAACACTACATAACCAATGATAACAATACTATTGGGTGCAGCCAAATTCAAAGTACATAAGAAAATAATACAAAACAAAACAAAACAGAGTAGTAAGATAAAACTGGTAAGAATAGTAGTAAATCCACTTCTCTTTTACTTTTGCTTTAGCGCTTTGGTTTAATAGGAATCCATTCAAAACTTAAAATGTTTTCAACTTTTCAGTCTTTTAATTCTTTAAATTCTCAATTTAAAGTTTTAATTTTTTAATTTTTAGGTCATAGAATCTTTAGATATTTATTTATTTATTTATTTATAGTTCTTACTTTCTATTCAGTCGATCCATGTAACTAATGCTGATGCATCTAACTACGAGTAAGTATAAGCATAGATGGCACAAGAACTAGATGTCGCATGCAGTATCAAAAAAGTATACAAAATTTATATGGCTGGGTGGTCCATTCCGGAATGGACCACAACATTTGAACTGATGTGTACGTCGAGTAATTCATATTTTTTCGTATCTGAAGTGTTGAGGAGGTCGATCAAACAAATACAAAACTGCTGTTAAAAAAACATTTGCTCTCGGCATACTCTAAACCGTGTTGTGGCCCATTCCAGAATGCACTATCCATTTCACAATTTGTATACTCTGCTTTAGTATGCCATGCGACATCTAGTTCTTGTGCCATCTATGGTATAAGTCAATCAGTCTCGACCTAACAGTGCTATTATCAGGATGTCTCTGTGCGCGAGTAAGGTACCTTATAGAAAAGGATACCGATTCAGTATGTCAGTACATGCCCCCCCCCCCCCCCCGGCAAAAACTCCAAGCACTAAATTGGAGAAATTATTGTCAATATTAATAACGACACTGGGATATTTTAACCCCTGTAATTTGACGTGGATGCCCTCTCGTAAAACGGTACTTTTAGATCCCCAGCAGTATTACTGGAGAGAGATGGGCGGGAATCTGCGTGCAGCATGTTAACAGGAGACAGATAGTAGTTGTCATCTAGGGAGTTGTTTCTGTTTACGTTAAATATATTTTTGATTAATGGATTATCGTGGGCTTCCATCCTGGCCAGAGCTTTTTCAGATATGCTTAATAAGTATGTTATTAGCGGTGGTATTTTGGCCTCGTTTTATATTCTCCTGTTAGAATACCATTTGTGGCTGTCTGGTTTTCTGAATTTGCCAATACAATGTCTAATGACTTTCCTTTCAAAAGATTCCAGTTCGTTGGCGACGTTCGGAGTAATCTGGAACCAGGATGAGAAACCACAGCTAATGATGGGACGGATTAGAGTTTTATATATCAGTAGTTTGGTTTTTTTGAAAGGGCTTTCGCGTTAAGGAGTGGTCTCAGTACCGCTGTGGCGGCTTTAGCTTTCTTGAGTACCTTCTTTGCATGTGGGTTAAAGCGTAGCCTATTATGAAAGTTAATTCCCAGGTACTTTATTTCTTCTTTTAGGGGTATTTGTCTGTTATTTACTCTAAGCGAGAGGTATTTGCTTTCTCTGACCGCAGAGTAGTGTCCTTTGCCACTTGTATTGCGGAAACAAATGAGCCCACTCTTTAGTTCGTTAATCCTTAAGCCCCAGTTGTTGTAGTACCTGGTCAGCTCGGGAATGAACCTTTGAATTTTCGCTAGTGCTCGATGAGGCTTCTCATCTTGCGCTAATATAAGTGTGTCGTCGGCATATAGAATGGCTGCCGGACTATCTGTTGCAAAATTTCTCAGCGAGAAGTCGTGTATAAAAATGTGAAAGAGTTTTGGTCCCAGTATGGAACCTTGCGGGATCCCAGAGAGGATCGGAAATGTATTTGAGGACTGCTCAGATATAGAAATTGAGGTACTTCTATCCTTCAAGAAGCTGTTTAATAACTTAGTAATTTCAGGTGGGAGCCCGATCTCAAGCAGTTTGAACACCAGACCTTTGTGCCACACTCCGTCGAAAGCCTTTTCCAGGTCAATATCTAGCCCCATCGTGCAGGCTTTATTCCTGAGGTTATGAGTGATTTCATTAGTCAGAGCAAGGATCGCATGGTTGGTTGAATATGACTTTTTAAAACCGAACTGGTTATGTGGGATTATACCTTATTCTTCGCAGAATTTATCAAGGTTGATGGCAATTACCCTTTCGAACAGTTTCCCTAAATTCGATAGAAGGGCAATTGGCCTAAAGTCCTCTATCTGTTTAGAGTTCCTTTTTTTTTGCTATTGGCATTAAATTTGCTACTTTCCATTCCTGGGGAAAGTAACAGTTGTTGATACAATGGTTAAATAATATTGATAGGTTAGTGTCTAATGTTACGGGACATTTGCGCAGAATATAATTTGATATCTTATCAGTACCGTGAGATTTTTTATTGTTTAGGTTTACTCTTAAATCCGCCACTTTTTCGGGTGTGGTAAAAATGCTGTTGTACAGCATAGGTGCTACTGCTGAGCTGAGTTGAGATATAAAAAGAGCTCAGTTTATCGGCTAACCTTGTCTCGGTAGCTCTATCCAGTTCCGGAGTTTTTTCTGAGTAAATTTCAGCGAAGTGATTTTGAAAGGCATCAAGCTTTTCTGCTGTGGAAATTAGGACCCTATTTAGGTGTCTCAGGTTATTATTGGCTATGTTTGTACCGAAAAATTTCCTCCCCGAAATTCGGTCAATCTCCTTGAACGCCTGAGGAGATGGATTTATGTTTCTGAGTCTCTCTTGGAAGGCTTGGTTTAGTTCCAATTTGACTCTTTTAACCAAAGATAACCTAATAAGAAGATATGACATAGGTGAGATTTCCGATTGTTTTACATTTAAAATGTACACGGCTCGAAAAGGAAAGAAAAAATAAGAAAAAAATCAACATGCAACGAAACAGCATGGCAAATGAATCATTTTCGTAAATAAACGAGAAGGGGCGGAGTTTTCAGATTTTACTTTCATAAAAAGCTCCCGCGTTTTTGTGAAAACTATTTTTTTCTGAAATATTGCGAGACTTAATCCAATTTTTCCAAGTTTTGTAATTCTATGAAGTGGGAGAAACTCATGCTGGATTCTATGATATTTCCGAGAAAAATTAGAATTTCATTTGATAGGAATTTTACATCTCCTTTCAGCAGCTTGGCCAAAGCGAAGTTTATCATTTTCGAGGTAGTGTTACCCGATGTATATTATTATGAATAGTTTGAAAGGATTTTGAAGGTATTCAAGAAAATTTTATCAGTCGGGTAATTTTACGTTCTCCCGATTTTTGTTCCCCCATTCATGCAGAAGACGAAAGTAGGTATATGACATTATTTGTTTCTTTCTAAAAAACTCGAAAAATTTCCAATTTTGTTCGGCTTTGTCTTAACTTGTCATTAAGTTGTTGGTTTTTCAATCCACTTGTTACTCCGTTTTGTGCACTTGTATATACTTTCAATCTTAGTTTTTTTTTATTTATTCATACAGCGAACAGAAGCAGGTATGTTAGTTGTTAATTATTTTTTTGAATGTTTCTAATATTTAACCCTATTATTTTAGAATGAGTAAACCAAGTACAGGCCGGAAAAAAAACTAAAAACTTATCATTATCACAGTGAATGGGAAGAAGATTATTTCTTTACTATGATGAAAGATAAGTGTATGTGTATTATTTGCAATACAACAGTAGCTTTGCCTAAGAAAGCAAACGTTGAAAGACATTTTCTAACAGTTCATAAAAACTATGAAAAGTAGATTATCCACGTGGTACTGCGTTAAGAAAGCCCAAAATGCAGCAACTGAAAGCACAATTAACTATGCGCAACAAAATAGTTTTTTGCAAATACAACACGAACTCGAAGACTGCTACGATTGCCTTATTCAAAGTTGCTGATACTTTAATTAAACATAATAAACCTTTTCAAGATGGGGAAGTATGGAAGGATGCTATAGTTTATGAGAAGCTATCTGATATTTGTAAACACTAGAGCTCTAAATTAAAGCACCTGATGGTAAATGTGTATTGAAAGGCTATAAGACCTCCGTTGATATATAAATAACAATAATTAATATAAATAATTGATACGGAGTACCATTTAGTATTGTAAATAATATTTAATTATTATATCATAAGGAGTTATACAGTGTTATGGTAAATTTTATCCACATTTCCTTCAGTATTACAATCATGATATCAAAAGCACTCCGATTTGGCTTTGGCTGTAATTCAGCGATATCCATCAGAGCTAAAGATTATATATCAGAGTGCAATAATATCTATTACTGCGTGCTATTATATTTTCTGGATTTGCTTTAAAATTAATAACCACCGTTCAAACAATGGCATTCGGTGTAACTTAATTTTAGCAGTAAATAATAAAGTGTTTTACTTTCCCTCATATACTTTTTTGATTTGCCATCAAAAATTATAACAATGACAATTATATACATTGACTCAAGTATATGAACGTTGCAGTGTATGTCATGAGATTAACATGGTTAGCCATATAAATATTGCATGCATATTCTTTATTTTGAGAGGCTTATGCGCATTAAGGCACTTTCACATCAAAAACAAGAACAGAAAAATGTAAACCGAAAATCTCAATGTATTCCACTTTAAGACAAGATTTTTTTTCCAATGATTAATAAAATCCAGAGAAATAGGATAAACTAAGAATTTTACTGAGAAAATAGTTATATTTATTTCAGATTTTGAAGAAAAACGCAACTGTTATGTTTTATCGGCCGAAAAACTTTTTTGGCAGAAAAATTCGTCCGATAAATCATAAAAGTTGTGTTTTCTTAAAAAATGCTAAGATAAATATGTTATTTTATTAGTAAAATTATTAGTTTATCCTATTTCCCATGATTTATTAATCATTGGAGCAAAAATCTTGTTTTAAAGTGGAATAAATTGAGTTTTTCGGTTTACATTTTTTCGATTCTTGTGTTTGATGTGAAAGTGCCTTTACACTGCGCACTGCAGATTAGAATTTTGGTATAAGCGGACGTGTTAAATCCGGGAGTGTGGTTAAAAGTTTGCTGTGAAGTAGTGTTTATTGTTCAAGTTAAATCGAAAGAATAAACTGAATACAAATGTTCTTTTCTCTACATGGCCCGAATTAAACGAAAGAATTAATGCTTAGTACTGGCAGACAAAAACTGAAACGAATTTATCTAAAGTATTGTCATCACACGGAATTTTAAGTGATTTTATTATTCTCTGCAAAATATTGGCAAAGTCAGCAACAAGAAGAAGAGTCCCACTGCTGCAACCTTACAAACCAACAATGACAACGCTGCTGGAAAAGTTACAAAAGTCGAAGATAAAGGCTCCCTTGGAAAACGTTTAAAAGTGATGGAAGCTGAAGTCCTTCAATAAAATTTTTACTTCTGGAAGCGGTAATTTTAAAATACTTGTAAATATTTTTAAGTGTAATTAAGTAGTATATTTTGTTGCAGGAGATTTATTTATTTTATTTATTTATTTATTCAAAAGTTAAGACGACAGTATACAGATACAGTTGTTTTATTAATATACTACCGTATAATTATTACAATCTTTTAAAAATTATTTAGAGAAACAAGAAATAAAGAAGAAAGGAAACAAGTTGTATGAAATTATGTTTTTTTTTTTTTTTTTTTAGATATGCTCACCACACTACTTAGTTAAAAGTTAATAAGAAATTCAATTCAGGTTTACAATTTCAATTAACAATAATTCTGGAGGTGAGTTAGGGAGAAATAATATTAAAAATAATACGAAAAGTAAGAGAGGGAGAAGAATGATGAGTTACAAGAATATGAAGGAAAACTCAGAGACGTGAAAATTATTTAGTAACCATTAAGAAAGAGAGGATATAACATAGTGGTAACCTTAAATCGCAGACCCGTAATATGGAAGTATGTAAAATTATACCGGAAATAAATTGCTAGAGGATATTTCATTAAAAATTATTTGCTTGAAACTAGCGAGGCTTCTATTATTAAATAAATCGACATTATTAAAGAAAGTATTATGACTTTTTTTGAATATGGAAGATGGGTGATTTATTTCTTAAATTAGTTCTGGTAAATGGAAGATTAAACGTGTTGAAATTACGCGATAGACGAGATGGAACATTAAAGCTTAGGTTCGATATTAATTCAGGACAATCCACTATGTTGCTAGTAATCTTATACAAAAAAATTTCATCCAAAATAAGTCTGCGGTTTTGAAGTGTAATCATTGAAAAATTATTTAGTCGTTGCGGATATTCGCATTGAGTACCGGATAGTTTGTATTGGAGATATCTTGTGAAACGCCTTAATGGAAGTTCCAGTTCATTTATATATATGGAATAAAACGGATTCCATACTGGTGAGGCATATTCCAAAATGCTTCTTACAATGGAGTTAAATATTGTTATATGCGAATGCGCAGATTTGAAAGATTTACATGATCTAAATAAAAATCCTAAGACTTTGAAAGCTCTAGCCGTTATATAGTTAACATGAGAAGAAAATAATAATTTATCGTCAAAAATAACTCCAAGATCTTTAATTTCATGCACCAAAGACAACGCGCCATTATTTATTGAATAATCAAATTGAAGTCTCTGCCGTTTCCTAGAAAAGGATATAAATTTGCATTTGGTAATATTAAGGGATAGGAAGTTTTCATCGCATCAGTTTTTCAATTTATTTATATCATTTTGTAATATTGGGCAATCATTTACAGTATTTATCACACGAAAATTTTTCGCATCATCTGCATAAAGAAGGCACTGTGATTCCATGCTTTCCGGCAAGTCATTAATATATATTGTAAATATGAACGGACCAAGAACTGTACCTTGCGGGACTCCCGAAAGTTGTTTAAAAGGCATAGATTGAAATCCATTCAAAACTACGACACTATCTCTTTCGCTTAGGTAAGAAAACATCCATTTAAAAACATCCTCATGGAATCCCAAGGATCGCATCTTTACTACTATCCTTTTATGTTCAACTTTATCGAAAGCCTTAGTAAAGTCAGTATGTATAGAATCAACTTGTGTACAGTTATCCAATGCAGTTGCAATAACATCCGTGAAAATCGCCAAATTAGTAATGGTCGAACGCCCAGGAATGAAACTATGTTGGCATTGATTAATCAAAGCATTCGTCTGGTGAATTAACTGTCCATGTATAATTTTTTCAAATATCAAAGCCAAGCTGCTAGAGATAGATATGGGTCGGTAATTGATTACTAATTTAGGGTCACCTGCTTTATAAATAGGTGTAGTAAAACATCTCTTTAAAATCTTAGGAAAAATCATGTTTCTAATTGACATATTGAACAGGTCGGCTATAGGGATTGAGAGGGCTGCAGAGCATTTTTTGTAAAACAAATTGGGAATTCCATCAGGTCCAGCTCTTTTATTACCATCCAATTTAAAAATAACCTGTTCCACATCCCATTGGGAAACAATGTTAAAACAAATAGATGCATTATAGTTATTCGGAGAAATGTTATCGTATGCTAAAGCATCAGGCACCGATTGATATACTGAGCCAAAATATTCAGAGAGCATATTACATATAGTATCAGGGGAGCTAGATATGTTGTCTCCATACCTCATGTATTTGGGAAACGAATTAGTGGCTTTAAGGCCTTTAGTAAAGTTCCAGAATCTCTTAGGGTTATTATTAACGGCAGTCTCTGTGTCCACTATATAAGCTTTGTAACAGGAAAAAGTCTGATAAATCTCAGGATTTTTAGTGCGAATATACATATTTCTATACTTCTGTTTCAATTTCATTGCCATACGTAATTGCGGAGAAAACCAATTTGGAAAATTATTAGAGGAATTAGGCACTTTCGGAACAAAGATCTCAATACATTGATTGAGGATATTATACGAATTACCAAATGATCTGTCAACATTATTTGTAATGACTTGTGCCAAATCGTATGAAGATAAAAAATCATTTATTCTTTCGTAATTAGCTAATTTGAAATTTCTCGTACTCGTTTTACATTGGCCCATGTGCTGGAATTTATCTAAAGTAAGTAATACATCAAGAGGAGGGTGGTGGGTATCAATACGACTCAGTGGCGTTGGAGATTTATGAACCGATATATTCTCACTTAGTGTGTCCGATAATACCAAATCGAGAATTCTCTCATTGCCATTCAATTGGTCATTGTATTGATTTAATCCACAAAAGGACATACAATTTTGAAGACGAGTTATATTTCCCGCAATATACATACAATTGTTAATATTGTCATATAACCAGTTTAAAGATGGCAAATTAAAATCGCCCACAATTATTGTTTTGGAATTTGATGGCAGTAATAATGATTTGTCACAGACATTTGAAAAAACAGAGTCATAGACTTCGCAAGAACTTTGTGGTGGTATGTATATACACCAAAAATAAAGTGAGAAATTATTAATTGTAATTAAGACTACTAAGTCTTCATTGTTTGTTTCCAGTGCCACTTCCCGGCAAGATTTAAATCTATTATGCACAGCTATTACGCACCCGCCACCGTCTAGTTTATTTGTTTGGTCATAATTACGATCTTTTCTAAACACGGTATGCCTATTTTCAAAACTTTCACTACTCATTACTCCATCCCGTAAAAATGTTTCTGTAAAACTAATAATATCATAATCGCTTGCCAATATTTCAAGTCTAATGTCTTCGGTTTTACTACGCAATCCTCTAACATTCTGATAGTATATATTTAATTGCATTACTACTGTTATATTATGATTTAAATAAAAAATTAATTAGAATATTTTTTTTAAATAAAATCTATAGATTCTACGTTCTTGATAATGTGACAGATCGAGGACTCATCCTTCTTCATATATATTTTCCCATTCTTCAGCCATAAGTACTTAAAGTTAAGTTGCGATTTACACAAACCAGCTTTATAAAACAAAGTTCTCTTAGACCTAGATAAAAATTCATTAATATAAACTCTATTATTGTCAGTATAGTCTAGATGATTGGTACAAAGATCCTTTTTCAACTTATATGCCGCTAATACCCGATCACGTATGAATTCGCTTCTGTATTTGACTATAATCGGTTTAGATTTAGATTGTTTTCCTGATCTGTAGGCCTTTAAAACGTCACCATCACCCTGGGGAAGTTTGAATACATTATGAACTTTCTTGACCACTTCCAAAATGTTTTCATTCTTAGTAACTGGGATATTAACTATTTCAATAAAATTGATTAAGGTGTTATCTTCAACTTCAGTTAATCGACTTTTTATTATTACGAGTTCGTTGGATAGTCTATATTTCTCCTCCTCTAAGGTTTTTATTCTTCTCTCTTGTTCATGTAAAGTTTCTGCAATTTTCCGTATACCATTGAAGCTAGACACAAGAGAGTGCACAGAGTCGTTAAACTCTTCCTGCCTTAATTTGATTTTATCAATATCAGATGACATTATCTTTATTGCAGTCATAAAGTCGGTTGAGGTATCCTCTGAATCCGAATCACCAGTGATGATTGAAATATTTGAGTTAGTTTTTGTGCACACTAGGCAACGGTAGGCAGCCGTTCCACTCTCCATATTTGTTTGCAACTCTTTACTAATTTTTGCGCAAGTAATATGAGTGTAATTATGGCAATCAACACATTTCACTCCCTTATTTACTCGAGAAATGTTAGGTGCACACAAAGAGCATTTAGATGGCATTATTATGATGATGTTTGCAGTAAGTTGAGATTAAGCACATTAAATTGCAAATTTAATAGATGGACACAGCAATATTGTGATTTTATAAATCGTAAAGAGTTCCAATTTGTATGCAAGAAATAGAAAACTTCAAAAATACCTCCTGAACATACAACATCAGTCAGACGACACTCTGTACCAACATCCAGCATGAGAAATCTAGAGGTTATGTCCAAAGAAAAACCGGTACGGTTGAAAAATATCCAGGCTCTTGTTAATATGTTGGTTCACTCGAAAATCCAGTCAATTGAAGAAAGTGCCTTATGGCTCATATCACTTGCAGTGATAGCAAAAGTCCCAAAAATGATTATGACGTACAATAGATGGATACAGCAATTGTGATATCGTAAATCGTAAGAGTTCCCATTTTCGTACAAGAAATAGAAAAATTCAAAAATACCTCGTGAACATCCACATCAATCAGAAGACACTTTACACCAATATCCAGCACGAGAAACCTGATTTAAGAATGTTAGGTTATGTCTAAGGATATTCAGCTCCGGTTGAAAAAATATCCAGGCCCTCATTAATATCCACCAAATTGGATTAAATTATTGAGATTATTGAGATTTGTGAGTATGAAGCCCTTAAAATCACCACATTTGTTCACTCGAAATCCAGTTGAAGAAAGTGCTTGCATGTGTTAACGAAAAACTGAGCCGAATAAGATCCAACTTGCTCAAATCAAAAGAGACATTGCAGCCGGCAGCTATTTTAATCGGAAATGATTTCGGTTAGTTATTATTTTTTTTTTCTACAAATTAGTTATGTTTTTTTATTTTCAGTTGACATACTGTCAAGTTATATTGCAGTAGATGACGTTTTGTACATATCAGGAATAATTACAATATAGGTACACATTAATAATAAAACATGTTTAAAGATAACAACGAAAAAACTAATAACATTTTAAATGTAAGCAATATTCATGATATGAATAAATTTTTTAAAGAAAGTAGCGAAGATATTAATATTCTGAAAAATATTGTTCGAAAAGAGAATATTAAATTAGCGTGTGATATATATGAAAAAATAAAAGATTTGCAAAAAGGCTACGGAGTAAATATTTCTCATTTTAAAAAATTATTTTAATGAAAAAGTGTACAAGAAACTCTTATAAATAATTTGTTACAGAGATAATATAAGAATAGAAAATGTTATGAAGTAATTTTATAATATGACTTTACTTGGGTAATTCGTACGTATGTATATAATTTTATATTATTATTTTTATTATAGAAGAGATATTTTTGTATGTGGATGCACCCATAAAGAAAAATGTATTATACAAAATATGCTTAAAAAACTGTTTCTTTTTATGACTTCAAACCTTTCGATATTTATTTAATTTTAGGAAGATAACCTAGAAATTGATGAATATGTATACTGACTGGACATTATCATATTATTTATTATATAGGTGTAGCTCTGCAGAAGGGAACCAATCGCAGCAAGTTGAAAATATTGGATTTAGTAAATTTGTGGTTCTGAAATATCCAAAAGTTTTGTTTCCAAAAAATTGTCCAGTTCATAAATTGGATCTGGAAAGTCCCAATACCAATTTCTGAATTAGATTTATTTTGAAAACTGCACTCTTGGGAATTTGGTATCCTTTTGTTTTATAAATCCTACATTTTTAATTACTATGTATGGTTCCTTTTTATACAACTACCACCTAAAAGATACATGTATCATACCTTTGGTTATAATAATATATTCGCATTATAGATATAATATTTAACTGTGCCTTATAAAGCTATTGCGATGGTTCACATATTTCATGCGTTGCAGGCTATATTTATTACCTACACGATGTAGAAAATGTGACTCTTGCTATAATTCAATAAGACGGATTCGAATATTATATTACGTCATAGATGAATATTATAATTCTATGTACTACAAAATGAGGTTCTGCCATTCATACATCCTATATATTCGACTGCAATGCGTATGAGTTCCGCTCTCATACATTATGTTAGGAAATATATAACCATCATGGTATTAACTGTATAAAGCAGACCATAATCTGAATGGTACAAGGTCACAATCTACATGTTATAGCAATCAATGTTTTATAACTACAAGAACGATATAGGTTTTGTTTTGGTGTAAATATAAATAAGAGCCGCATATATTCTTATTTATTACAGAATAGATTAGATTAGATTTGTGAAGGGGTGTATAGGCGTTAACCTCGCAATCACTGCGACCTGAAAGATCTATTGTGAGTCCCCGTTGAATTTGCTCCATTTATAGGTTTAGACTGTTAATAAAGTCTAGAACCATTCTGGGCTTAAGATTCCATACGTAACTTGGTGGAGGAAAAGCATGTTCAAGGTGAAATAATCTCCGCCTGGCCAATGCTTCGTAGTTGCAGAGCAAGTGCTCTGAGGTTTCGTGAGCATCCTGACAGAAGCGGCAGGATGAAGTATCAGCCAAACCCAGCTTGTTTAGGTGATACCCCAAGGGGCAATGGCCTGAGAAGAGCTCAGTGATCATTTTGAGCTCTGTTCTTCTAAGGAGTAGGAGTTGTTTTGTTTTTCCGCCAGAGGAGTCGATAAACTTTTTTGCCTGACGAAGTCCTTGTAGCCTTTCTCAATACAGGGATTTTTGTTTATTCTCCCAGTTATTTAGGGTAGCTCTGAGGTAACACTTTGAAGTGCCACTGGGGCCGTATACCCCCAATCCGACCCCACTGTTTGTTTTCGAGCCGTCTGTATACCACACCATCGATCCTTGTTGGAAGGACGGTTTAGTGGAGCGCCATTGTTGTCGGTCTCCAAGAACTACTTGGAATGGTCTTACAAAATCCACTCTGGATGTAATTATATCAGATATTGTCGTCACTTGCTCGAAGCATATCTGTTTTAAGATACTTAAATGGCCAACCAGATCGCCTGGCTTTAACTGTTTCTCCGTTTGTACTCTAATAGCACTGGAGATCGCTTCCTTTTTCACCTGCAAATTCAGGGGTGCAAGGTTTAATAAGGTTTCCATGGCTGCTGTAGGACAGGTTCTCATAGCACCAGTTATTCCCAGACAGGTAAGCCGCTGGGTTTTTTGAAGCAGAGCCTCAGCCGTCTTTTGATTAGTTTTTGGCCACCATGCGAGGGCCGCATAGGTGACCATGGGTCTAACAACCGTGGTGTACGTCCAGTACATCATTTTTGGCTTCAGACCCCATGTTCTGCCAATGAAGCGACGACACGTGTAGAGAGATCGCATCGCTCTATCCGTCACTCTGGACAGATGCGAATTCCAGGTAAGTTTCTTATCTAGGGTTATCCCCAGATATTTGACTTCGTCTGAAAATATCAATTCCGTATTATCAAGAAGAGGAGCCGTTAGTGAAAGCTTCGATCTTCTTGTGAACGGAACGATAACCGTTTTGTTGGGGTTTATGCTAAGGCCTTTGTTTAAACACCACGTGCGGACTGTGGAGAGGGCTATTTGCATGAGGTCGGATATGACTTGATCATGCTTGCCCCGTATTGTAACTACTAGGTCATCCGCGTAGCCTTGAACATTAAAACCCGAACTAGTCAAATTCTCTAGCAGATCATCAATCACGATCGACCATAAAAGTGGAGAGAGAACTCCTCCTTGTGGGCAGCCTTTTTCTGCGGTGATCGTGACTGAGCAGTTCCTTAGAGATGTGGTTATCCTCCTGCTTCTAAGCATGGAGTCTATCCAGTTTACCGTGGAGGGCTCAAAGCCTCTATCCTCGGCAGTTGATTTAATTGCATCGAAGGAGGTATTATCGAAGGCTCCTTCTATGTCCGCAAATGCACATAAAGCCACCTCTTTTGCTTCGAGCGCTTTTTCGAGGTCTTTGACTAATGTGTGAATGGCAGTCTCCGTAGACTTGCCAGCTTGATAAGCGAACTGCTTAGAATGAAGTGGTGATTTAATCAGAATTTCACTTCGAATGTGTAGGTCTAGGATTTTTTCCATGGACTTAAGCAGGAATGAGGAGAGGCTGATGGGTCGGAACGATTTAGCTAGAGAACTAGCTCTTTTTCCTGCTTTAGGTATAAATACCACCCTGACGTCTCTCCAACATTGGGGAACGTACCCTAGAGCGTAACTGGCTCCAAAAATTTTTTGTACTGGAAAGAGTATTTCTTCAACACCTTGCTGTAGTAAGGCGGGAAAAATGCCATCTTCTCCAGCAGATTTAAAGCGCTTAAATGTGCCAATGGCCCATCTAACCTTGTTAGGAGTGAAGATTCTTCCCGCAAGGCTTTTGCTTCAGTTAGAGACTCCGTACATGTCCACCTCAATCGGGTCTGGAGCTACTATTCCTTGATCGGGAGTGAGAGAGTCGGGAAAGTGAGTTTCTAATAAGAGCCTGACTGTTTCCTCGCAACTCTCGGTGTAGCTCCCATCTTCTTTTTGAAGTGTGCCTATACCATTCGTGTGATCCTTCGAAAGTACCTTATGGAGCCCGATAGGTGCGGGTAATTGATCTATGCCATCGCAGAAGGTCCGCCAGGTTCTTCTTTTGGATCTCCTTAATTCCGTGTTATATTTCGTTAGAGCCTTTTGATATTCCCCCCAGATGCCAGAGAGTTTAGCTCTGTTAAATAGTTTCCTGACTTCTTTTCTTTTTAGACTCAGTTCCCTATTCCACCATGGTACCTGCCGATTGCAAGTCTTTTGCTTTAGAGGGCAACTGTGTTCGAATGAAGTCATTACAGCCGTTTGAAGCTGCGTAGCGGCTAAGTCTAGCTCCTCACTCGTGCTAATGCTACCGCCGGGAGAGTCAACTACAGCCTTAAGGTGTTGACGATAGACTCCTGACATGTGTTGAGTATGGCATCTATATCGAACCTGATGTGTCTGTGATCTGACATGGAAATCTCGTTCGATACATGCCACCTGCTTATTTTTGTACTTATGAACATACTGGCAAGTGTTAAGTCCAAGACCTCTTGTCTAATGTTGTTCATAAAGGTTGGCTTATTACCTCGATTTAGTATCTCTAAATTGTTAGACAATATAAAATCGTAGAGGTACTCACCCTTGGCATTGGTATCCGTGCTGCCCCAGATACTATTTAACATTACTATAATTTCTACATGACATAGTGGTAAAAGTTACAAGGCGAAATCATTTTACGTAACACTAAGTGCCATACTTTTTCACTATCCCTATATCTCTTATAGATATAACAACTGCATTATATAAAATATAGCATCCAGTGTTTAAATTTCTCTCCGTGATTAAAGTTGGTGAAGTGTTGTTTCAACATTTTAAAAATAAATCGGAAATAATGGCATCCATCAAAAATATGCCGTTATCACGAAATACAGTTATGCGTAGAACAGAAGGAATTAGCCAAAATCTTGAAGATATTTTACATGAAAACATTAATAAATGTATTGTATTATCACTGCAGTTTGACGAATCTACTGACTATATCGGCACTACACAATTATGTGTTTTTATTCGAATGGTTTTCGATGATGTGTCGGCCACGGAAGAATTATTAACTATTATTCCAATGCATGGACGCACAAGAGGTCAATCTAAAAATTATGTTGCACGTACAAATTTTCCAATTTGCAAGTTGGTATCAATAACCACTGATGGGGCTCCGGCAATGATCGGTAATAAAAGTGGCTTCGTTGCTCTGTGTAAAGGTGATGACGACATTCCAAATTTTATGGATTATCATTGTATTATACATGTTCAAAAGTATTGAAATTCGATCATGTTATGGATGTTGCATTTAAAATAGTAAATTCCATAAGATCTAAAAGTTTGCCACGTCGTCAGTTTCGCGCTTTGATAAAAGAATGCGGCGAGGAACACAGTGAACTCTTACTACATACTGACGTAAGATGGTTAAGTCGTGCTGCATTTTTAACGACATTTAGAGAACTTCTGCCACAAATATGCTCATATTTACAAACTAAAGGTGATTCATATCCACAATTAAATAATTAAGAATGGCTTCTTGATCTTGCTTTTTTCTGCGATGTTACTGAAAAATTACACCAATTAAATCTGCAACTACAGGGTAAAGGTAAAACAATAATAGATATGATAAGCATTTTGAAGTCATTTAAAGAGAAACTAAATATGCTTATAATGCAATTAAAACGTCGTGTGACTTAAAGCACTATCAAAATCTGGCTGATGAATCTAAAAATAAAAAAAATCTTAATTACAACAAATATGGCGATATTATTGCACTGCTTTTAAAAGAATTTGAAAGAAGATTTCTAAAATTATGTGAACTTGAAGATATTGCCAGCTTTTTGTCTTGCTCATTTAATGACAGCATCAATCAGTACGTTTATATGCATACTTGAGTACTTGACTTGAAATCTACTTGAAACTCAAGTAGCGTTTTCGTTTGAATTAATTCCAATAACTTGACTTGAAATTTTCTTGAAAGTTACTTGAAGTGACATTTTACCTTTGACAGCTCTGCATTAGGTTCTGTACATAAGAACATAATTTTTAGATATTTTGAGAAAAGTTCTTTTTTAAATAAAAAACTAATTATATTTAGGTGTGTATATGTAAATATTTTTAAAAAATTATTGAATTGAAATGGATAATAAAAAGCATACCTACGAAGTTAATCGATAATAAAGTTATACCTGCATATATAATTGGCGACCCGGCCTACCCATTACTACCTTGGTTAATTAAAGGCTACTGTGGTTTAAAATCTCCCGAGGAAGAATCTTTAAATGTTTACCGAAGCAAGGCAAGAATTGTAATTGAAATCGCCTTTGGAAGATTAAAGGCAAGGTGGAGAATACTGCCAAAGCGCATAGATATCAACGTAAATTTTGTGCCAAAAATAGCTGCAACGTGTTGTATACTTCATAATATTTTGGAACGCAGAAAAGTGCAATTTAATGAACACTGGGTGTTGGGTGTTAATGAGGCGAAGAAATACGCAATCACCTTAGAATATACATGGCAAGCCGATATTCACTCCTTAAAAGTAATAATAGTTATATGAGCATGAATGAAATGAAAATAATTTAACACATTACTTGTTATTAAAGGTATTAAAATAATAACTACAAAATTTAAATAACGTTTTTATTGAGTTCAAGTCTTGGCAGTCTCCTTGTGTTTTTCTAATACATTATTACATATTTATCACAAAAAGTTGTTGGTACACCTACATATTATAAAAAAAATAAAAAGCCCTTTAAAAATGTGGACTTACGAACTACAAACATAAATATAATAAGCTCGAGATCAAAATAATGTTTCCATTGAGATCAAATCTGACCTTCTGCTTATGTTTTCTGCTACATGGAATGGCATCCCTCTCTCTACAAAATTCAGTTTCTTCGTTTTCTTCTATAATTAAACGCTTATCTTTAAAAAAAAAATTACTTAAATGAAGACAATTTATATTACCTGTTAATGTATTATTCCTAGAAGTATCTATCCCTTCGTTAAACATTCTTGCAGAAGGCCGACAGCCCAGCATTTCATCGAGATCATCGTAAAAGATGCACGTTTCCCTTTTTGCTCCGCTCTTATTGTTTTGTTTTTTAGTAGTAATATAGTCGCATTTTAAATTTCTCCACTTCACTTCAATTTGCCTAGCACTTCTGTCTGAGAAACCCTTTGCCTGCATTTCATTTTTAATCACATTGTATATTTCGCTGTTTCTGTAATTTTGTCGTCAAAATGCTTTAGCAATTCTTTTCTTTCATAACTCCCAATAGGGCCAGAGTCTCCTCATAGCACAAACATTTCTCTTAGCCATTTTAAGTAAAAAGATAACATTAAATAAAGCCAAGCAAAAATCCCAAACTGAATTGTCACTTATCTTCTTCTTATTCCTCTTTGCTTCATATCTCGCAGCCATGAAAAAAGTTCAAGTACTGAAGTTGCGTTTACATGCATTTTTTCAAGTAAATCGAACAAAATTTTCTGATTTACTTGACTGAAGTATACTTGAACTCAATGCGGGTTTACATGATATTTTGATTACTTCATTTCTACTTGAAGTATACTTCAAGTATGCATGTAAACGTACTGAATGTTGAAAGTGTAGCTCAGAAACTAAACAACTTTCTCAGTACTAAAAATTTGGCAGGCTTGGAAGAAGAAATAATAAATATTAAATGCGACATAAATCTTAAGTCACTGGTTTCAGATTGTAATTTTTGGAAACTGATAAATAAAAATAAATATCCAAATATTTGGACAATTGTTGCACGTTTCAATGCTTTCTTTGGATCAACATATTTATGTGAATCCGCATTTTCATTTATGAATGCGATCAAAACAAAACATCGATCGCAATTAACTGATCAACATTTGAAATCATGTTTGAGAATTGCCTTAAGTTCATATGAGCCAAATTTTGAAAAGCTTTCTGCACTTATGCAATGTCAGGTTTCATCCGATTAAACATTTTTATTCATTTGCTCATTTACAGTGTATTTTTTTTTAAGTTAATAAGTATTTCATCTCATAATTATTATTTCTTTCTTTGTGTATTTATTTCTTTACATTGCAATTTTTTTAAATTAATAAATATTATTGTGCTTCATAAAATAACAAAACTACAATTATTTGCCATAATATTTGTTTACTTGAAATTCTTGTTAATTTTTTATTAAAATATCTATGAAAAATTGTAAAAATCCTAAAACTGTTTGCCCATATTCATAGTCGCCGCAGACTATATTTTACAGAAGAAGTAGCCCCTACGGGAAAAAAGTTTGGCCACACCTGATTAGGGTGTACTAGGTCAAATTAAGGGGGAGAGTCTACAGTTTATAGTTTTTTATAAAAAATTTATGTTAAATCCTTTTTGTAAAAAAAAAAAAAGAAAAAAAATTTGAAAATCCGAAATTTTGAGTTTAGTAGATCACAATAACTCCTGAGAGCAGAGGAGTTTGAGACTGATTGAGTAGTCCTTGGAAGGCCCATGATGATCGATTAACATTGACTATACACCGCAGTAACGTTGATAAGGCAGGTAGGGCGGCCCTGAAATTTAGGGGCCCCAAACTGGTAACTAAGGTTCTTAAATCCAGCATTTTACCAGAGTAAAGTACATACATATAAAGACATGAAAATTTCCAAGAAACATCTTTTTTCTTCCAGATTTTTTCAATTTTATTGTTCATTAGTCCTGTTTTTAAAGATTATATACCTATCTACCATTCCCA
The DNA here is from genome assembly GCA_963930735.1 of Dioctria linearis. Taxonomy (NCBI): domain Eukaryota; kingdom Metazoa; phylum Arthropoda; class Insecta; order Diptera; family Asilidae; genus Dioctria; species Dioctria linearis. Next base: position 68,419,380 of record OZ005741.1, read on the forward strand.
TTTCCAGAAATCAAGATAACAAACTCATTTTCCACATTTTGCTATTAGGCTTTTGCTCTTAATTGCGCAAAAACGCTGCAAAATATATAAAAACAAAACCACAAGCTTCAAAACTGGAAAAGTCCTAAGGCGATGACACAAGAAGAAGAATTCAATTCGATGAATCCCGAGAATTTGTAAACGCACGCAACCAAATGAACCATGCCAAGGGTAGGGGCCCATACACGATCACGAATGTTGGCCAACTCGAGTAGGACAACGATGTTGTCACGCAGATTTGGCCATGTGTATGTCTGTTTGATGGTGTGACACGCCGTATGTCAGGCGGTTGGACGAAAATCAAGTTAGTTTGAATCTTAACAGGCCCATACACGGTCACGCATGTCGACCAACTCGAGTAGGACAACGATGTTGTCACACAAATTTGCCCGTGTGTGTGCCTGTTTGACGGCATGACACGCAGTTTGTCAAGCGGTTGGACGAATATCAAATTAGTTTGATTTGACAACATATTATACCGTGTAGAGCGATGTATGTCACGCATTCGTCATTCTTGATTGAACTCTATTCAAGTGAACATAGAAATAGGTGAAGGACAAATGCAAAGGAGATATTGTTTGAACTTTGTTCTTACCTTGATATAAGTTTTTAAAACATTTATTGTTGCTTCACAGGTGACAGATACTCGTTTGGAGTGATAGCATCCTACATAAACGTATTTTGTTTTGGAATAAATGTGGTTAATAATTCTATCAGCTCCTGATATGTGTTCCTGTCCATTCTACGAAAGTTTTTCAAATCAGCTGGAGATGTTTCCTCTAATTCCTTTATTAAATTTATATGAGAATATTTATTTCTTTTTCGCAACCACTCTTTCGTCCAAATTCTTTTCGCTTTTTTCCTTCTTGAACGGCTTTCCATATCGACATTGTATCTATAACTAGAACACTCAATAATACGTCCGACTTTGCTCTTAAATTATGAGAAACTGATGTTGGACAACATGTTTGACAAGTGTGTGGAGAAAAAGCTTTCATGTGTGACACCAAGTTGGCCAATATGCCTGACTGACCGTGTATGGGCCCCTTTAAAGGGGCAATTTTGTTGTTGAAGTAGATTGGGAATGCACTGAGAGGAAAGGGAAAATGTTTCTTTAAATTTTTTATTATGGTTTAGTTAAAAAGAGACGAAAGATATTTATTTGGAATAGGTATAAGCCGAGGTAAAATTATTTGGAATTTTTTTTCTCTTTTCACTTTTTTATTGCATATTTTTTTGAGATTGAGAATTTGTTTTGTAATTCATGCAAATATTCGGTTTTTTCGCTGTAGATGTATTCGGCAAACAAATTAATTAAATTTATCAATTGGTTACCTACATTCTGTATGGATATATGATGGCATGGATCCGTATAAAACGTGACTCATAATTTTTCAAGTTTAATGATTTTGATGGCTTGAAAGGATTCAACTGATAGAAATTTGATGAATTTTCGAAAATATTTCAATCCGTAACAAAAAGAAATATGGCCTACTGGAGATAGTAGTAGTAGTACAATTAAAAAAAACGCATCAGTTACTCTACCCCTTTGGTGGCGTGGAAATGAATAGAAATACATATGGTTCCCAAATAAAATCCAAAGTACATTTTATAATAGACAACCTGGGACCAAAGCATCTACAATTCCGACAGTTTTTAAATTTAGTAAAGTGTGTGTATGTGTGTGTGTAGTGGGCACAATGCATACTTCCAAAACCCTGGAGAAATACTTCCCAAGACACGAAACAGTTTCTCTCACTAATCCATTATACCTTATTTAGTCCTAACGTTCTAAATATCTGCGGTCTTCTTATCTAAAACTGACAAATGTTTAATTTGAATAGCGTCAACAACCTAAACTACTATTCCTACAGAAAAGTTGTCTTCTTGTTAGCTTAATATTATCATTAAGCTTACTTCTTACCGTCCCAACCGTAATCAAATCTTTATATCTTTCATAACAAAATTATTTAAAAAAAATTATCTTAACGACATGCCTATGATTCCCCAAACAGCAACTCTCAACTGATTGCATATGGGAATGTGGAGTGGCCGGATGAATTCTAATCAATCTTCCTACAGATTCGAACTACGGCCGCACATACACTATTGTAAGTGCAACTATTACTCAGCTGAGAGCTATTGTTAAGTAAGGTATATACATAGTAAGTGTAGCCTTTGGGAAGGTAATGAGCCAAGCTAAAAATGAGTGGAAGTCTATTTTCCTGTATGGACAGTAGTTTAGGCTTTATGGCATATATAAAATCAATGTCTAGTCATTTTTTTCATAAGAATCAATGTAAAATATTTTAGAGAATTGGACTTGCACGCACACATATAGATGTCCGTTTCATGACATTGGAAGTATATCTCGTAGATTTTGGGCAGTTCAAATAGGAAATTTAGAAATTTAGTTTCGCCTCAAAGTCTTGCAAGGGCAAAGCCAGGAGCGCAGTTTAGTTGTTGAACATATATAAATGTTGGAGCTCTTGAAGACCCTGTTTAAACTTTCCTGAGCTTCAACCTTAATACCATAGACTTTCGCCTGAAAAATGGAAGTTTCACTTCTGCATCGACCACGTCGATGGATGTGCCCCTTGCGGGAACTGGCGCACTGTCTATGGTCTGTCTAGTACCAAGGTTTTTACCTTAATGGTTACCTGATAACCTCTTCCGAAGGAAAACCTTTTGGCCATAACATCTGTTGGAGCTACTAAGTCTTTAATGTTTATCAGAATGCTTTTATGCCTTTATCGATAAAATCTAACTTTCGCAAATTTGAACTAGAGTAAACCGCATTTGAGTCGGCATCGTTGTTAGTAAGAAGATTAAATGGGTCATTGGAGTCTCTAAAAAAAAACGTTTATATTCATTTCTATTTTATATTGTTGTGGCATGTTTTTTTCTTTTTTTTGTTCCTTGCATGTACTGGTTTACATACTAAGTTTGACACTTTGCGATGCAAGTTCAATTAATTAATATGAATTCAAAACTATGAAATGCTGCAACGTGACAAAAACACCATTGCAAAGCAAGCAAATTCCACAAAAAACCCATCGAACAGAAGTATCGAATCGGCTCCTGCTATTGTCAATTTTTTTTTAAAGTTCTAAATAAAACATATGAAAATGATGTATATGATGTGCATCGCGACATAAATTTAGTACCTTTGCACTTAGTTAATAAAAACTAATATTCTTGATAATGCTTTCGTCAACTGAATTAGGACTACTGTATTCAATACAATGCAAAAATATTTTATTGCGAGACCCTGGCCAAAGCCACGTTCTTAAACGGTAGGTACATGGATCGACAGTGGTTACTTAATTATTACCTCATCAAGCTAATTTCATTTGCGTTGAGTATAAAAGGAGTAAAATTTAACTGTAAATCTGAAATGATTTGCACCAGAAAACCCTCCACCAGGGAAAGACCCAATATCACCACATACACTGACAATATTGCAATTTAAGTCAATGCAGTCTACAAAGAACCCCAATCATCTTGGTATATTTTCCAATAATCTGTTGAAATTCAACGCTAACGCCAATTCGGTTATAAGAAAAGCAAAATTCACTAAATCCCACAGTTAGAAGGAGAAACGACCTCCTTAAGGATACAAAACTGCTGATATATAAGCAGCTTATTCGCCCGATAATCATCTGGTACACCATTTTGCCAACTTATATGAGTTATGTATATTGTCACTCTAGAAAGGAAGATTCTGCGGGCTTGTACAGGACTGTACCAGAGATCTGACAGTACGTACTTTTCCAGACATTTATTTGTACGACAAAAGTGCACACATTACCCTGAGGACTATGCCTTTTAAATGTCTCTGCTAAACAACTAGAGAATATCTCTCAAGACCATTACCCCTCCCAAGTCAGCTTCCAGCATAAATAGATGTGTTGAAGACTTCCAGTATGTGTCACCTCTTCACCTTATTCACTCAGAAACGAGGAATATTTATTACCTGGACGGAAGATCAGCATCTCGGATAACAGACCAGACGGGACTGAACTCAACAGAATGCTTGGCGCTGCTCAGTTTATTGTGGGATTTATAAACGTGGAACTATCGAGATAATTCTCAACATGATGCAAAAAATGTCAAACTGTAGAAACATCACCATCGTGTAACTTGAAGTCTTTAGTCCTATTTTCGGACAATTAAAGTTCTAAAAATAAAAAATAAATAAAAGAGTGAATCAAGGCCAAAACTAAAGCTTGTACGAACAATTTTTTAACAATTATAAACAATTTAACAAATATTCAAATAAAAATGATTATTTTTATAATAACTTTGTGAATACACTCTATTTCTTGAGTTGGCCCACCAATTACAAGGAAAATACCAACAATATGACTTGGGAATAGACAAAAAAAATAGTAAAAATGACACGTTTACGCCTACCACTACAATTGTGATTCTCAAAAAAACAAAAAAGTAAGCACCAACGGAATTCCTGTCGTTTCGCTGGTTTCATTAAAAATAGCATCAACTCCATAGGAAATTTATATTAACTAGGCAAATACAACTAAATGATTAAATTATTTACAATTCAGTGTGCGGGTAATGATCTTTAGTTTCCTTAGGCAAAATGAAAATCCCTTCTGCCGACATCCATTTAGTTCCACGCTGTGTTGGATCGGGGAATCCAACAACTTCCATTTGACCAGAGATAGGTCGACCAAAAGATCTTCCAGATAGACCCAAATAACTTCCTGTATCAATATGTTGCAATTGAATTGGTGTTGATCGAGACCATTGCTCGATTCCACTGCACATAACTTTCCAATGATCACCTGTATCACCGAGTCCATCATTTCCATAGCAAGAAATCTCTTGATAGCCAGATAAAGGTGATTGGAAATTATGTGAATGAAGATTCTTCTTTGTAGTTAAATGATTCAATCGGATAATGTCTCCGCATTCAATAGGTTTTCCCCTTTCGCAACTCTTTCCGGTCGGCGCTCTTATATTCCAATTGCTTCCAACATCTTCTTGTACTTCAGTTCCTGTTACAGACTGTTGTCCTGATCCTGAGCCATATTTAACATCATGAGAATGTAATCTTACATCATAGTCTGAATTCAATAGTTTTATTATTGATCCACACGTTACATATTTTGCCTTTGTTCCTAAAATTATATACAGTTCAAAAATCAACAACAAAATTCTTCAGCAGTGTTGTCAGTGAAAGCCAATCAAATGCTTACACATCAGACATTAAAACTGCTCACATTAAACAATACGATTTCGTTCGATATTTACCTGTGACTAAAATAAATTCTGATAGAAAACTAATTCCTAGCATTAAATACGCAATTTCTATACTCCTTTTCATTCTGAATATTTGTAAAAAGAATTTCCAAATTACGTCGGCAAAAAATGTATAAACTGATTAAAGATTGACAGCCTGGCGATTGGCAAATGTCAAAAATATTGAGAGTTAGGTTTTTTTAGTGCTACCATATATATGCATATTTTGTTTTTGAATGGACCATAGACGCAAACCTATATTGTTTCAAATGAGTTGTCCGAAAGAGGGCGCCAGGTGGAAATCAGGAGTTAGTTCTGCTAGAAAACTGACACTAGCGCCATGTTTTTCCATCTTTCTCGTTTCGGCAGCCGCCCTCCGGCGCGTAGAAAACCAAAGGGTGCTACGCCAGAGCGTTTACAATGACAGAGTAGAGTGGAGTGAGCTTTTACCAGAGTAGTGGGCATGCACATAGAGAGTGAGCTTCATTCGCATTTTCGAAATCATATGAAAATTGTGTGACAGATTATCATATGTTTACATTTGAAATATATTTCAAAACAGAACACAGTTTGTCGATTCGTATAATTTAGTTAGCTAAATGGTGTTAAATTACAGAGAATATTTCTATAATTACTCCAGAATGAGCTATGAATGATTTGAATTATTCGAAAAATACAAAATTAACATCATTGATTATTTATAAATAGATGTGCCCAAAATCATTGACGTCTTAGAAAGGAGATGTCGCTACGTGTCTTTCGTTTGTTATTTCTGCTTTAAAACTTCTAATAAAAGAATTATTAATGACTGGAAAGGAGTTTTGATTTAGTTTTGAAACATTTTTATATTATATGCTGGAAAAATTGTATTTTTATCACTAAATAAAAGTTTCAAACACATTTTTGGCAAGTAGCGACATCTCGTTTCTAAGACGTCAATGATTCTATGCACATTTAACATTTAGTACGGACACTTTCAAAATGAACGACTGCCATCTATATTCCATTGATAAGCCAATTCGAATATAAGACAATTTTAATTCTTAATTGACTTTATTTTGTTAAAATTGTATCATAAAAAAACTAAATACATTTTTAATTTCTTATAAAAAATATTTATCTTTGGCTTTTTTGGTATAATTTAATAATTTTCGTGCGTTAAAGTTTGTAATTTTCAGTGCGACATCTGTAAGAAACTAGTGTATCGAAACAAATGTTGAAAGCTTTCGAAACTACCAATGTGAGACAAAAACAAACCTCATGCAAAAAGAAGTTAAAGATTCCTTTCTAGGAAAACATCCATTTACTCCTCTGTTTTTCTTAGTACATAGTTATGAAAAAGTCACTGATCCCAAAAATCCGCCACATCAATGCATAGCTAAACTAATCATTGTCGCCTGCGCGTTTCGCCCTTCAATCTTATTCTGTGCAAAGTGCAAAGTAAGTGATGGGTGAAGCCACCACACAAACACGAAACAGCGCCTATGATACGGGAAGGCAACAACGAATAAACAGTGACGAGATGCGCAAATCTAGCTGCACTGCAGCACGGACAAGAACGAAAGAGTAAATTTATCTCCCCACATTTAATGTAAACAGAGAATTTCTTCGATTCGGTACATCTAGAGCCATCTATTGAGTTGTGAACTCATTGCCTCTGCGTTCACTATATACTCTAAACAAAATGGTAATACTGGTAATTTCGAATGGGCGGTCACCCATCTGTGCAAGTTTGATTTTTGAAGTGGATTTTCGGATATATTTCTAGAACGGTTCTTGGGACAGTAAAAATTATTATAACCAATTTCATAGAATTTCCTATTTGGAAGAATTAGGTAATTAGGAAATGTCCAGATATATAGTGAAAAACGAAATTTTTGTATGGCAACGCTACGAAGGAGATACCCGATTTGTTCCATTTTCGAACTTAAATTTAATTTTTTTCTGAAAAGCCCGTGTGTAAAATTTCAGCTCTCTAAGTACACGCATTCTAGAGTTATCGTGTGCATAGATGGACAGACGGACGAATGACAAACTTAGAATACCCTGCAGATTTCAACCAGGGTATAAAAGCAATACCAGATTAAGACGTGCTATAAGCGCAGAAGAGGGACTTATCGCAACCTTCAAATTTCCATGTAGGCACTGGAAGATCTCAAATTCTCGACGATTATATTGCCGCAAGCTTTGGGAACCATTATACCGGAGACATGTAAATTCATTGGAAATGTTTTGGATAAGTATTACTGGATTTTAATTTGATTTGCCATAACACCTTATTATTACGTAAGCCGGTAATAAAATCCTCCTTTGGCTCTTTTTAAAATTTTTGTATGCTGGATTACGGCTAAAATATTTACGGAAACAAAAGTTCCAGGCGAACAGCGACGGACGACGATACTGCAACACACACTGGAAGTTACTTATCAACTTCGTTGGACTGCAGGACGGCTTGTAATTGTCTAAATGATGTAAATGAGCAAAGCGTTGGAATATTGTTTTTCCTATTGAAAACAAGATGCGAATGTCAGCATTGATTGGATTCAGTTGCTCAGTAGTTTTAGTTACTGAAGGGATTTCCTTTCGATAGGGCATAAATTGAAGTTTTCTGATACGTGTTCTTGGAAAATTAATCTTCTGTTTTTAAACTTTAGTAAACTTAATGCAGACTCGTAATATTCTCCAGTGACTTCAAAGGAACTAATTGGAAGAAGAAGAGCTCTACCTGATAGATAAGATCTTAAATACTGGAACTTGTCGATTTTACACAAATCCACGTCGAGATGAACTAGGTTGTTAACCATAGAATTAATATCAGGCTACTCGGAGCATTTGACACTAAATATTGTTAGCTTAAGTGATTTAGTCTGCATCCTGGACGAAAGCTTTATATTTTCTTGAGGTAATACCATTGAAGTTCGCGGAGTTTTATTGTGAATTTTCGACAAAGCATCTATCTTAATTTCCACATAAGTATCTTGAAATATGCCTGTAACTGCAGTAACTTCATCGGCATCGCGATTTGGAATCGGTTAAAGCTTTCTAAATATCCTTTTAACAAATTCAAATTAGTTTTCAATTCGAAACTCTTCATTTCATCTACCTTAGAAACAATAATGTTTTTTATTTTAGTCGGTTGGCCTTGAATTGTCCCTTTTTGTGTAGTTATGCAATTCCGATGAAACCTTGATCGAGTTATCTTCACCAGACCCAGCTTCTTCTCTTAATTTATCGTTGCTTATTATAAAGAAATTTCACATAAAAATGAATAAAAATTAACTTTGAGAAGAGTTCAAAGCATTTTCGTGTAAACAGGCTAGTGATTGTGCCGCTATTCTGTAGATGCAAAGCCGTTAATTGAAATGATGAGACAATTACTGGATTAGCCACGTAATTTTAAATTAACCGCACACGTAATAAAATTGAAACTACTTACGGAAATCCAGGGATTTATATTAATTGTAATGCAGTTTACAAAACTTATTTCCCTTTGCATTTTATATGGTGAAGTATAAAAAAATGGAGATGTTTTTGCTCGTTATCATTATCCTCTATATACCGAGAGTGGAGCTGTGAACTTATTTTATTTTTATTAATCACAAAGAATATTAATTATGTATATTATTTAGATATGTAGACAAGAAAAATGTTCACTTAACCGGCAATCACTGCACATACTTTTCATGAAGCCTTTAATTGCATTGTTTTTGGAATCTTAGTAATTATGACTTCAGCGATAGAACCGTTAGGACATTTTGTTAATTTTAAGCGTTCCTTAAAATAAATTAAAAAACGAAACTTTTGCTTAGTTAAATGATTTGATTTATTCATACGAAGTAGCTTATACAAACCACAAACGATGCGATCGTTAGCGAGAAATGCGAAGAATTTTCAATAGTGATTTGTGTAGCTGAAGTCTCAATAAAATTCAATGTATCAAAGCTGACAAACTCTCTTCATCCGAATTTCTAATCTTTGTTGAAATGTTTTCTTCGGATCTTAAATGTTGGTAATAAGACAAAATGCAGATCCAGAAATAGATGCCGATGACTATGGAAAACAATTTTTTGGTTTTATTTAATATAATAATTTTTTATAGGTACTTACTTATCACAATTGAACTGAATAATCTAAAAATTATTGGAAAAATAAATAGTACTCCGCTTAGGACAATTATCCCGATCATATCCGTAATAAGCCAAGGTAAAACGAGAACAGCTCTTTTCACAGTTATTCCAATTATCAGCAAAATGCACGACAGCAGATTTATAAGAGAAGATGAAACCAGCGTCGTCAATGTCAACAAAACGGAGTCGTCTTTTTCAAGAGATGCACAAAACATTTAATATTATATCACATGGCGTATATTAGAAAATATGTATAGCGGTACATTACCTGGTCCACTAAAGGCGAGCTTATTAATCATAATCCTAAGATATACAGACGCAAAAATTGTGATTATGATTGATCCTGCTGCTCCTAAATATCCATTAATCATTGCGCCTGTTTCCAAACTACTGCAAAAGCAGAATTTTTTTACGATAGCCATTTCGATAGTAAAGATTCTTTAGTTTTTCTACAGTGTTGCGATGAATAAATTCTGCTCTACTTAAATCCACGAAAAATATTTTGAAAATACATCTGTGGGCTAGTCAAGCCCTTAGCCCATACTAACGGAACACCAGTTAATCCGATCGTGATATCAAATATATCACACAGACGGGATACGACTATGTGAGTACAATATATACCGAATTTTGATAGTTTATTTACAAAGGTATGTATATATACATATATATGTATATGTAAGTATATATACATATATAAGAAAAGAGATTGATATGTAAATCTGTATCTGAGTCTGCCACATTGCTTACATTGCAAAAATATTGAGATATGAAAATAATTATGAAAGCGTTGGCGTATGAAATTTATTCGACACTAATTTTGTTTACTTTGGGACCATGATATCTGATAGTTTAATTAGCGGCAGTCAAACTTGAGGACATAGAGATAATTTGGTCATTATTAAGAGAGAGATTATTGCGGCTTATGTATATAAAAATTATTTTACTTCTTTAATTATTCGAAGCATACATATGTATATAAAAGGGAAGCGGTTTTTTATTTAATCCATCACTAATTCGAGCGCAAAGTTTTTAGTTCACACCATGATCTTCTATTGATTAGTCTTTTGATTTTGTCAGAATGGCCTACCATAAATTATTATGTTGATAATGTCGAAGTGTATCCAGCTTACATATTGCAATCTGATTGCTTTCAAAGCACTTCAAAGACTTCCCGAATCTTTGAAGAGCTTTTTGGAGGCAGTGTGAATAAATGTAGATAATATAATTGATAATTGATAATGTAATTGCTCAGTTGAAACAAAAATTTCAGTAGAGTCGCCATGAGTAAAGAAATCGATAAGGACTAAAATTTCTCACAAATATAGTTCCCAAGATACGAAACTAACAGAGCTGCATTTTGATAACTATACCTACTCAAGGAAATGTATTTGCTTATTAACATTACCACCATCTGGATCTGACTGTCAATTTCTATATTGATTCCTTATGGACTTGCGTGTATTCTTACATGCAACATTGAAGTGTCATTGTCAATACAAAAATTTCCAGATCTAGATTTTTCACGCGAATTGTGGTAATTGGTCAGTTCTAATGTAGAATGATTTTATATAACATCGCCGTTTATTAATAAAATTGCAATATTTTAAATATTTAGGAGAAAACTACATAAGCGAGAAATAAAAACTTTCAAAATCTCTTCTTTCTAGCTTTAATAGCTGCTAATTTGGAATTCACATCTTCAAAATTAATATTTTGTGTTGCCTCATGTTCAATCGTCTATATGACAAGATTGTTTAGTTGACCTTAACTAAGTTTTTATTAATTTTAATTTACTAAGCTCCTTTTACACAAAGCGACTGATACACGGATTGCCATAAATAACTTTAGTGCGAGGAATTCAATAGAATTCCATTTCACGATGAATTTTAAAATATCTAAGGCTACCCAAAAATTTTGTTATTGAAATTAACTTTGGTTGCTTTTAAATGCCTTCTCAAAATTTGGGAGAAGTTCTGTCTGTGATACCTCGTCATAAAACTCAGTAAATTTCGAAACAGCTATTCTTAACACGCCTCCATAAAGAGTATTTGTCTGGATCAGAAAATCGTTTCTGTAATTTCAGTTGAGAAAATTCTCTATTCGATGACATCATGCAAATTCACCATCCTTAACTCTACTAGTTGAATTTATTCGTTTCTGTATTATGCTAGTTGAGAAAGGAACACTCAAAAAAATATTATATTGCTAACAGATACAAAAGGATGGCGTTATAAAAATTTAGATAAATTACTGTAATTTATATAATATATTTTATTTTTAAACATTTATAAATGTTTTTAGTTTTAGAGTATATAATATATATCTGCTGGAGGTAATGTAAACATAGCCGGTACAGATAAATTTAGCTATTGAGACTATAAAAACTATTTCTATTTCTTTTTTTCTGGTGTTTAGCATTTATTTAAAAGTTTACAGAGCAAATAAATGCATATTGAACAGCTTTAAAAAAAATCACCTGGTCTATTCTCTGAAACATCGTATTTTGCTGTAAAGAAAATAACTGCTCTGATTCCAACCAAATATAAATAGACACACTTTAATAATTTCACTCTATAGTTTTAAAAGTAGGCAACAAATTTGCCAAGTACCTATTTGATTAGTCTTTGCAAATGAGGATATATTTCAAAAGCTGCCATAAAATGGTGGTTTTTGAAAGAATTATATTGATCAGCAGCCGTAGTTAAGTTTTTCATGATTTGTTTTGCATGTTCACACCAAAAAGTTTGATTTTTGAAGTGATTTTTCGCATATACATATTTCTAGAACGGTTTGTTGGACACTAAAAATGATTGTAACCAATTTCATAGGACTTCATGTTCTGAAGAACTTTTTGGTACAAGAAAAACGTCTAGGTCTGATCGCTTTTACAGTATACGTAAAACACCTAAATTTTTATATGGTAGCAGAAGAGGTTGCCCGATTTAGTCCAATTTTGAAGCTTTTTTTTACTATTACTACGAAAGCACGGTAATCAAAATTTCAGCCCTCTATGTCAACGCGTTCTCAGGCAGTGTTCAAATATATAGTGAAAAACGAAATTTTTGTATGGCAGCCCTACGAAGAAGTTGCCCGATTCATCCAATTTTCGAACTTAAATTTGCATTATTTTTAAAAAATCTGTGAACAAAATTTCAACCTTCCGCGTTGTCAGGCACTGTCCAAATATGTATATAGTAAAGAACAAAATTTTTGTATGGCAAGCCTATGAAAGATCTGCCCGATTCGGCCAATTTTCGATCTTAAATTTACTTTTTTTTTAAAAAGCGCGTGTGCAAAATTTCAGTCCTGTTGCGTGGTTGCCCAATCCATTTTGCTCTACCATCATTTTTTCCATGTGTTACAAACGGAACAAATTCGCTCGAAATGACAGACTGCATCATCGACAACGAAGGACATCAAAAGAAGACTACACACAGAGCTCAAAGCAAGACTGAAGCTGGAGTCAGATTGAAAATTTCACATATACGCTTCGCTTGTTGTATAGGGAGTGTTAGATTACCACCGCGCTCGAGACGCAAAAATCGGGCGAACTGCTACTTCTCGTCGCGTACGCGTTCAATTTAACCTAACACTTGGGAGATTGTACTGCTGCCTGATTTGTTTTAGATTTTTTTTTTATTTCTGAAGGCAAAAAAGGAATTTGAGAAATGTTTGTTATGTAATTTGTATAAATGCGAGCTAATTTATAACAAAAAATTCGAAACAAATTTGGAGAAATTTAAATGTCAACACGTTCAATCTGATAGCATATTTCTTCCAACTCGTCGCACGCGACGCTAGCCTCGCGTCCAAAATTCCAATCTAACTCTACCTCCGCTGTAGCTATGGCAGTCATCGCACATCGTTGAAGCAAAAATCTGCAAATCTGCAGCAAACTTCCTGGCACATTTAATGTGAACAGAGAATTGCTTTGATTCGTGTTACATCTAGAGCCATCTATTGAGTTGTGAACTCATTGCCTCTGCGCTCACTATATACTCTAAACACAATGGTTATACTAACTCCGACTGTCAGTACGTTTACATGAATACTTGAAGTATACTTCAAGTAGAGATCAAGTAATCAAAATATTATGTAAACGTGTATTGACTTCGTATACTTGAGTGTAAATTACAAAATTTTGTTCGATTTACTTGAAAAATTCATGTAAACGCATATTCAGTACCTACTTGAAAATTTTACATTTATGCGAGATATGAAAACGGCAGAGAAGAACAAGAAGAAGATTTTTGTTAACAAACCTCTGGCGTCCCTCAGGGTACAATACTCGGTCCTTTCATTTTTCTTATTTACATAAATGACTTGCCTATTGATATTACATCGCCTTCCTTGCTTTATGCTGACGACACTTAATTTGTTAGGGTAATTTATGATGAAACCATTGTAAATGCCCGCAAGATGACATTGTTAAGCTAGAAGGTTGGTGTAAGGAAAACTATCTTGACCTTAATATCGATAAATGTAAAACTATAACCTTTTCTAGAAAGCGGGAAACAACCTTCTTTAACTATAAAATTAATAATACTTCGATTTCACGTGTTAATGAAATAAAGGATTTAGGAGTCACTTTTGGTCACAAACTACTTTTCGCTTTTCATGTAAATCTTATAGCTACTAAAGCTTATCGAATGCTAAGTTTCATCTTTCGGGTGTGTAAATCCTTCAAGAGCAGTGATGCTTTCATTTGTCTTTTTACCACATTGGTGAGAAGCATTGGAATATGCTTGTCAAATTTGGAGCCCTTTCTACTCATGTTACAATAAGCAAGTTGAATCTGTCTAGAGAAAGTTTACCAGGATTCTTTTGTTCAAACTATACATTAATGAGATGGATTACGCTCAAAGATTATCTGTTTTAACTTGCCATCTCTAGAATACCGTCGCATGCATATCGACTGCTTATTTTTATATAAACTCTTAACTGAGTCGAGCTTTGTCCCGATGTATAAATATTCCTACAAAAGGTCCCAAAGACTCCCTGTTCCTTTTAGTAGAGAAATTCGTATTATGTTTTAAAATAAGAAATGTTGAATAAGCAATATAAGGAACAAAGTTAATTTAATATTCAGTTTAATTTTTTACATAATATTAAAAAAAACAATTTAAGTAGAGAAAGAATTTAAGATCAGTGCATCTAACCGAAATATCGTTGCCACGGAAACGTGCTATTCTTTGTTGTCTGCTGTAATTTTCACTTATGTCGATTTCTATTTCTATTTTACAAAAAGTGTATGCCAATCAATGACAAACGAGTTCAATGGAACAACTTTTAACGCGATGAGAATGTATATAGTAACTCATATCCGTGTAATTTGTCAGATTGACATTTTCTGAAAAAAATAACACCGAGCGAAGTATGGAAAATTATAATTATAAGCGTAGAAATTAAATTTTTAACAGGATTTTTCATTTTATTTTATTAATTAAATGAGATATTACAACTTTATCTTGCTTTAAAATTAATTTCGCTTGACATTTGTTTTCACATTCAGCAGAGACATTTCTCAGAGATAGATGTGTGCGTTTTACGGTGTAACATCGCCGATTTTTCGAGTGTAGCACCAGGGACATTTTGACTTACACTTTTCGTAGCAGTTCAGGTCAATGGAACAATTTGTAACACTGCATGAAAAGTGTAACACTTTTGCTAGAAAACGTGATAAATGGAAATCGGTATTAAATTCAAATTTTGCGCACTGGCATAGAATGCGCCAACCAGGGCCAGACAGAGGGGGGGGGGCATATGGCACGGGCCCCAAGCCAACGGAGGGCCCCCTAAATCCATGGTAAATGCAACTGAAATAAAAATATATTTTGTCATAATTTTTAAAATAACTAAATAAAACTAAATAAAAACCTCAACGCATATATTACAACAGAAATATTCAAAAGAAATTTCATATTAAATATGCGACGAATTGATTTTTATGAAGCAGATTTACACAACCAACTTTAATTCAGAATTAACTCCATTAAATTTGCTACAGAACATACTAGAAACAAATTTAATTGAATTATTTCCCAATTTGTTTGTAGCACTTAGAATATTGTTGAGCCTACCAGCTTCCGTTGTTTCCGCAGAAAGAAGCTTGAGCGTTTTAAAATCAGTGAAGGATTTTAACGGATCAACAATGTCTCAAGAAAGGTTAAACGGATTATCAATGCTTCATATAAATTCTGTCATTGCGCGGACAATGGACTTTTCAACGATTATAAAGGAATTCTCAAAAAAAAAGCTCGAAAGGCTTTTTTTAAATTACTTATTTCCTTTCACTCCTCAGTAAGGTAGTTACAGTACCTACTTACATTTTCAAATTTAGCACTAATATATTTTTGAAAAATTTTACTTCAAATAAGGTTTAAAGATTTATTTAAATAAAATTCATAAATGTTTAACAAAAAAAAAACCTTTTTTATGTTTTATTTATTTGGTTGACATATTTTTATGATTTTCAGTAGGGGAGGTGGGCCCATTTTTCTGGTAGAAGCTAGACCTATCCATCTCTGCTGATCTAGGGTCATGGCGCCCATGCCACAGCCACTACGATGCTCCCATAAAGGGGCCATCCCAAGTTGAGGTGGATAAAACCTTGTTATCCAGGGCTCCTCTAACTCCAAAGTACCAAGTTAGCCAATGTCGGGCCGCCCATTTGGTATAGCTTTCGTAAAGCATGATCAACGGACCATGAATACTCCCAGTTTCATATCTTCATGCAAGATATTCTTTTTTAAACGGTACTGGTAACTCCGTTCGGACCTGGATCTTATTAGCAGCGTCTAAAAGAATTGTACTTGGCCTATACAGGTAATACAATACTTATGGATGCTACCAGAGGGGACCACGTGAAGGTTAAGATATGCTCAATTCAGTCTGGATAGGCTTCGAGATTTACCATTTGGATCTTATAGCTGACCATGCATACTAACCATATAAGCACTACTAACATACATACCTGATTTCCGCCATTTATCAACTTATTCATCAACTAAGACATCCTTTCACCTCCTGCCCAAGAGGCTATGTCTGTCTTTTTACTTTAGGGCAATTATGTAAGCAGGGTTCAAATTTTCTGCTATAACTGGGTGTGGAGAAGAAGCCAGTGGCGTAGACGAGGCTCCTATAAATCCCGGCAGGCGGAGGTACTTACGAAATTTAGTCACCCCAAATAAGTAACTAAAATTTTCAAAGAATTCCACCATTTTACCATAAAATATAACGACTCCTTCTCATGCATTAACAACGCCACTGCACACATTGCACTCTGTTTACAATTTTACTTTACTTTATTTTCTTTAAATTATCCTGAAATAAGAAACTAAAAACTTTCCTTGAAAAAATCAATTTTTGGTACCTTTAATGCTATAGGAAAATTTATGCTTGTGTGAATTGTCGCTTTTTTATTTATGAAGTGCCAATAAATTTTGTAAAAAGATGGAAAATTAGATTGCAGCTATTGCTTTGGATTGAAATTTATAACTATAAATAAGTTTCCGCTTTCCTTTTTTCATAATTAAATATGATTCTTACACATATTTTTAAAGTATGCAGAAGTTCAAAATTATGTGCAAATATTTCCTTGCTTTGCAATTTCTCATCTACAAACAAACAATCTGCACAAAATAACCTAAAATAAGCTTAAGTTTAAATCTTGAACGGAACCATAAAGGGATAGGTACATATACAAAGTGAGGAGCAATACAAGTATTTTCTTTACAATATTAAATAAGGAAAAAATGAAAAGGACATTTGATGCATAGTGTAGTATATCCATGATTCAAAGATAACAATGATGGCCGATTCGAGAGGAACTTTTTGTGTTGCATCGTCATAAGGAGACAAATGTCGTTTTGCAAAGCATTTCAACTATTTTACAAAACGTCAAAATATTTGTATCTGTCAGTTAATTCGTTTGGAAATTTGACTCACAATTTTTGTATTTAAAAGGATATTCTCAATTGAATTCAGTATAAAAAATATGCTTTCAATTAGCTGCAGAAGCAACGACAAGTGATTTTATCAACGTGCAAAGTACAAAAGTTCAAAAGCTGGGCTTGCAGTCGTCCAGTTGATGTTGATGCATTGGCATAACTAGGTAGGGGCAAGGGTGGGCCCGGCTCCCCCAGAACGCGGACTGCCCCTCCCCGCAGGAAAATGAAAATTCCCAAAAACCATTCGTTACTTCGTACAATCTTAGGCCTAATTAAATTGAATCCGTTTGGATCGGAATCGAAAAGGCGTTAAAGAGCTCTTTTCTTCAAGAAAACCTATTAAAATCTTTTTAAAATTTTAAAAAACTAGTCTGAGATTGCTCTGATTCCACCGAATTTTGACAAAGGCGTGATCCGCTGCAAGTAACAATTTTTCCAACTTTTTATGACTGAAGGTGATGGGTAGTTTTATAAGAGGCATTATATACTCGGTTATATAACAATTTGACTGGTTATATAAGAGTTTTATAATATTACCAAGTGGTGACGTAGTTATATTAGAGTTTTTTAAGGTGACTAATGGTTATGTGGTAGTAAGTTACTAAAGGTTTTATAAGTTGGTGACGGAAATGCCTCAATCACTGCTTTATATAACTTAGAGCAACCATTACTAAAAGGTATATAAAAAAATTTTATAATTGTTTTCATCACCACGTTATATAACTAATTGTCAATAAGTGTTTATTGCGGTATCCGTGGTTACCCGTATATAACTCGACAACATCGAGTAATGTAGGTGACTTTAATAAAAATTGGGGACTTTCGGTAACACATATAATCCACTATAAAATATCGTAAAATTTGTTGGTAGCCTTTTAGTAACTACGATGATCGTTATAAAAACAAATTACTTTTAGTGTCGAATGGAGCGATTATAAAACTGCCTTAATTTATTTATGACGCTTTAGTAACGAAGGTGATTGTTATAAAAATTACATTTGACATATTATGACTACAAAGGCATGGTAATTCCTTTAGTTTATATAATATTTCTAGAAGTTTTTTATGTAATAGAGCCAGAGTTTATATAAAAGTACTTGAAGTTTTATAATGGTAATTTGTTCATTTAAGTACAAGCCGCCATTTTTTAATATGTGTGGAGATAAAAAAGAGAATGCCGGTTAAGCCAATTTTTTAAATTGTGGATATATGGCTTCCGTTTTGTTTTTATTTGAAGAAAATACATATTTTTAGGTACATAACATTTCTAAATTATGTTATGTAATTTATTTGAATTAATATCACCTAAGTGAAAATTTTAAATTTTGTCATATTTAATTAAAATTATTAAAAATTGCTTATTTTTGGAGGGTTTTGTATTTTTAGAAGTATCTATGATGATATTCACATTAAAATTTTAATTGTAGCTGAATTTCACCACGTACATGCCGAAAAATTGTAATTCTAAGATGTAAAAATATTAAACCTATACATCATAAAAATGAAATACAAAAAAATATGGAAATTCTATGTCAAGATAGGTTGCGTAAATATTTGTATTATATGGTTTTATAAAGGTAACGAAAAGTAATTTTCCTAACATTTGAATCACTAAAAGTTATCACTCTGAGAAAATTTCAAGCCTTGTGGAAACGTTACCATCACCATTATAAACAAAGTTTATAAAGGTAACCGAAACATTACTGCAATCACTGCTATGACCAAAATAAATTAGTCGAGAGCACCCTGGGTTATATAAAGGTTATATAAGAAGTTATATTAAGCTAACTAGAATATTTTTGTTACTCATTTTATAAAACTTTTAGTTATATAACGTTACCTAAATCATATCACGGTAACCTTTATATAATCCTCCATTTAAGCTCTATAAGGAGTTTATAGTGGTTACAAAGAGGTTTCGAGTACTAGTCTATATAACTCAAGTTATATAATTTGGTAATGGAAACCTTACGGTTACTACTATATAAAAAAAAATTGTTTCTCGGGGTACTGGAGCTGTACCTATGTATTTTTCTGGTAACTGTTATGATTTGGTCTATCACCCGATTCCGGCTTGACGTCGACTTACGGGATACCCTGTATATCAGATAAGGACGACATAGCTTCGAATCTTTATACCTATATAAAGTAACCTAATTAACATTGAGTCTCGTAACCGGGTCCTTAATTTTCCGGAGAGCATCTAGTGTATACTCATTTATAATAATCTGATTTTAATTAAATGCAGACCTCAAACTACTAATATAGCTAAGCGTTAATTATTATTATTTTAATTTTGTAGCAAGGAAAAACAAATGAATGTAAAACAAAAACAATTAAGAAAGCTAGAATTTGTCTAAGACCAATTCTTATGATACTCTAGATGAATATCCGCATGAAATTTCGTATGGTCACCCATCTATGCAGGTTTCATTTTTGAAGTGATTTTTCGCATATTAACAACAACGTTATTATGAGCAACAACGTTATTATGAACAACAACGTTATTAGTTTTAAAAGTAATAAAATAACTAAATTTATATCTTACTTTAATCTTCCTCTATTTACTTTTATACTTACGGAATCTTTTAGTCTACAGAGTGATAGTTGTTCGAAATCCTTCCAAATCTTTACACACAAATTTCTGAATTTAAATAGAAAATGTACATTACGAGAGTTATTTTTTGAGAAAAGGAATATTGTTACATTCAATGCATTACATAAATTTGGTTTTTTTTTTAAAGCAAGTTTTTATCTCCTTCCATCTTATTCCATGTAGGATTTGGAATCATCCCGTTTGAAAAAAAATTTCAAGACGCACTTCGTAAAGTACTCTGCCGTATTGATCGTCGTTACTTTTTTTAAGAGTTTCTATAACATAAAATTTATTAACTTCAAAGTGAGTAAAAACATAGGATACTTACCATGGGATGTTCTCCTCTTGCGTCTGATTGCACTCCAACAATGACACCATTAAGACGTATTCCATAGCAAAAGCCAAAAAAGATTTTCTAGAAACAATAAAACATAAGAATTTGATTGGATGAAGCCTGGATTTAGTGTAGATTCATTCTGAAGAATATCCATAACATATCCAGATTTTTCAGTTCCACTGTTAGTCCACAGTTTTTCCAACAAATAAAAAGAAAAAGTTGATAAAATAAAAAGAACGACAAATTTACCAAAAATTTTGCCCGGTAGTTGTCAGCTGTTTTTCCCAATAAAGGAAAGAGTATGGAGATTTCTTTGGACAAAAAGAAGATGGTAATTTCAACTTTTTTTTTTGTAGTATAATATCCACATTTTCTTCATATGTTTTCATATACGGAATTATTGAGAAAAATAATGGACAAATCAAAGAACAGTTTTAAATATTGTCCGGAATTGTCGACTGCTTTTCCAATTCTTATATCATAGAATATTTCTATGGAAATTCGCTAGATTTTCTTAGGCACACCCAAATAGATCAGGTAAAACTTCGGATGTATTAAAGACATAGATTTGTGTTGAATTTTTTGGATAAATATTGGAATTCCGTCCAATATTAATGTAGTATAGTTTGGAAAATGTGAGGTCATCATTGTGGTTACTAGGGAAGTATCAAACAAAATTACAAAAATGGTTGCATAATTGTTACTACAACTGACCTAAAAACCTGTACCAATTTGCAAGCCTTTTATGTTGCCCGCAACATATTTTTTTTTATATCGATGAAGAAACAATTAATTTTTTGGCTGCCCTTGCAAAAAAAAAAAAAAACAAACAAAATTATGAATGTGGCAGAAAATAGTTTAAATCGTTATTGATCATAATCTGCTAAGCTTGCAACCTCAGAAAAGGTCCGCAAACTAAAAACAAAATTAGCAAAAATAATCAACAATTAGTATTTTGCATTTTCTGCTGTCATTCAAATATTGTAAAAGCTTTGCAATTTTATATAGTCCTTTGTATGTCCTACTCCATCAGAATATAAATTTGTGAACCTCTACTACAGTGGGTTTGAAATTTGCAAATAACGAATTTATTTACGTCACGTATAAAATGACAGTGTTCCAAATATTGTTTCTTCTCTTTTTTTTCAAGAATTTTCTCAGAAATAGTTGTATAATTACTTAAAATGTTTTTGATCAATGGAGTGTTGACAGCATAACTGACCCTATTGCCTTGATGGCACTATACAGACGTGTGGCCTCCTTCACTGATCCTGATCTGTCCAGTCTTGGTAATGCCCTGAGCCTTATTGCCAGTCAGTTTTCCAGGGTGATCATTGCGGGAGACTTCAATATCGATATTAATGCTGATTCCCATCTTGGCACCTGTCTAAGGGAACTCCTTGAAGATTTGGGACTCGTCCTGGCTAATCATTCCCCACGCGCCATGGTACTTTCTCCGCCACCTATCTCTGATCACGACATTCTTTTTGCTACCTTCAACTTTCCTGCCTACCCCCCCCCCCCCCCCTTATTGAGCGCACATACCGTAGCCTTTCCGCTATACAGCCAGATGCTCTACAGGCGGATCTTGGCAATGGGGACTGGTCATTCATCCACAATGCAGCTGATCCGGAGGATGCAGCACAGCAATTCATGTGCACTATCAAGTCTGTTTTTCACAATAATGTTCCCCTCAAAACCATTCGGACTTGGACCGCTAGTGACAAGATACTCAGTAGACCTGATGTGTCCTTGTTTTGTCAGGTTCGAGAGATTGCCTATATACATTGGAAGAGGTACAAGAATTCCGATGATCTCAAAGCCTTTAGACTTGCGCGTAGGGCTGCGGAACATCTTATTCGGAAGTATAATCAGGGGGAACACCTTGAATAATTTTAGGGATGGTTTGGACTGGTGCGAGGTTCGAAATCTGGGGTTAGGATCCAAAGCCAGATCTCAGACTAATGTCGACCCTGAAGATTTTGCTAATCACCTCTGCCTAGCGCAGTCTACTGCTCCACCTCCTTTTCCTCTGGCCCTCGCCAACTACAGCCTCAACCCTCCGTCCCATGTCACCAGTACTCCTAGCCAATCTCCAATCGACAGCCCCTATCCCCCGGCTGATGGTTTCTCTTTCCGCAGCTTCAGTGAGGCTGAAGTACTGGGGGCTTTCCAACGCATTAAATCTAATGCTGTTGGACATGATGGGATTCCTATAAAATTCCTTAGAATCATTCTCCCTTTCATTTTACCCTTAGTTACGCATATTTTTAACCGATTTGTCACCTGCTCTCTCTTCCCCAAATGCTGGAAAACTGGAATATCTCTCCTATTCTGAAAGTCACATCTCCTACATGTCCTGGGGACTGGTGTCCAATCTCTATCCTCCCCTCCATCTCGAAAGTCTTTGAAGTCCTTGTCTCTGATCAGATCGGTGAACACATTGAAGATAGTCGACTGCTTTAGGCATGGGCACTCCAAGACCTCTGCCCTTGTTAAAGTAACATCTGACATCCGCAAACTATGCGATGAAGGCAAGCACGTAGTGCATGTGCTGTTGGACTTCAGTAGGGCGTTCGACTACGTTCCTCATAACTTACTCATTGCTAAACTTGTGAACATAAATATAACATAAATAACATAAACTCCACCTCTACGCGGATTATTTGCAAATTTATGGTGTTGATGAGCTTCCATCCCTGATTGAGGCGCTCATGTAATGCTCGGCAACATCTCAGACTCTTGTCAATCTAGTGGTCTGACCCTCAACCCCGCGAAAATGGAAGCAATTAGATACACCATTCACGATAACGCCTCCAGCACAACAAATGACATGCTCCCTGACTTGCTTATTCAAAATCTGATCATCTTCTCTCAGATAGACATGTTAAAAACCTTGCTCTTCTTATGGATCCCCATCTTATATGGCGACCACAGATCAATAGGGTTTGCTCTCGAATCTACTTTGGCCTCTGCTCTCTATACGCGGTGTCACATCATCTTGATCAGTTCATCAGACAACCCCTTATTATGTCCCTCATCAATCCTCATTTCTGGGTACATAACCTCTGCATGCCGCGGAAATCGCAAAATTAAATAGGGCATTGAAAGCACGCTAAGGTACATTTTTCGTCTTAGACGGCACTCCCACATCTCCGCCCTGCTCCAGCTGTTCATGCCTGAACCCCTGGCTAAGTTCTTGGAACTCAGTGTGTTATGTTTCATACACAAAACTAGATGGTGCTCACTACCTGCCTACATAAACCTACATAAACCAAAATTGTCCTGTATAGAACCCGCACTCGATTTGGGTCCAATAACCTCTTTGGGCAGGGAGCTAGCCTCTGGAACTCACTTCCGGAACCTGTCAGAAGAGCTGGTACATACAAGGAATTTAAGGAGCTTGCTTTGTGTCACCTCATGTGTGCTTAGAGTACGGCAACCTGTTAACTAAATCGATGGCGGCGGTGGGGCACCTGCACTTTGCTATCATTAATAAAAAAAAATGGATTATCGGTTGATGACTTGTATTTTATTTATTTTTATTTATTTGTTCTTTTAGTTTTTCAGTTTAAGTTACCTACTGTCAGCTGTTACTTTACCTATTTCATTTGTTTATTGGTGTTTGCCATTCTACTTTATACTTTAAGTGCCTTCTTAGGCTCTCTATTGTTTGACTTCATTGTCTGACTATATTACTGTAATTGCTTTCTACCGTAATGAGTCTGTTCATTGCTCCTTTTTTGCTTTACTAACAACTTTGTATTTTATCGATTACACCAACTAGCTATTACTTACTCGATGTACCTATCGTTGTAACGTATCGTAAGCTGAGGTTTTATAATAAAAGATTTTTCTATTCCATTCTAGTAAAGTAACATTTACAATTTACTTTTAGAATTATGCGCGGAGAGATTTTGAGTGCAACAGAGAATAGATGCGCAAGATATATTTCGCAAAACACTCTGTAGGCTAAAAGATTCCGTAAGGAAAGAAGTGAACAGAATAATAATAAAGTGAGATAGAAATTTAGTTGTTTAATTAATTTTATGACTAATTTCGTTTGCATTCACAGAGATACTGGAGGAAAACACGCAGATCTGACTAAATTTAAGATTTTTTTTCTTTCTTTTTATAATTGAATTATTTTGTTGTTTTTTTAAATGAATTTCTTAGAAATAAATTTTATTTTAATTAACAATAATATATTTAAAATGCTTTTTATTTATTGTAGTATAGAGAAATGTAATGAAAATTTTTCTAAAGACATTGTTTGGATTATTTCTGCATAAATTGTATGAACAATTCTGCAGAATATTCGGAAAAATCTCGAGTATATGTGGAATATATCCGCTAAATATCCAAAGATATTGTTCTTATGATTTCTGAAGAAATTCCTTGGAATAACGACAGCATACTTCCCTCGGACAGCGTAACTTTTGCCGCGTGACATTCCCATAAAATGCTTTTGACATTCTTGGGAATATTCCACGGAAACCATTCTTCGGATATGGAAATTTCCTAAGAATATCTTATGAACGTCCGTTGGCTTCGTTACTAGGGGAGCATTTCCTATATTTTGTATATAAAATATTGAATATATGCCCAAAACAACCAAAGGTTTGTATCATAATTAATATTAAATATAAAATTTATAATTAAAAAACTAAACCCACAGCAATTAGTATAGTTGCTATATTATTTAAGCTTATAATATTGGAATCCAATACTAAAAAATATTGGTTTATACTAGCCTTTGAAGTACCTATAGCGATAAGGAACGGTGCTCTGCCTGATGAATCTTTTAAATATTCCGCGTTCGGCAATCCAGGCTGAAATAATTAAAATTCTTTTTGGTGTCCATAATAATAATTTGGAAATTTAAACTTACCGTATAGAATTTAATGAACCTATCTACAACGCTTTCATCGGTAAGTCTTTTGAACTTTTTAATTCCGTTTGGTGGAGGAGCGAGTAGCCAAATCAAATTGTTTAGAGATAGTTTGCATGTATCCCAGTCTAAAAGAATAAATTTCATAAATCGTAAATTTTTTTTTTTTATTATTAAATACCCTTTTTTAAAGGGAATATTTTAAAGTCAATAGTCTACAAAATAAATATCAGCAAAATTATAAAAAAAAAAAATAGGACAATATTTAGGATCAAAAGCTAATGGGATACGTTATATGTATGTAGAGCACTAGTTCTTACTAACCAAGTCGGGTCAAATAAAAAAATATGGGTAATTCAACCAGATATTGGGATTATCATCCCTGACTTCTTTTGTATTTCACGGTCGATTGGAGTATGCTTTTTACATGATCGATTTCTGCTGGCAGTATCATTCGTTTAAGTTCCATTAGTGCATCGTGCAATTTTTGTAAGTCGACATTAACCCTCTTTTCTTTAGGATGTATCATTAATTAAATCAATCTCAACATTTTCGATGTCTTTTTCAAATTTATGTCCTTTCACACGATCATTTTTTAGCTTAACTTGAATTCTTGAAATTCATTCATTTTTATATCACTTTCAGTTCATAATAATAAATTATGGTACCAATTCATGTTCCGTTTTTAATGAAGCAAAAGTGTTAATGCAGGCAGAAGCAGCACCAATTAATTGTGCTTTCGATGGTTTAAAACCAAACTTTTCTTCAACGTATGCTGCTAGCATTGACACAACTATTCGTCTGGAGATATCACTTAATGAAACATTTTGCTCAATACTTTTTAAAATATATAATCCTCCAGTTTTTGAATTTATATAATTTTTAAAACTCTGAAATTTAGACAATACATTAAATTAATTTAACGTATAACTTCAAAATGGAGAATATGTGGGGGGATAATTTATAAACTATCGGAAAGGTTCAACAATTATCAATCGAAGAAATCTTCATCATAGGGTGTAACGTTCAGCAGTTTCAGGGTAATCTATAAAAACGTACCCAAATATCTTTAAGTCTTGTTATGTCGGAAACCGTTAGGATCCCCCCCCCCCTACCCTACAATTATTTGTTTGTCTAGGCATGACCTATTCATAGCCATCGGGTGTAATAATAATAAATAATAAATAAATGCCGTGAAAGAAGTTTAAAAAAATATTATTCAATTCATGAAAGAAAGAAATCGTGAAAATGCGCATTTTATAGCCTTACCCCTCTTACCCCTGAAAGAACTTAACCGGACAAAAAAGACTATCGAGTTTATGTCTTACTTCAATTAAAAAAACATCTCCTCAAAGAATTAAACTCACACAGTAATGTTGTAAGAAAGGAAGCCGTGTGAAATTTATTTATAAAGAAATTGTGATAAAGTTATGTATGAAATGTTCACAAAACTTTTCTCTAATAACCATCCTTGAACAGTAGTATAAGCTGCGCCCCTTCTTTTTCATATAATATTATTTCTATAAATTAAAACTCCACCTCTTAAGAGATCCGACTGAAATATATGTATTTCGTAGTCTTTTAAAAATACATTAAAAAATACGATCGTACTACTTTTTTGTATTATTTTTAGGTTTTAATGGAAGGAAATTATATATTATTTATTTCTTGTTATTATTCGATTCAAATAGGCACACCTAAACACTGATAAGTACCTACCTAGATTTATTGAGTCCATATTCGCCTTGCATAGCGGATATAAAGTTTAATTAGAAAATAGTCATTCTCATACTTTAGTACTTATTATCTATCAACAATATTGAAGAGTTATGGCACATGGAGAAAGCATGCTTGCACTGAAAAAAATTGAGTGTTTGGGAAGTGTTTCCATAAAATTATATAATGCTTACACCAAAAAATAGTTACATTTAAATAGCGATTATAATTTCCCACCACTAATAACAGTTTGCAGAATATACTTGCAGTGATAAAATGTTTACTTCAATTAAGTAGTTTTTGTTATAAATATTAATGTATTTACATCAAGCACTTTAAGTGTTTCCATGCAATATTAAAAAATTCGATGATGTCTTATGCGGCTCAAATAATTACATTAATTCCTGGAAACACTCTCGTTATTTGAAGGAAATAATATTCAAGATCAAATAATGGAGTTATTAGTGGCTATAATGTCATTCCACAGAAAATCGACAAATGTTCTGAATGGACCATCTCCGATTTTGATAAAATTTTACAGGTGGGTTGGTCTTCTTGTAGATAGTACTTTGCTGAAATATTTTTCGTTTTTGTCCATTTTTGACGGCGATATGGTATTTTAAAATTTGGAAAAAGTGGCAAATTTTGCTTGGAAGCTGTAAATTCAAAACTTTATATCTTAGGATGTATGCATCGTAAGCCCATGAAGCAAACTCCATTTGTTTAAGGAAGCTTTAAAGCTCCTGAAAAAATTAGCTGAGGTCCTTTTTCTGAAAATTTGTTTTCAAGGATAATGGATATGTTCGTTACCCTTGAATATCTCAAAATG
Source organism: Dioctria linearis (assembly GCA_963930735.1). NCBI lineage: Eukaryota > Metazoa > Arthropoda > Insecta > Diptera > Asilidae > Dioctria > Dioctria linearis. The sequence continues at coordinate 68,447,132 of OZ005741.1, forward strand.
CGCACTCTCGATTTCTTTTATTTTTTTTAATTTAATCCTTAATGGCTTTTGAGGAAACTGTAGAAAGGAGAAAATGGAACTGCTTGAAGTTTGGATGGAGTTATTTTTGAAATATACGTAGTTCAGAAAACTTTGAACGAAAATTGATGTTGTATGGTGCGTTATCAAATACTTGTATGCAGCTGGTTTTAAAAATTACAGTGATACAGGAAAATAAAAAGAAATACACATACTACAACTTTTAGATTGATGTCATATATATACATATGAATATAGTTATATCAGAAACCGCAACTAAAGAACTCATTGTTTACTCATGGAATGGATAATGGTGTTTATATTCCAACAGCCAGTAAAATGAAATATATAGCAGAGTTAATTAAATTAAGAAAATCTCAAATATAGAATGTACATAGGCCTCATATTAATTTTAATTTTACTAATAAATATTTCTAAGATTTTATTTATTTTTATTTTTTTAAACAGGGGGAACAGGAGATACCCAACCCAAGCACGGAGGCCACAGCGGCCCATTGTGCTATCCTGAATCCCATTCACCAAAACCTTCCTGTCCTCTTAAAGGTTTTTCAGCTCATCCACAGATAGAGGGGGAGACCCTAGAGTATCCAGTCTGCTCCGGGCGAAGGCCGGACACTCACACATAAAGTGTTCGGTTGTCTCAGGCTCTCCCTCCATGCAGGACAGACACTCAGGGCTGTCAACAACTCAAATCCTTGTTAGATGAGCGTGAAGTGAGCTGAGCCGGTGATGATGCCAACCACGGTTCTACATTGTTTCCTTCCGAGTCCCATGAGAAAATCGGAGATATTCCCATTGGGCCCATCAAGAAACAGTTTTGTACACCTACAAGCACTCAGGTTCTCCCATCTCTGCTGATATTTCCTATGGACATCCGCTTTGATGAGAGACCCGATATTCGAGGTGGCAACGCCTACGGCGGGCTCCAGTCCGAAGAACGGAGAATGGGAGCCAGCCCTAGCTAAAAGGTCAGCCCTTTCATTCCCCATGATCCCCATGTGACCAGGAACCCACAGGAGAGACACATTGTTGTGATAACACAACTTATCCACTGACGACCTGCAGTCCCCCAGTAACTTAAACGTTATCCGAGGGCCATTCAGAGCCATCAAGACTGCCTGACTATCCGAAAGGATAGCGATATCTCTCCCCTTGATTTGCATATCAAGGGCTAACTTCGTTGCCATTGAGATGGCGAAGACTTCAGCCTGGAAGACAGTGGTGTGTTTTCCAAGTGAGTACTTCATTCCAAAATCAGGCTCAGGAAAGTAGACACCTGCCCCAGCTCCCTCATTAGTGAGAGAGCCGTCGGTGAAGATTTTTAGAGCAGACCGGGGAAGGCACGATAAGGCACCTCTCTCAGTCCACGATTCCCTTGCAGGAAAGCTTACAGAGAAGCGACGCTCGAAACGAAGCTCTGGTACCATCGCATCCCGTGGCATACCGGCCAGAGGGTTTTCCAAGTCCAGCCGATACGCCATAGAGCAATGAGAAGAGCCAGTCCAGCCGCCCTCCCAACATCCCCATAAGCGCAATCTGCACACAGCCCTTTTGGCCTCTGCCTGAATGACAAGATCCAGGGGTGGCAGATTGAGTAAGACCTCAAGAGCCGCAGTAGCCGTAGATCGCATGGAGCCCGTAATTCCCAAGCAGGCAAGCCTTTGCAGGCCCGCCAGCTTCCGGATCGCAGTCCCCACAAGCGTCCTCGGCCACCATACACAGGAGGCATATGTGAGCATGGGTCTGACGATCGAGGTGTATATTCAATGCACAACCCTCGGTCTTATGCCCCATGTGCAGTCAAAGGTTCTCCTGCATTGAGCGAAGACCCTCATAGCCGCATTAACTTTTTCCTCTACGTGTATTCCCCATGTCAGCTTCGAGTCAAGGAAGACTCCAAGGTGCTTGACATGAGGAGAGAGTTGCAGAGTGTGTCCAAAAAGTACCCCAGCTTACGTCTTCTGGAGAAGAGCACCAAGTTGCACTTTGTAGGGATCACTGTCATATCATATCCCAAGGTAAACAGTCCACGATCCAGTCCCCGCTCAATGACAGTAACCATTGAATGGAGAGCCGTCTACGTGTTTAAGAGAGAAGCCTTTAAGGGTACTTCCTTAATATATTCATCTACCAGCCTCTCCATTTCAAAAGAAATGAGGAGAGGTTTATGGTTCGAAAACTCTTCGGGTCCATGTAGGAAGCCTTACCAGGCTTCGGAACGAAGGCAACCCTCACCTTCCTCCACATCTCAGGGACATATCCAAAACCGATACATGCCCTGAAAATGGAGTCGATGTATGGGGCCAGCACCACGCTCTCAGCCTTAAGAAGGACAGGCAAAATACCGTCTGGAGCCGGGGCTTTAAAGGCCGAGAAGGTTGAAATTGATCATTTCACCTTCTCGACATCAACTACCTTGGCGGCAGTGGACCAATCTCCACCAGTGCATAGAGGTAGCGGATAATCGGAACCTGCCTGCAGGTCTTCTTCAAGCCTGCAGTCAGGAAAATGCGTCGAGAGAAGAAGTCTACAGGCTTCCTCTTTCGATGCCGTAAAGGAGCCATCTGGCCCTCTCAGAACACTCAGCCTAGCCGACGGGTCGCCCTGAGCCCTGAGTAGCCTAACCGGTTCACGATAGCCGTCAAGCTCCTCGCAGAAATCTACAAAGGCCTGTCTTTTTGATTTCCTGACAAGCCTCTTGTAATTACTCTGAGTCTCGCGGTAGGCCCGCTAGTCTCCCTCCGAGCCAGACCTCCTGGCCTTGTTGAAGAGCCTTCTTGGCGCCTTACGGAGTACACTAAGACTACCGTTCCACCACCTTCCAATGTCCGTGCTAATGGGACAGGAAGCCTCGAAAGCCGCAGTTACAGCGGACTGCAGCCTTCCAACCGCCTTTTCCAAGGCGGCAACACTTCTGATTCTCTCAGCCGGAGAGTCGAGCATGGAAACTAGCTCCCTGTGGTATCTCCCCCAATCAGTGCGCTTCGGATTCCTGTATGGTTCCACCTCAATGGGGTCAGCACCCATACAGATCTCAATGTAGCGGTGATCAGAGAGAGACTCCTCTCGCGAAACCCTCCAGCCGGAAAACTGGGGAGGATACTTATATACTTATATATATAAAAAAGTTAATTAAACATATTATATTATTACCAATATGTTTCTTTTAATATTTTTACGGTAGTTGACCATTTCAGGATATAATTCTAGCTACATTATGTAGATATATTATATTAAATCTGAGTACTCAGCACACTTCATCAATTTTCGTTCGAAGGTTTCTGAACTACATATATTTAAAAAATAACTCCATCCAAACTTCAAGGAGTTCCATTTTTTCCTTTCTACAGTTTCCTCAAAAGCCATTAAGGATTAAATTAAAAAAAAATAAAAGAAATCGAGAGTGCGCATTTTGAGATATTCAAGGATAACGAACATATCCATTATCCTTGAAAACAAAATTTCAGACAAAGGACCTCAGCTAATTTTTTTCACGAGGTTTAAAGCTTCCTTAAACAAATGGAGTTTGTTTCATGGGCTTACGATGCATACATCCTAAGATATAAAGTTTTGAATTTACAGCTTCCAAGCAAAATTTGCCACTTTTTCCAAATTTCAAAATAACATATCGCCGTCAAAAATGGACAAAAACGAAAAATATTTCTGCAAAGTACTACAAACAATAAGACAAACCTACTTATCAAATTTTATCAAAATCGGAGTTGGTCAATGCACAAATTTATACAATATTTGTCGATTTTCTGTGGAATGACCCTATCTCGGGACAAGTAGTACTTTTTCATCTTGTTTGACGCAAAGGCTTCGATTTGTAAATGGTTGTAATCAATTACAAAAAGGTTTAAACAAACATGGATTAATTCCCACAGATATTTATCACTTGCCCAAAAGTGGGTTATTGTATAGTCTGGCACGTACTTTTGTTTCGGTAATTTTGCAACTGGTAGTCAAAGTATTTGGACTTACATTAGTGCAGTGCAGTGCAAACAGTGAATTTTCTGACAAGATTATAGAGAAGCCTACACAGATATTTGGTAAGTGAAATAATAATAATAGTTCATATAGCTTTAATATTGAAAACATATTTATTTGTAGTCCATACCCTTACAGCACGAAATTGCCCAGGGTCAGCCCATTTTTGTCCCACAGATCCCATTCCTTTCCCGGGATAAGCAGGAAGTATTCAGCATGTATTAGAACCTTATTTCTAGGAGTTATACGAGGGAGTTATAAGAGGGCATTCTCAGTATTTTACAGATAAATACATACGTGATGTGCAGGACAATTTTGGGACAGATACTGGAAAGTCGTTTTCCCCCTTCCAGAATTTATTTCGGTAAGTTCTCTGATTCTCATCGTTCGCGTAATTTTCTGGTGAAAGACTAATATTGTTTCTTGATGTGCTTCAGTGCGTGGTTTTTGGAAAACAACAAAATATGTATTGAAAGAAGCCATATGAGAACTGTGCGGGAAGCTCTATTAGAATTCTATTCGCTTCTGCAATTACTTATTGTGTTGGCAAAGATTGTTAATATTACATTTCTGAACGGGATTTTTTATTAATTTTGTCATAGGAATTCAATTTGCCTGTGCTAAAAATATTTGAATAATGTTTTGTACAAGTGCATACACCTCTGCAAAATACTTTCCAGCCATTATTTAGTTTTTTTTTCTTTTTTGTTTTAAACAATCTATTCCCATAAAAAAATTCTACAATCCCAGAAAATCGCAAAACATATCCTCAGATATTTCCCAGTATATCCTGCAAACAATCCTGTGGGAGATCTGCCAGGGACATCCCAACCCCGGACATTCGTCACTCCCAGGGATGTCCCAAGTTGTTAACTGGGACCAGACGGGATTTCCCAAGGAAAATTTATATATCCTAAGAAGACTTCCCAGTAACATACCACGGACACATTTGTGCTGTGTGGGTAGTATTCCGTCTTCAAATATTATTTTTTAACGCTTAACGCGAAAGTAAAAAACAGTAAAACGGAAAATTGTAACCTAATTTCTTTTAATCACAACATATTGAAAGTGCTTGCAATGAAATGCAAAAAAAATTATGAAGCATTTCGACCCAACGATCAGAGATCTTTAATAAGGGAACTGAATGTCGAAATGTTTACTATACCCCTGCAGAATTTGGACAAGCAGCAAAGGGAAAGCTTTTTAATGCATATAACAAAAAAAAAATGTCTGTCTCAAGCCGGTATTATCACACAGAAAAATAGTACATAAAGCTGATAGACTACTTTGCCGCCACCAGCCACTGTAAAAAGTTCAAGTCAGGAAGTTAACTCAAGAATTGACTTCAATATTGATTTTTTTGGAAAAGAACGTCTCACACCCTGGGGAAAAGTATATACTAGTATATATTAGAAGAAAATCCATTTTGAATACAAAAATAATCACTGCAGAATATACCTATTGAAAGTTTTTTGGTTTAACCAAACCAAAAGGATATGAGTTGGTAAGTTTATATATAGTTAAAGGTCTATATCGATATAAAAAATCATATTTCCATTGTTTCAGGCTGAAATAGATGCTAGCTGACGATATCCTTGTATCATACGCTTACAAGATGTAGACATCGCAGTAGTAGCTGAAAAGTGAATATCAAAAGCAGCATCGTTTAAAAGTACTTAAAAAATATCTGAAAATTTTATCAGTAGAAAGACTAGGTAAGCCTTTTTTTATTAAATCACAATGACCGCATAATTGTTTTCCTACACGGTTAAAAATTCGGGGCTAAAATAAAGACTTTATAATTCCATTCCGAAAAAGTTTAACATTAAAACTTACACAAAGCCTTAAAAATATTAAGACAAATCAGTATTATATTGATATTTCCACATAGTCTGAAATTAAAACTTTTAACTGTCTTAGGTTTAAGCCGGCAAGTTTCAATTTGAACATTGAATTGGGAGCTCATTGGTTTTAAATTTAAACTAAAAATTTTCTGAATTTGAGGCAGTGGAGTTTAAATTTTGTAGAAAATTTGTGTTCAATGTAAACCAAAGTAATCTCAATTTGAGGCATTGGAGATTGAATTTTGGAGAATATCTGTTTCAATGGTTTTCATTGTGGTAGAATTCTATTTGAAATATTTCATGGGAGATTAAAAATAATTAAAATTAATGTGGTTTCAATTTTATTATTTATTAATTTTTTTTTTTTACATTCGTGTATGTATGTATATATATTATATTCGAAATAAATGTTTTTTTCATTGTTTTATTAACTATTATTATTTTATTTGCCATTGAAATTTATTCCGACAAGTGAGTTTACAAATTACAGCGTAGTACTCGGATACTTGTAATACTCACGTAGCTTGGCTGACTTGCGTACAAAACATGGGTCTGGAAGGACCGTATCCGCGGTTTAATGGAGGCGCAAGCGCGCAAATCCTGTATGACACCACGTGTTCTACTCCTAGAGCTTATGTTGTTGCTACAAAAGACGTTGCAGTGACCTTACTGTCTCATTTGCGCGATAGGGACACTAAATCGATCAAGCTCTCCTTTAAGAAGGATGGAGTCCGTAGGGAACTCCTTATTGTCTCAGCATATTTGGCGTATGACTCCGCTGCTCCCCCTTCTACTGAGGGAGTCAGGCAAGCGGTGGAGTTTGCGAGGACTAATAGGCTTGGAGTCATGGTTGGTTGTGATGCTAATTTTCATCACATTGTCTGGGGGAGCTCGGACACTAACCATCGGGGTGAGCAACTGCTGGAGTTTATTACTTCAGCGGACGTGGTTCTGATGAATCACGGCAACGAACCAACGTTTGCTACCAGCCGAAAACAAGAAGTCATCGATGTGATTTTAGCATCCTTTCTCGTTTTTCCCCTATTTTCCGGCTGGATGGTTTCGCGAGAGGAGTCTGTCTCTGATCACCGCTAGATTGAGTTCTGTATGGGTGCTGACCCCATTGAGCTGGAACCATATAGGAATCCGAAGCGCACTGATTGGGGAAGTTACCACAGCGAGCTAGTTTCCATGCTCGACTCTCCGGCTGAGAGAATCAGAAGTGTTGCCGCCTTGGAAAAGGCGGTTGGAAGGCTGCAGTCCGCTGTAACTGCGGCTTTCGAGGCTTCCTGTCCCATTAGTACGGACATTGGAAGGAAACCTATGCCGTGGTGGAACGGCAGTCTTAGTGTACTTCGTAAGGCTTCCAGAAGGCTCTTCAATAAGGCCAGGAGGTCTGGCTCGGAGGGAGACTCAGAGTAATTACAAGAGGCTTGTCAGGAAATCAAAAAGACAGGCCTTTGTAGATTTCTGCGAAGAGCTTGACGGCTATCATGAACCGGTTAGGCTGCTCATAGCTCTCAGGAGTGACCCGTCGGCTAGGCTGAGTGTTCTGAGATGGCCAGATGGCTCCTTTACGGCTGCTGCCTGTGCCTTCATGCAACGAGGCCTCAATATTGTTGAGGACTGGTGCACCCGTCATGATATGACAGTGAACCCTACAAAGTTCAGGTTTGTGCTCTTCTCCAGAAGACGTAAGCTAGGGTACTTTGTTCTTCCAAAGCTTTTTGGACACACTCTGCAACTCTCTCCTCATGTTAAGCAGTTCCTTGACTCGAAGCTGACATGGGGAATGCACGTAGAGGAAAAAGTTAATGCGGCTATGATGATCTTCGCTCAATGCAGGAGAACCTTTGGGTGCACATGGTGCATGAGACCGAGAGTTGTGCATTGGATGTACACCTCGATCGTCAGACCCATGCTCACATATGCCTCCTGTTTATGGTGGCCGAGGACACTTGTGGGGACTGCTAGCGGGCCTGGAAAGGTTTACCTGCTTCGGAATTACGGGTTCCATGCAATCTACGGCTACTGCGGCTCTTGAGGTCTTACTCAATTTGCCACCCCTGGATCTTGTCATTCAGACAGAGGCCAAAAGGGCTGTGTGCAGATTGCGCTTATGGGGATGTTGGGAGGACGGCTGGACTGGCTCTTCTCATTGCTCTATGGCGTATCGGCTGGACTTGGAAAACCATCTGGCCGGTATGCCACGGGATGCGATGGTACCTGAGCTTCGTTTCGGGCGTCGCTTCTCTGTAAGCTTTCCTGCAAGGGAATCGTGGACTGAGGGAGGCTCCTTAACGTGCCTTCCCCGATCTGCTATAAAAATCTTCACCGACGGCTCTGTCACTAATTAGGGAGCTGGGGCAGGTGTCTACTTTCCACTGTCTTCCAGGCTGAAGTCTTCGCCATCTCAGTGGCAGCGAAGTTCGCCCTTGGTATGCAAAACAAGAAGAGAGATATCGCTATCCTTTCGGATAGTCAGGCAGCCTTGATGGCACTGAATGGCCCTCGGATAACATCTAAGTTACTGGGGGACTGCAGGTCGTCAGTGGATAAGATGTGTTTTCACAACAATGTGTCTCTCCTGTGGGTTCCTGGTCACATGGGGATCATGGGAAATGAAAGGGCTGCCCTTTTAGCTAGGGCTGGCTCCGATTCTCCGTTCCTCGGACCGGAGCTCGCCGTTGGCGTTGCCACCTCGAATATCGGGTCTCTCATCAAAGCGGATGTTCATAGGACACATCAGCAGAGATGGGAGAACCTGAGTGCTTGTAGGTGTACAAAACTGTTTCTTGATGGGCCCAATGAGAATATCTCCGATTTTCTCATGGGGCTCGGAAGGAAACAATATAGAACCGTGGTTGGCATCAACACTTTTTGTGTGAGGGTCCGGCCTTCGCCCGGAGCAGACTGGTTATTCTAGGGTCTCCCCTTCTATCTGTGGATGAGCTGAAAAACCTTTCTCACCAAGACTTGATGCACTTCATTAAGAGGACAGGAAGGATTTGGTGAATGGGATTCAGGATAGTACAATGGGCCGCTTGGGATGGATATCTCCTGTTCCCCTTGTTTTCAAAAAAAATACTCACATCCCTACATACGAGGATCTTTGGTTTTTTTTCATAACTAAGTACATCTATATTTTGCAAATAAATTTCAATTTACCATTAGTTTTACATATGTAGGAACCATTGGTTATTTTACGTGATTTCAAAATAAATATTCTTTCCTTGTTTTCAATTTTTTTTTTTCTAAATTCATTAGTTGGACTTTTATTTGCCATTGAGATTTATTCAGACAAGTGTATTTTTGATACGCAAACAATTATCATTTTTATTCGGTATTATTGAAATATTTTGAAAATTTGTTTTGAATTTCAATTATATGCGTGGTTAGTTGAGGTAGCTCAATTTTGTATATAAAATGTTGTAAAAATATAAAATATCTTCTCAAATTTACTTCATATGTAAGATTAAATACAAAAAATAATTTAAAAAACAAGTCCATTGCTACAATAATATTAAAATGATTTGGTACCTTTATAAATTGTTTGTCAACATAAATTAAATAGTATGAAATTGCTGATGCGTTCGGTCCAATTGCCAATATAACAGGCTGCCCTTTGGTATTTTTAATGATTTCTTCTTTGGGAGTGTTAATCTAGATATATGAAAATATTTAAAGTTAATTACAAAATTAACATTTTATTATTTTTTGAATTACTTATATTTCCGAATTTAATTAATTAGTGCTCCGCTTGAGTAAATAATTCTCTAGATTTAGTTTTATTTCCCATAGACGCTGGAGGTAATAACATCAGAAGTGCTATAAATGATTTAGTTGAAATATTCCATTCTAAAACATTGAAAAGAAATAGATTTATAGCAACCAAATTTATTGTGATAACATTTTTATTATACATCCGCAATCCTGTAAAGATAATTTGGAGTCATCTAAAATTTTGAAAATAACATTTTCATACCTTCCCCAATTTAAAATCATTTTGTCACTATTATCTGGATACATTAGCTCAAAATCAAATAATATCTAGAAAGATATAAATATAAATATAAAAAAAATATTATTTATTATTTCATATGACACAGGTACTAAATATTCATTCAAATTATTTGAAATAAATTTTAATAGCTATTTACCATTTGTGGATCATAGTAGTAAAATGGAAAATTTATAATCTCTTCTGAATGTTTTTCCTTCAAGTTTTTACGATATTTGACGGTTTGTCTTAAATTGTCTTTAATTTCAATACTTTGTTCAAAAGCGACTGCATTTTGTAAGAAATGTTTTTTTCATTTTTCATTTCTTCATTACTACTTTCTGATAATGTTATTGCTGTTTCAGTTGGTGTACTGGCAAATTTTCTTCTTTTATAATTCGTATTTTTCATTTGGGATACCAAATATCCAGAGTTTTTCTCAGGGTTGAATATAAGATCGATTCCATCTACATACCTTACTATTATCTACTCTTAACGATGGAAATAGTTGTATAGTGGCAAGAGCAATTGCGACTTTTTCTGATTTTTCTAAATTATTTCTAAATGTTATTCTGGCAAAACGTCCTATTTGTCGCATTAACAAACTTCTTGACGTATCGCTCAATAGACTTTTTCCTGCTTGTTCCTCTAACAAGTGAACTGCATTGTTTTTTTGCAAATGATCTTTTAAATGCTGTAAACTGATATTTATTAGTTATTAGTTTCTTATAATTTCACTCAATTTTTGGTTAATTATATTAATATTGTTGTTCGAAACATCAAATGATTCCCGAAAAAATATTTGGGACAAAACACTTTGAGGCAGGTTATTGCAGTTTTCTAAACAAGTTTTAATATGTTTCGATAAGCCGCTATAAGTCGCAAACACTTTTTCACATTGATGTGATACTATCCACTTCAAACACAAATTTTTACTATTATGATGTAAGTCGTGATAATTTGTTAAATGCGCGAGTGTACATGAAATGATACTAAATGAATTTCCACAAATACATATAACAAAAAAACATTATTTTATTTTTTATGTAATAAACAATTATAATAAAAATACTTACATGAAAAATAAAATGCAACCACTAAATAAAAAATCAACTTCACTTCACGGATGCGTACTTCTGAATAACTGATTCACTAGCAAAAGTCGCACTTCTTTATAATATTAAAACCGTTTCGGTTTCATTATCTCAACAATCCCGTTAGTTTTTATTATTTAAGTTGCAAAAGGTATAAAAATAAAACTTCATTGGTTTTAGTTCTTTTCTATGAAAAATTTCGATACTTAAAAACAGGTGAAAAAGCTAAGACCAATTCTTGTGATACCCTAGATGAATGCATGTATGAAATTTCGTATGGTCACCCATTTGAACAATTTTGATTTTTTGCATTGGTTTCTCGCATATATTTCTAGAACGGCTCGTCGGACAGAAAAAATGATTATAACCAATTTTATAGATTTCTTATTCTGAAGAAGTTTTTAGTACAATAAAAATGTCTAGGACTGATCGTTTTCAAAGTATATGTAAAAAACCAAAATTATTATATGGGAACACCAAGAAGGGGTTGCCCGATTTAGCCCATTGAAATTTTATTTGCTATTAGTATGAAAATATAGTGTACCAAATTTCAGCTCTCCATGTCGACGTGTTCTCAGGTAGTGTCCAAATATATCATGAAAAACGAAGGAGTTGCCCGATTTGTCTCATTTTCGAACTTAATTTTACTTTTTTTTTTAATGTCCGTGTACAAAATTTCAGCTTTCTAGGTGAACGCGTTCTCGAGTTATCGTGCGCACAGACAGACAGACGGACGGACGGACGGACGGACATGCAAAAATCAAAATAACTTTTAATATTATGCGTGGGTGTCCAATTCATTTTGCTCTACCATCATTATTTCGAGGTGTTACAAACGGAATGACAAACTTAGTATACCCCTATAGATTTCATCTAGGGTATAATAAACCCTTTCGGTATGAATTGAAAAATAAGAGAAAATTAGACCTAATTTTAAACTTTCAGGTTTACAGAGAAGTTAAGACATTCACAAAGTTTTAAATTAAGACGAAACTGATATAAAAAGTTTTAAACTTTTACGTTTTCTTGTTTTTGTACAAGAATGTCTTAAAATACGTTAAAACTTTCTATTGGTTTTAAAAATAAACTCCAAAATTTTAACCGTGTATATAATATATATCACTTTTGACATGTCGTTCAAATTAATCAGATATATGCAATCATATTAAAATGGACATATTTATGCGATCCTGAATTCTTAGGAACACATTTTTAACTTTCAAAATATGTTTTTATAGATCCCCAAAATTATTGGTTTAATGCTGTTGCCTCACATTGTGCTCAATTCTATTATATCGCATAAAAGAAAACCTTCAAAATTAGAAGTGTTGGAATGTCTTATTCAACATTATGAGGTATGCATTGACTATGATTTAAAAATTTATATTTTTAATAAAATTGTTTCCTTTTAGACACTAGGTGAGTCTGAGAAGGACCAAAATTACTTGAAACCTGAAATCTGTATTTTATTTAATTGAATATACAATAATTTCAAATGAAGAAGCATATTTTTGTTAGCAATTGGAAAGTGACTCACATCTTAGAGTTTTCTTTGTAGAAAAATAATAAATAAATAAATAAAAAGTTATTGAATAAAAAAATGTACAACTTAATTCGAATAACTCATAAACTCATAACATAATTAATATTTAAATGTAAAAAAATAATAGAATAAGAGAAATAACACATTTAATGGAATGTTAAAATGTATGTATGTATGTTTATGGCATTTATTATTATAATTATAACCCAATTATGTGAATACAAAATATTTCTTTGAAAAAATTATTTCTTTAAATTACTTAGTGTCCAAAAAAAGTCAGTGTACATCGTGGTAGTGATCATCTTCCTGATTGGTACCTACTATGAATTTTCGCTATTGCTTTTAGAAAAAGTGCAATAAAAAATTAAAGTTAAGTGATACTATACGAATCTTTATAACAATATTTGAGTTAACTATTTCATCGTGTCGATTGAAAGGTATTTCCAATAGACAATAAGATTCGTTAGCGTCAACCCTACCTTAAAATTATATTGTACAATTCTTAAAATATTACAATAGCAAAACCGGAGACCATGCAAACCAATCTTTGCAATATATATGAGGTAATAACGAGTGAAGCGACTCTATTTCCTTAGACGAATTTAAAGTTATTTCATCAAATACTTAATTGTATATTGTATGGTATCATCAGAAAGACTTATAAAGGCTGCCCATGGTTGACTCTTCAAATTCACAGTCTACTGGCGGAATGTGATTTCCTTTATAGACGCTATAAAGCTACGCGCTCTGATGAAGTTCGTAGGATGTACAAGCAAGTTCGTAATAGAACCAGTGTATTGATAAGATATTCAAAGCAGGCTTATTTTAATAATAAACTAGACGTGAAATTACCACCAAATAAACTATGGGCAAACATTCGAAGTTTTGGGATATATGGGCGTGAATCCACAAAAGTATGTGTAGATCCAAATGCATTTTAATAATTACTTCGCAGGAAATTCGTCAGCACCTAATACAAACTTCACTCACTGATATTTCTGCTGAAGATTTTTATTCTGAAGAAGGCTTTACTTTTCGAAACATTGATGAAAGAGATGTTTTACTGACTATGTCCTATATTAAATCTAAAGCAAAGGGAACAGATGAACTACCTCCCCATTTTGTTAAATTGATTGGACCAGATATAGCTAGGATACCAGCTCATATCTTCAACTACTGCCTCATGACATCTCAGTTTCCTACTCAATGGAAAAAAGCTCTAGTGGTATCCATTCCAAAAAAGTCTAATAGTTTTCTGCCGAGTAATTACCGTCCAATTAGTCTTCTCTGTTTCTTAGCCAAAGTATTTGAAAAGGTGCTCTATTCGCAAATCACGGAATATATAGACCGCAAGGGTCTCTTAACCCACTGCCAATCAGGATTTTGCTGTAATCATAGCTGTGAAACTGCGATGCTTAAAGTAACATCCGACATTCACGAGGCTTTAGATAATGACCATCTATCAATATTAGCACTACTTGATTTCAGCAAAGCGTTTGACTCTATTGACCACGGTAACTTGCTGCTAAACTATTTTGCATCCTTCTAAATAGGTGCAGCCATGTTGTAAGAGTACATGACCAGCTCTCAGATATAGCATTCTTACACCGCGGTGTTCCTCAAGGATTTATGTATATTAGGTCCATTATTATTCAGTGTTTACATAAATGACCTTCCTGATGCCGTCATGGATGCATCTATTCATAGGTATGCTGATGATGTACAGATATATACTTAACCAGACCCATAGGCTTAATGGAAGACTGTGTATGCCGGTTAAACGCAATGCATTTATAACTGGTCTTTGCATAATAAATTAGACTTAAATCCTGACATATCTACATGCCTGGCAGTTTATAGGAATAAAATCGATTCTCTCTCTTTACCAGCCATATTTCTCAATAACACGAGACTTGTCTACGTTGATTCTGTTAAAAGTCTGGGCTTTGAAGTTAATTCAAAATTTTCTTGTTGTGACCACTTTAGTGCTACCTTAGCTAAAATATATGGCTGCTTAGAAGACTATGACCAAATTCAGAACTACTAGCACTCCATGTTCGGAAAAGCTTGTCAAATCCCTAATTCTTCCCTACTTTACTTATGACTGTATAATAATTTCCTCGCTTGACTTCGTCTGCCGAAGAAGGCTCCTAGTGGCTTATAATTATGTACTTTGCTTTATAAATAAACTATCTCGAGGTAGTCATATCTCCCCATATATTACTTGTTCGAACCAAATCGGTTCGAATATATTTTTGTTTTTACCGATTTCTTTTAAAGGGAAAACGTCCTGAAAACAAAGCAACCAATTTTTAGGAAAATTAAATATAATTTGATTACTCTTAATCAAAAAACAGGTACACAACCTAACAAAGCCATGTATTTGTCATCTACATAGCACATTACACAAATACAATACAACAATATAGCCTCATTGAGCAGATCAAATTAAAATTCTTATAATATAATTGAAGCAATTAGATTCGTGCTAAAAACAATTTCTGAAAAAAGCAAAACAAATTCAATCTAATTACAAATTTTCCCAAAAATAGGTACAACATCTAACCAAAGCATGTGTTGTCATGTAGCATATAATGCATGGCACAAATACAATCAGATCAAGCAGATCAATTTGCAACTCTATCATCATTATAAGTACTATCGAACGGGAACTTCTTCTCTACGTGATAGAGATAACATTTTTTGCAAAAATACAGAATTCAATTTAACACAGCAGCATGAGTTGCTTTAAATTTCTTGTTGCTATGCATTTTTGTTCGTTGCTATGCATATTTTATCTCTAGTACCGTAAAATTACAGATGCACGGCCAATTCTTGTGATCATGCGCCTCTGCTACTCCATCATTGGTGTCGTGCGCAAGCAAGGGCTATAAAAACAGCAATTTAACTTGACTCGATCTCTTTTTCAGTTTGGCAGTGGAGTGAGTGACTTGATAATTTTTTCTTAGTGGTATTTCCTAGTGTTGTGAATTTTTATTAACAGTCTAACACTTTGTTTGGTTGACAATTAAAATAAAATTTTCTTATTCTGGTTTGCGACTAGATTAGGAGATTTATTTGGATAGCGACTAAATAAAGATTCTTATTACGGGTAACGACTGTAATAAGAAAATTACTAATAAAACACTTTGTTGTGGGTAACGACTACAATAAAGATTCTTATTACGGGTAACGACTGTAATAAGACAATTACTAACAAAACACTTTATTGTGGGTAACGACTACAATAAAGATTCTTATTACGGGTAACGACTGTAATAAGACAATTACTAACATTAAACACTTTATTGTGGGTAACGACTACAATAAAGATTCTTATTACGGGTAACTACTGTAATAAGAAAATTACTAATAAAGCACTTTGTTGTGGGTAACGACTGCAATAAAGATTCTGTGGGTTTCGACTGCAGTAAGAACTACTCACCTCACTTTATTCTGGGTATCGACCAGAATAAAGAATATCCCAATCCCAACCTCAATTAAAGTTATTAAAATCAAGTCAATCAACTGCCAAACATAGATCAGGTGAGTACAAAGTTTCTTGCAACAACATAATTATATTTATTATATATCTTATATTTTCCGTTTATTGAAATTTAATAAAGTGAGCTATTAGTATTTTAAATTTATCGAGTATTAAAGCTGTAGTTTAACAGTGAAGTGTATAATTTGTAGACAAACAATTAAAACCACTAACTTTATACCAGTGGCATCAATTTTCACCACATTATTCAGTTTTGCATGTACGCTCTGACTACGGGCAGTACATTTCATACTTCTTTCCTTCATTGCCCATTAGAAGCCTACTTAACTCAATTTAGACTAAAGTTTTTACATCGACTAATATTCAGCCAGCAGCCAGGATACCTATTTGAAAAGCTGAGTTTCTTGTAGTGGAATAGACATAACAATCTCCTAATACCGCGATGTAGATCCCAAAATGGGCAGCGTTCTTACTTTGTCCAATGTGTTCGCAAATGGAATCTGCTACCACATGATATACAACTTACTAAGACCAGAGAGACTTTCAGTACGCAATTAAAATCTATTGATATAATATAAAAATCAGATCAGCTCGTTTTGGATGACCTTGCTAAAAAAATATTTACCAACTTAGTTTTTATTGGATTGCATTATTTAGTTATCTTTATTTCTATTTTTGTAAATTTGTTATTTTGTTTTTTTTATCTTAATTTTCTTTTTTTTTATTTTCTTTTCACTTAGCATTACAGTGCAGTCTCGATTTTTGCAAGTAATAAAAACATTGTATGTTGCAAAAATCGAAAAGGTCGCAAGAATCGAACATAAGGGTAATGTGCTATTTTTTACTAAAGATGTATCTTATGCACATAAAAACAACTTCCCATATTACTACTAATATTTATTTAAACTTTTAAAGAAGAAAAATTGAGAAAACAAGATGAAAAATTAACAAGCTTCACCCAAAGAAGAAAATGGAAATAAATTTTATTTTTTAAAAAAGTATTCAGATATTTTTGGCTGAATCCTCACATTCAGTCGCTTTGACACATTGTTGACGACTGCAAAATCGTTTTGTTTCGCCCATTCCAAACGTGTTGTGAAGCACTTAATTGCACCTTCCATTTTCATTTTTGGTGTATGATGTGTAATTTCAAAAAGTTCTTCATTTGTGTCGTCGCTGTCTCCACTTTCAGCGAAATTATTTGGAAGAGGTTCGTTTTGGAAGATCTCTTAAATCCATTCAGCGATATCATTTCTGCCAAGGCTATCATTTCGAAACATTTGGTTTAACGTTGTTGTTATATCAGATCTTTCCGAAAGAATTTGATTGCGGATTTCAATTAGGGGTATGTCGTCTTCCTCGTCCCAGTTATCAGATGATATTTTCAAAAACATTTTCCAACATTTGGCCACAACGAACGGATTCAAATCTATCCATGCGCTAGCGAGGAAACAAATTGCATGTTTTAAATTTAAATTTAAAATTTTTCAGGGAATCCTCATAATTACTGGAACCAATCAAATGACTCAATAAGCTTTTTTTAATAAGAACGTTTTATCAACCTTATAACATTCTGATCCATAGGTTGCAAGAGCGCTGTGCAATTCGGAGGAAAACACATTATTGTTATAGATAGTCCATTTTCATCGATTTTTGAGTTTTTTGGGTGAAAAGGAGCATTGTCAAGTAAAAGCAAAACTTTTGCAAAGTTTTGGATTGGAAGTATGACAAAACCTAGAAAAGAAATATTCTAGGCAATCGTCAGTGAAATTTATTAAATTCGTACTCACCTCTTTTGCAAAATTATTCTTTAACCATTCGTCAAAAAGAACTAAGATCATCCAAGCATTTTTATTACCGTTGTACATAACAGGTAAATCAGTCATATACTTCAAGGTTCTTGGTTTTTTTTACCTTCCCAATCACAAAACGCTTCAATTTGTGCTCACCGCTAACATTTGTACATGCCAAAAATGTTATTCTCTGTTTTGAAGTTTTTCTTCCTAGTGCAGAAGTTTCACGAAAATGTACCAATATTTTTTCGGGGAGAAGTTGCCAAAAAAGGCCGGATTCGTCCGCATTCTAAAATTTGATCAGGACTGAAATTTTTTTCATCCCTCTTTTTCTCAAACTCCAATAAAAATGGTTGAACAAGTTCAGACGCATTTGAAACTTTCTTGCCGCATTTCTTTAAAATTCGAACTCCAAACCGCTTTTTGAAATTTGGGAGCCAACCAGTACTTGCACGGAATTCTTCTGGTTTTTATTTAATTTTGTTATGCGAGATATTTTGCCTTTTCACACAAAATATGACTCGAAATTGGAATGTGAACTGCTCTTTATTTCAAAAACCATTTATGCAGAGCCTTTTCCATTCTAGGAAATCCAGAAAGGTTTATGTTTTTTTCTATTTATAGGTTCTGATTCGGATTGACCAACAAAACTTTTCAAATTTCCTTCCATTTGTTTGATCCTACATAAAGTTGATTTGTTGACACAATATTCTTGGGAAATTTTCTTAATAGATGCGCCAGCAGATAACTTCTTAAGAATTTCACTTTTTTCTTGTATAGTGAGCTTCTTCTAACGAACAAATCGTAATTTAATCGTGATTTTCGGCATTGCTCAATTAACTTTCCATCTTATCAGTCAAAAACAATGAAAGACATTTTTGACAACTAACCAAACTAACTTTGATAACACTGAAATAATTATAGAAAATGCGTGCACTTTCATCAACTTTTACTAAAATCTAACGCTAGATGTGTGTTATACACTACGCAGCCAACAAAATCCATTATCATTCATTCGTAATTGAAGTTTTCAAAAATCTAGTTACCCAAGATTTTATGAATCAAAATGAAAGTTCTGTCAATTTTTATATGTAATTGACAGCACATTTTTAATAAATCAAATTCAAAGGTAAAGTGATTTTTGAAAATTCACAAAATATTTGGATAACAAGATTTTTAAAAAATTTGATTACGAATGAATGATAATTGATTTGTTCATCTGCCCAGAGTATAGGTGATGTCGTGTTTCTGTAATTTCAGTTTACTCTATTTTAGAAATTCAGATTAATTTAAGAAAACCGAAATACACGCAATAAATGGGCCATTTCACAGTATTCGGGAATTTAGTTTTGCTGAAAAAAATCAGAGAGCGTTTCCAATTTTTCAGTTTGCTATTTTCGGTAAAGCTTGTGACTTATGAATGCAATCACATTTTCCGATTTTTAAGATTTTGCTGCATTGTCAGAATTCAGAGAGTTTTGTGAAAATGTTCTAGACGGAAAAATTCATTTCGGGTATAGAAAAAAAGGAGGGTTTCTGAAACGTAAAATGTCATATGTATGTGTTAATTGAAAGTCCATTTTTACTAAAAAGAAAATATTTAATTTTTCGACTAATAACCCTAAGTAGGTCTTCTACCTCTGCGCCAATGGACAGCCTAATATACAGTCTTGGGATTCGATATAACTTTGTCAGTCATTCCATACTGAAACTGAATTTCATTATACTCAAACTACTGAAATTACGGAAAATATTACATCAGCCTAATTTGAACAACCGCTCCAATTGACTTATTGGAACTAGATAGTTACATGGACGAAATCCGCGGGTGGAAGTTCTGTGCATGAATATGTACCGTACTATTTGTATTCATAAGGGTTCTTTTTAAAATTTAACAAAAATTTGTAAATAGTTGTAGAAATCGAGATAAAAATATTGTTGGTTGCAAAAATCGAATAATAGCGAACCGAATGCGAAGGTTTCAAAAATCGAGATTTTGCAAAAATCAAGAGTTGCAAAAATCGAGACTGCACTGTATTTCAATTTTTTTTTATATCTTCATTTTTTAATACATATAAGTATTTTACTTTAACTTTTTTCCTTGTTGAATGTGCACATGTAATGTACATTTAAAGGTCTTATTATCTTAATACTATTCCAAATAAATAAATTATTATTATTATAACTTATCAGCTTATATCAACCAATAAGTTAATGTAGCTAAATAAAAAATACTCGTCCTAAAGCTAGGTACCTATTGAATTACTAAATTAACCAATGTAAACAATTTTTTCTTCCTATAAACAAAAATTGTTTTCCAGAAATAACATTTCAATTTAAAGGGAAGTAATTAATATATTTGTATGAACAATAATATTTTTTGTGGCAAGAACAATTCCAAACACTTATAGTGTTTCCTGCTAAATTTATTTGGGCTGAATACTAAATTTTTTTGAGTGTAGGTATTTATTTATTCAAAAATTTACAGCGATAGCTTACATACTGGTCACAATTAAAAGCTACCGGGATCTTAATAACTAGAAAATACAAAAGTAAAATCAGAAAAAAAAATTATTTTTTTCCCTTATCCTTCATAATATGCATAAGAGTTGCAGAAGAAGATTTAAAACAATAACAAATTTAATTAACAAAGCTAGATGCTATATAGATAAGTATTATGGAATTCAATGTAAAGTTACTACTAACAGCTATTGAAAATTAGATGAATTACAATCAAAAATTCAAGATAACAGGGAATAATTAAAGTTAAAAGAGATTAAAATTAAATAATGAAAGCTTAAGGAAATTTGATGAATCAATAAAAGGGGAAATATACAATGATTCTTGGTATTAAATTATTATTATATAATGGTTACTCTAATTGTGGAGAGAGGGGAGTCTCAGTTTTATTTCTGATAACAGTTCTAAATGAGTAGAGGGTAAGACTGAGGATGTCAACATCGTTTAGCAGGTCATTATGATTTTTCTGAATCCTATAAGTAGAAGATTTATAACGCAGATTGGTTCTGGCAGTAGGGATCTGGAAAGTTTAAGGTGAACGGGTAACTCTAGTTGGGTTAACAAAATGAATGCTGCTTAATAATTCAGGGCAACGAATATGGTTATGTATTATCATAAACAAGAAGATTTCATCCAGGAAAAGGCGCCGCTTTTCGAGGGTAGAGACACCAAGGTCTTTCAATTCAGTAAGACGGTTAAGACAGATATCAGCAATTTTGTAATGGTAATGTATGGTATTTGTTTTTCTAGAAAAAGTTAAGGTTTTACATTTGGATATATTCAACGGTAAAAAATTATCCTTGCTCCAGTGCTCTAAAGCAAGAATATCGCTCTGTAAAGACATGCAGTCCTCTTGCGTCTCAATAACCTTAAAAAATTTTGCATCATCTGCATATAAAAGACATTCGCTTTTTAGTTGGAGGGGTAGGTCATTAATGTAGATGAGAATTATATAAGAACCAAGAATGGTACCTTGCGGGATACCAGACGTTTGCACAAAAGGGGTGGACTGATAACCATTTAAAACTACTATCTGGAGTCGTTCACGGAGATATGACGCAAACCATCCTATTAGATTTGCATGAAAACCTAAGCAAGACATTTTCAGGAATATACGAGAGTGCAAGATCTTATCAAAAGCCTTAGAAAAATCAGTTTGAATAGAATCAACTTGTTTCGCCTCATCAAGTGCAACAGCAATTTTGTTAGTATATATCGCTAAGTTCGTGACAGTTGACTTACCCGGAAGGAATCCATGTTGTCGAGAGTTGAAAATGCAGATTGTTTGGGAAAGAAGTTGGTCGTAAATTAGTTTTTCAAACACAAGAGCTAGACTATTGTAATTTGTTATGGATTTAGGATCACCGCATTTAAATATAAGAGTAACGAAAGATTTCTTTAGCGTGGATGGATAAACTTTGTGATGTAATGACAAATTGAATAATACGCTTATTGGGGTACTTAAGACTGCAGAGCAATTCTTCAAGAAGATGTTTGGTACAGCTTCGGGTCCTGCTTTCTTACTTATATCTAAACCTAGAAGAATTGTTTGTACATCTTGCGGAGTGATTGGAAGCACAGAAATAGAAGTGGAAGAAGATAGAGGAGATGAGAGGTGTGCTGAGACAACTGTGGATGTGGACAAGTCATTATCGCTAGTGTTCTCAGAATGTACTGTCTTGAAATAACGAGCAAGACTACCACAAATATCTTGAGGTGTATTGAAAAGTGTATTATCATAATACATTTCACTAGGAAAGTCATTTGATTATTTCAGCGTTTTTGTATAAGCCCAGAATGCTTTAACGTTGCTTTTTAAAGCTCTCTCGGTTTTTCTAAATATTTCTTATAACACTCTTTGATTGATCTTTTGGACAATCGACGATATAGGGAAAGACTTGCATAAGTTTCGGGGTGTTTTAAGCGTTTATATTTACGGCGAGACTTTTCTTTTTCTTTTAAAGTTTGGATTAATTCGCGATTGTACCAATTTGGATATTTTTGGTTTTTAGGTTGAAATGATGGGACCAAGGTCGCAATACAATTATCTAGAATAAAAAAAAAATTAATAAATAATTATTAAATGATTTATTTATATCAGTGGAAAACTTAGAAGAGAAGTCAACTGTAGCCAGATATTCATTGATAACAATGTAATCGGCCCTGTGAAAGAAAAGTTTATTTGGAGCACTCACTGGTAATGAGTCATGTCGTTTAAATGAGATATCAATATCGAGAAGTGGATGATGTTGATCGATTCGGGAAAGTACCTTCAGAGAAGCCGATACCCTAATATCATTTTTGGACAAATTGGACCAGATTAAATCTAGTATTCTATTATTATGATTAGGTATCGCGTTAAATTATCTTAAATTAAACATGTTAGTGTTATATTGAAGCGAAAATGAAGCAGAATTAATAAAACCAGACATACTCAGACATACAGACATCTCCTCATTACTATAAGTCCAAATTATATTAGGTAGGTTAAAATCGCCAGTGACAATAACTTTAGACATTTCAGGAAGTTGGAAGCATTTGTCACTAATATTAGAAAAATTGAATCGTATACATCAAATGAAGTACAAGGAGGAATATAAATACAAGATATGTATAACTGAAAATAACCATGCTTGACGACAACCAAAAGATCCTCGTTCTTTAGACTCCATTTCAGGAGCGTGATGTGATATTAATGATTTATTAATGTCTGTAAGACATCCTCCTCCATCCTTACTGGAAATAAGATTTAGATTTCTGTCCTTTCTGTACACCAGGTAGCGATGATCGAAGAGTTCACTATTTAATACGATGTCTTGCAAAAAGGTTTCAGTGAAACATATAATGTCGTAATTGTTCGCCAAGATGAATAGTTTTACATCCTCAGTCTTAGTTCTTAGACCTCTAACATTCTGATAATAGAGTTTAAGTGACACATGTATTAGGAAATAAAGACCTTAGAGTGCGGGAAAAAGAAAAAAGGAAAATATTAGAATTATGTAGAGCTTTTCCTCAAAATGAAGTCAAGACTTCCCTCATTTTTAACCAGAAATCGTATACTAGTATCATTTTGTTTTAAGTAGATTTTCCCTCTTGTTAACCATAAGTATTTAAAGTTCCTTTCAGCTTTGAACAATTTGGCTTTTAGATTTTGACAGAAATTCATTGATAAATATTTTAGAGTCTATATCGAAACCTAGATTAATGGCATTAATATCTTTTTTATCTTATAGGCACTAATTACTCGATCTCTAACAAATTCCGAACTATATTTGACAATTATAGGTCTGTTAGCGTTATTATTTCTGTTTGTCCTAGATCTATAAGCTTTGATGATGTCTCCTTCTGTCAGAAGTATTTCAATTGCATGATGAATTTTTTGTATAGGTATATTAGACTAACAAACAAAAAAAAAGAAAAATCTCGTCCCTACAAATCGAGATGACTTCTCCAACTTTGAAGGTAAATAAAATTACTCCCATACAAAAACCCAAGATAAGTTAATAAATTCCTTTTACAATACTAAAAATTTTATTTATTTAATTTCATTTTTAAGCCAGCACATATAAACTATACAAATAAAAAATCTATCCTATATTTTTATAGTTTCGAGAGTAATTGCACAAGGCGACATTACAATTTCCTCAAATCAATAATGGATGCAAGTCTGCACTTTGAAAATTTATAAAATATCCCTGAATCATATTCTTTATCATTTCATACGATCTACAAAATGTATTGGTATCGCTAAATACCAAACATAGCTGGGACATCCCAATATCCCATATATAAGAATG
The DNA here is from genome assembly GCA_963930735.1 of Dioctria linearis. Taxonomy (NCBI): domain Eukaryota; kingdom Metazoa; phylum Arthropoda; class Insecta; order Diptera; family Asilidae; genus Dioctria; species Dioctria linearis. Next base: position 68,471,257 of record OZ005741.1, read on the forward strand.
TATCACTTTTACAAAACAAATAGAGTACAAAAAAAAAGAAGAAGAAGAAGAAGATTTTTAGCGTTCCAACGAGACATCAATATTACTAAGAATGAGAAATATATATAAAAAAAAAAAAAAATCTCTCCACATCACTCTTATACAGGGTGTTTACGTATATTATATTGTAAAAGAGGCCGGCACTCAAAGTCTTAGCACAGAGGCTCAGAGTCAAGTCACGCAAATGTTCTACACAACAACACAACTACACTACAGCAACAGTTACACAACGGAATTGGAATTGAAAAGAAATATGAAACTATAAGCTCTCCGATCACCCTGTACTTTAATACTACATAGCATAAACTTAAAGAAACCACTCACCTCTTGGATACCGTTCATTTTATTTCTGTATTGAATGCAAGACAAGACGGCCTCGGCTAATAATAAGAAACGAAAGACTTCAATTCAGTTGGCCACAGAACACGAACTCGGTTATAGTTAGTAGACGGAATCATGATGATGATGAGTGTTGTAGGATGGTGGGTTGCCAAGTGATTATAAAGTGTGTATAAAAATATATTTGGGTCCACTAGAAAAATTATTCAGATTAAAGAAATATATATATATAATTTGTAAGAGTTCATTGTGCATCATTAATAACTATATAGAAATTAATTAAGTACACATGAAATTTACAAGAATCTGAATAAACAAAAAAGAAATCAAATCAAAATAATAAAAAAAAAATAAAAGTCTCAGAAAGTTGCGTGAAAGTTTTTTCTTTTCATTTTTGGTGTTATTGTGTGTTGTCGTAACAATTTCTGCTGTTAAAGTGCTGCGCTGATATTATTGCGAAGTCGTCACTGTTAATTCTTTGTTGAGAAAGTATGTGTGTTGGTTAGGTATATTTCTTTTTAAATGCAACATAAATAATAGAAGAATCAGTTAAACGAATGTATTTGTTCGAGCTGAGTAATTTTATGTTCGAGGTTTATCCATATGTGAAACTAGAACAAATCTGTGAAAGGAGGAATATTTATTAAAAAAAAAAAATAGGAAGCCAGAGCATTGAAGACTTGGGAAGGAGATTGTGCAACAATAAGACGACGACGACGGGTAAGTGTAAACATTTATGCTACTTTTTAGGATTTTTTTTTGTATTTAAGTTAAAATTGATAAGAATTAAATATTTCAAGATTTATATAGTTCCGGTTGCCCATATGTATGGGCACAGTATTTACTATACAAGGACATCGCATAGCTATTGACCTACCCCCCCGATATACTTTCACTTTTTCCGAGGTGCTAAGTTAATTTGTTTTTTCCAGTCACTTTTAATCAGAGGATTTATAACTGGTTCGTATATGTAAGTAATATATAGAGACACTTTGTGTCTTTTTTTTTTAATCAATCATGATTTTCTGTATACATTGCTTGCTGTTTGCAGTTTGTTTTTTCTTCCATCTCTTGTCAGAGTCTCGATAAATGCAATTGCAAGAAAACTTATCCTGTATATAGAAATATCACAGCTATTCACATAATACGTATAATAATTACTATATATAGTACAGCTATAGGTATATGAATATGGGTGTGTGTTTCTTGATTTCTGTAGCAATAAATTGATTGCGGAAATTTTTTTTTTTTATTTTATTTTTTTTTTAGTTCCGCAAAGCGACAGACAGCATTGTTTGTGAACGCATAGTTGAGAAATTGTAGCAACTAGTTTTCTAGCTAACATACATACATGTATGTAGTAGATTTCACACTATATGTGAACAAGAGGTGAAGGAGGAGGAGGAGGAGAAGATAACCAACAGCCATATACAGGTTTTGCGAAAATTTGAATAACCGCACAATCCAATTGAGAACGAACGACCTTGAAGCGATGAACTTTATCGAAAAAATCTCTAAGCTTTATAAAAGAAAAGTGAATCAGCGGTGCTAATACGTTGATTTAACTTACTCTTGAAGATCTCGATAGTTTCATGCATGTATAAATGAAACTTTGTTAGTCTCATTTTTTACGCATCTCTCTTAAGAAAACCTACTCTTAAGTGAATCATTCTTGGAATAACCCATAATTGTCTCTGTTACAATTTTCCAATGTTATTTTTTTTTAATATCTTTTCAAGAACAACATGCCATCGACATGAATACACCAAGAAATTAATTTAAATGTCACTAAAGCTTGATTATACTTATGTATTACTAAGATTTCTACTAAAACTACTAAAACAGTGTGTTAGAGATTTTTTATGTAAGAACCATCATTTTATAATAGATATGGGATTTCCGCCCAAGGAAGGTTTTCAAAGTGCTCGCAAATCATAATGTGTCTACGGCTGCTGGGCCTGATGGTATTTCGCCTCTGGTACTCAAGTACTGCGCATCTTCCTTCCGCAATGAAACTTGCACATGTACAGCCAATACTCAAAAAAGGAGAGGCAAGCGATCTCTCAAATTACAGACCAATTGCCCTCACTTCGATTCTATCGAAGGTTTTCGAAATACTCATCAACTCTCAATTGATGAAATATCTAGAAACTAATCATCATATTAGCGATCGCCAATACGGCTGTCGTGGTGGCCGATCTATTGGAGATTTACTAACATTTCTTACCGACAGTCGGAATTAATATCTCCATAATTTTAGTGAATCTGAAATTATCGCATTTGATACCTCGAAGGCTTTCGATAGAGTCTGACATTATCTTCTTATAGTTAAACTTAAGGCATTAGGTCTCGATCCTCTGGATTGAAAGTTTTCTCTCCCGCCGTTCAATTCAATATTATATATATTATATTATATTGGTTGCAGTTACTTCGGACCGTTTTATATTTCATGCCGGTGTACCGCAAGGTTTTGTGCTCTCTCCAATTCTCTTCCTGATTTTTATTAATGATCTGCTAGCTCTCACTTTCAATCCTAATCATAGTTTTGCAGACGGCACTACCCTTTATTTCATGTAATCATTCGACTCTATAGCTGATTTCCGTGGGAATGCTACAGTTGGCAAACGAAGCCACATGTTCAGTTCACTAAACCATGACCCCACAACAATACTCGCTTGGGGCAAAGCGAATCGGGTCTTATTTAATGCTTGCAAAATGCAATGTTGCCTGTTATCACTCAAACATACTGCGACACACGCTCAACCCATCTCCTTCGATGGAGAAGATATTTCAAACTCGCCATCCCTTAACATCATAGGCATTAAAATATCCAACAATCTTAGTTGATCTGATCAGATTTTTGGTATTGCCAAAAACACGATTATTTGGGCAAGGGCTGGATGCACTGCATTGTCCGCGTTAGGCAAAGTCCAAAGGAAGGCTTCCGGATTATTTGCGATGACATATCAATAGCATCTATTAATTCCCTATAGCACCGGTGTAATGTCGGTTGTCTATCTTTCTTTTATCACTACTTCTATGGCTATTACTCTGACGAAATTTCTAGCCTGATCCCCTGTAGAATTCATCCTATGCGGACCACACGAGCTATAACTCGAGCTCACCCTCACACTCTTGAAGTTAAACTTGGCCGTACTGTGAAATTCTGCAAATGCTTTATAAGCAGGACAATACGAATGTGGAACAATTTGCCATCATCTGTTTTCCCCCTTAGCTATGGGCCGCAAAAATTCAAGCGCAATGTACACCGTCACCTCCTTGACTCAACCCAATAATCCCTAATTCTCTACCCTTTCTTCCTTTCCAGCCAAGGCTGTGCTACGGCATCATAGGGTATCTTCATATCATAGAGAATCATCATAAAAAAAAACAAGGATGTTACCTGTCTATGATCTGTATGAATATTACAGTTATAAGTTTACCTATCATATATTCAGATAATTAAGTCAACGATTTGATTTGACTAGGTTATATTTGCTGTGCTGTGTGTGACTTCCAGATGGCCGAATAGATTGCCTGTGCTCATCAGATTGGTCCTCTGCAGTCTTATTGCGCTGATGACTGCTTCCTTCTTGTCATGCTATGTAACGTAAAACATGGTCATATCATGACAAAACGTACACATAGCGAATATCTTGAGGATAATTCCAATTTGTTGTAAAATGGCTTAGTTTTTGATAAACAACATTTTATATGAATTTATACTTGTTTTTGTCAAATGGAAGAAATGTCAAAGATTCTGTTTCATTCTTTTTCTACGTGTACAGAACTAAATTATGACATCGTTCTGTCGATTCCCGCAAATTCATTCAGAACGAGAAAAAGAACGCAGCACAAAAACGCTTTCTGCTGACACGATCTTCCATATGGTCTGTAAAATTGATTAAAAAATTCACAATCGTTAGCATTACACATACATATACAATATATTATTTTTAACTAAAGAAATTTCGGATGAAAAAATTCTTGCAGTTCACTTTTTGCAGAATTATTGTTCGCTAACACATAATCTGTGGCGTCAACTATCAAATCTAGAAGGGCATCTGATGATGAAAAACCTATCCAGAATTTCCATTTAAAATTTATCATTACTGGGAAGTTCTCTAAGGCTTTTAATAATTTCAAGCAGGTATTTTAGGTAATATTGCGAGCAGCCGCATTTGTGGGTAGCTAGAAATATTTCGCTACTGTTAATAATTGATCCACTTTTGACAAATTTAGAATTGAAAAAATTTTAAAGTGCAATCTTAAATTGTATGCCTGCTTCTTGATTCAGTTGATATTGTTTGCTGCTCTGAATATAACTTGATTTGGGTAGATACATCGAGGGTCATCAGATATCTACTGGTTTCCTGAATCTTCTTAGACGGAAATGATAGAATTGAGAAATTTGTGTAGATTTTATGATAAGAATCCGATTAAAATTGTCAAAAATGCTGACTAATCTAGCTATCACGCAAGGAAGTACATCTTGCCTGCAGGCTGCATTGCCATACTACTTGCACGTGTAATACAAACTGCCATGTATACAGCTCAGTTTTCAGCGAGCTTGCATGATGAAAAATCCTGGCTTCATATCACCCAAAATCGGTTCCGACAACTATCATTTTCACTGTCTACAACTATCGTGATAATTAACGCAATTTGAAATGTTGGTTGTATTGGGATCACTGACATATATAAGGTTGAGATGATTGTGATTCACGAAACCCACTGACTCATTCAACGCATTTTTCGCATATCAATTATTTAATTCATTCATGAGTATTGGTCATCTGGGTTTTTGCTTGTACGTTGTGCCTGAGGTTATTATATTCATCGGTTCCTTCAAATGAGTAAGCAATTTTTTACGAATACATATACCAAGGTGCGCAAGCCCATTGTGACATATTAATGGTGTTGATTGAACAACTTACTAATAATCAATCTACTAGTAATCAATCTTTGTCTACAGGGAAATATTGCTGTTATTGTGGTAGGTAGGTACATATACACATATTACTTTATAAGTAACGCATAAACGAATTAGCTTATAGTTGCCAGAAAGATTTTTTTGCTAAAATACCTGATAGCCAGTTAGTATTTGACAATTCAATGAAACTATGAGAAGTAAAAGAGATTTTTGATGCCCCTGGATGAAAAGAAAGTTCTTTCGAATTTACTCTGATGTAGTAGTTAAAGTGATTAAAATTAAAATTTCTTCGTGACAAATTAATTAGCTGATACATAATCCTTCGGACATTAGATTGCATTGTCGTCAATGTAGTGACAGACACTCAAAATCCTCTCCTATCTTTTAGACATATCCCAATCGAAGACGGAAGTGCAGGTACAGGAGCGAGTGTATACTCCAGCAACTGACACTCGAACAAATCATATAGATTGCTGGACAAATGTAGTGTTACCCAGACTGACTGGATAGTAATCCACCAAACAATATAGCTTGTATCTATACGTTCACTCAGACTCGGCAAGTTACTTTGCACAATTACTTTTGCACAAGTACTCTGCGGGAATTTGCCTGAAGTGGAACTAAAGTGGAATACAATCTCGTTCATCTGACAATTTACATCATCCGCCATGTTTAAAAATCATAGAGAATTGCTCTAAAAAGTAGAGAAGAGTGAAGTATGATCTCCAACTTGTCGCAAGAAAGCATTTGGACCTACGAGAGGCATAAGGAAGTGAAGAATGTCTCAGCTTGTGCAAGTAACTTGCTGAGTCTGAATGGGCCTTAAATGTGGAAAGTCGGATCTAGTGGAAAAGAACTTTTTATGCAAAAGAAAAATCTTTGAAAAAAGAAATTTCATTGCAAACAGAGGGCGTTTCATACAAGCAGGAACCGTATAATCGTCAGTACGGCTTGGTTCCTGCCTGCCAGATCTAGACATCTGAATATAAGGGGAGTTTCCGCCTAGGAAGTGATAGTACTCACTTAGACAAACACAAATTGTATGGCAGCTGGGCTGGGGGAAGCCATACCAACCGTTTAGGAGTTACAGGGTGATTAAGAAAAAAAGCTAGTTTTTCACAAAACACCCTGTACCTTAAAAAGTGCATGGAGTGCGGGTATAGTTAGAAGCTCGTTGTATGCAGAATATTATGGCCTTTCCAACGATAGCTCAATCAGCCCCGTAGAGCTATGGTTGTCCAAACTAAAAAGATTTTTTACCTTTGTTTTTAATTTCACTTCTTTTTTTTTTTTGCAAAAAGGTCATTAATATAATTTTTTTTTATATAAAAACTGTAAACTGTAGACTCTCCTCTTTAATTTGACCTATTACACCATATGTGCTATCTGTATGCGTTAAAGAGTTATTAGCTCACAACCTATTCAGGTCATACCGAAATTAGCCGACATTTTTATACGCTGGATAAAATCTAAAGGTTATACTAAGTTTGTCATTCCGTTTGCAACACCTAGAAATAATGATGGTAGAGCAAAATGTATTGGAGACCCACGCATAAAATTAAATGCTATTTTGATTTTTGCTTCGTATGTCCGTCCGTCTGTCCGTCCATCTGTCCGTCCGTCCGTCCATCTGTCCGTCCGTCCGTCTTTCCGTCCGTCTGTCCGTCCGTCCGTCTAATTAGAGAGCTGAAATTTTGCACATGGGCTTTAAAAAAAAAGTATAATTAAGTTCGAAAATGGGATAAATCGGGTAACTCCTTCGTAGGGTTGCCATACAAAAATTTCATTTTTCACTTCATATTTGGACACTGCCTGAGAGCGCGTCAACGTAGAGCGTTGAAATTTTGGACATAGTGTTTTCATAAAAATAGTAAATATAGTTTCAAAAATGTACTAAATCGGGCAACCCCTTCTTCGTGCTGTCATATAAAAATTTAAGACTTTTACGTGAAAACGATCAGTGCTAAACGGTTTTAATGTACCTACCTACTAAAAATTTCTTCAGAATATGAAATCCTATAAAATTGGTTATAATCATTTTTGCTTTTCGACGAACCGTTCTAGAGATATATTCAAAAGCTACTTCAACTAAATCAAGCTTGAGTGATCATACGAAATTACAAACGAGCATTCATCTATGGTATCATAAGAACAGATCTAACGTTAGACCAATTCTAACTTTCTTACTTGTTTTAAAATGACGTGTTTGTAGACACCAACCACCTTTGAAAATAGGTTTCAGAATAGTTTGAGAATAGGTTAAGAGTTAATAACAGTTTAACGCTTACAGATAGAACACAGAATGTAATACGTCAAATTAAAGAGAAGAGTCAAAGAGTATAAAAAAGGTAAGTAAATCCGAAATTTTAGTTTAGACAACCATAACTCTACGGAGCTGATTGAGCTGTCGTTGGAAAGGCCATAAAGTTCTACATACAATGAGCTCTTAACCGTTACCGTACGCCCTACACTTTGTTAAAATACAGGGTGTTTTGTGAAAAACTAGCTTTTTTCTTAATCACCCTATAACTTCTAAACGGTTGATATACCCCCCTGCCATACAATTTTTGGTTTTCTTAGGTGAGTACTATCACCTCCTGCTCTATTGACATCCTAAGCGGAAACACCCTGTATAGGTACTAATAGCCGGGCCGTTTAGGCGTTGGATCCTGTGGTGGTAAGTGAAAAGCTGGTGCAATTATGCAAAAATAGCCTGGAAAAGATTTCCATACAGCATAAGGTTTTCTGGGTACTTGGCTATAGAAATATCGAGAGCAATGAGATAGCGGATCAGTTAGAAGAAACGGACTCCGAAATGGATAGCTTAGATGCAATATCGTATGTGACAATCCTAATCGGAACTCTAAACGGTGATTTGACGAACGATAGCTACAAAAAGGTCAATCTGGACAACCTCTGTATTGCGAGCCAGTTATTGTCTTTTTACAATAGGAAGAAAACAATGAAGCTTCTAAAGCGCGGTATGATAGAGCCAAGGAATTTGGTCATGGAATTTTTCCACTTATATCTGAAAGAAAAATTGACATTAGGTCAAGGAATTTTTGACAATTTGGATTTTTCAATTGTGCGATATCTCAAATAATAAGGAAAACAAAGAAATTGATAATTCCCAATTGTAAGTAATTTGAACATTGCGGAATGAACTATATCGGAAGTGTTATTATATTTGTTATTTTTGCAAAACAATGTTCATGTAGGTACATGGATTGTGAATTGTGGACTGTGGATTTAACTACAAGTGCATCAAGTCTGATGCTTATTAATAAAATAAAGAAACAATAGAGTAGAAAGAATTGCCGTTCTTTTACTCAAATTTGTAAATCTCCACAAACGCAATGTTTTAAATCAACTAAAAAATTAAGAAATACGTTAAACAATTTTTATTCCTTGAGTTGTCAGCTTAAAATTGATTTACCGCTTTCAAAATCGCTGATACTTCTTTAAATTTTGCAAATTATTCCACATACGTCAAAATTCTTTACAGATATATTGACATAAATGGATTTTTCGAAAAAAAACAACATCTTTGTGTCAATCGAAAAGTAGAGTTTTCCTGATCGAATTTCTTTTCTCTATAGCATACTACTTCAAGGAATCGGCATTCCATACCTTTTTTAACATAGTTTTTGTATATGAATAAAAATTCCTTGGCTCTACCATACTGGGCTGTGGAACAGAACCATTTGGCCATAGGTAACCATGCTAGAAGACTAGGTCTAGATTCCAACGATTTCTGCCGAATCAATAATGTTCATGAAAAAATTGGAATCAGTTTGTCATGTGGTCTTCAAATGTCCTGCTCTCCCGATCAAGAGCGGCGTTATGCTTGGTAATCACTTCCTTTTTATAGCTAGAAAGGTGAAACAGGGTAGTGCTACGGTTGACTTAAGGATAGATTCCCATAAATCTATGGCGCACAACGGACTATTGGTAACTTACAATATCTGGAAAGGTTCTTCATAACCGAAATCATGTGCAAATCTTAAAACTTAACATTTATGGCTACACCATAAGGACAATTAGTGATAGATTTCACTTACTCATATTTTTACTATTTAATCTTCATATCTTTCACTCATCAAATGCAACAATATCCAGGTCACAATCTTTTCCTTACCGTCTACATTTTCTCCACAGGGCATTAACTTTTATCAGAAAAATTATGACCTGTATGCAAGTAAAGTATATACACTTCTTATAATAATCTGGTATGACTATCACGTAATGATCATAAAATTTAAATATATCTCCGCGCAACGGCACAACACAAGTATGTGAGGTCAAGTTCTTAACACTTTCAAGCTATTTACTCTTCTCAATAGAAATGAAATTACTGCTTACATGTAGAATTTTTTTAAGGAAAGCCGTAAATAAAGTCATTTAAGTTAAGATCCTGCAGACATTAGATAGTAATTGTCTGCAATGCAACACTGTATAGAACATGAAAATAACTGAATTAAACTTTTTTTCCATTGTTACGTCAGTTGATAAGGTCCATTCATAGACGCGTATTCCCTTAAACGCTTCCCAATTTTATACTGAAATCAAACTAAGTGCAAAGTAAAATATTTTATTTTATACAAAACTTTTAACAGCTGGTCATTTTACATAGGACTAAATATTTTCACTATGGCATTTATTAATTCGCTCAGAGTAAACATTTACAGCATCCTGGGCAATTGTGAATATCAACTCGCTGCTCTGCAGAAAGTAATCAGTTAAAATTTTAATTTTTTCTAAATATTCTTTAAATTTAAGAAATTGATCATTGCAAAAGTTTAAATTGTTATCTTCCAATAAAATCTTAAATTCTTCAATTATTTCTGAATTCATAAATTCCCAGTTCATCACAGGAATTCTTTCTAAAATGGTTTGGAGAGATATTTTACAGTCTGAAGTTTTAGAAACTAACGGTTTAATTTCCTTGACGGCTTTCTGTAGAGCATCAAACTCTATGGACAGTTCAGCAACTCGTACAAGGGCACTGTACAGTTTCACATATTCCATTCTAGTTTCCATATATTGTTTAAAATGGCATCTTAACGATGAAATCATATCGTTTTGCTTCTGTTTTATTCTTCGTATTGCAATTAATTCTGCATAGTACTGGATATTGTCTAAGCTGTATTTAGTTTTTACATCCGGTTGGTTTTTAAATGACATTTTTGTTTTTTGTTTTTGTAAAAAAAAAACTATATTAATCTTTCAGAGCCTTCTAGTAAATTTTACTCTTGATTTCTTCTTTTTATAACTGACATATATAACATGGATTGCCTGATTTTCTTTTTATATGGGTCAACTTTTTTTGGCAGGGTGTGACAATTATCTTAATTTCAAGTTTTACTTTTGCTTTACTATTCATATTAAAAGTTCAACAAATTACAGTAGCACTCGACAGAGAAAGGATTAAAAATATTGTATTGCCATCTATTGCTATTCATTTGCAAAACCACTGAACTGAAACTGGCTACGGTGTATTTTGTATAGAACTTATTATTAGTAGTTCCGCGGAATAAAGTAGTTAAACCAAAAAAAAAAGACAACTATAGAAAAGTAATCCCATGATAATGTAAGCGATTTCAGTGGCGTCAGCAGTCTATGTTATACATGTCAGTGGGTACACAGGTATACACTACTCACATGTATATAAACGGACTGGTCGTTGAACCAAAAATCACTGACATGTATATAAATGCACTGTTCGTTAAACCAAAAATCCATGAAAGCAAATGGCACCACTTTCATATTCCTGTCTCTTTCCGTACATAGCATACTTTCCCACTGAACTGTAACGATTGAGAACGAGAAATTGCGTAAAGTTCAGCGGCATTTCCAGAGCTGGCAACTTGGTAATCTAAACTTTCCTACCAAAACAGCCTTGTGAAACACACTTCCTTCGACTCATAATTAAAATTTCACAATACAAATAGTCCCAAATAATTTCGGTAAACCATGCTGACATGCATATAAGTAAGTCCCCAAATAATTTAAATATACCGCCAGTTTACGACAGTTGGTAGCATTGAGCAGTGAGATCATACTTTCTGACACGGTCTACAGAATATAAGGTCTGTGCCTTAGAATATAGAGATAACAGGAAGTGTTGATACCTGTCAAATTCGTGTGCAGGAGCGTGGCTTTTTTCATGGTTCACGATACTATACAGTCAGAATTATATTGAAGAAAGGGACTAATGCATTTTCAGCTGTCAAACGAAGTTTGCCTAATTTGAAAGAATTTTAATGTAATGAAAATAACGTGAGAAATAATTTTTGAGGCAGGTATAATTATAAAATATTATTTTGTGTACTTTACACACATTTTTATATAGTTAAGTTGAAATTAATAACAAAAACGATGAAATATCGCGGATTTGTTTACGTTTGCGATAGCTGAGAAACTCCCTGGGTATCTTGGCTCATTGCCAGTGACCAAGAGCACGACTAAGGGTATTTTCGGTGGGAGCAACTGCACTATTTTCAACCATATATCATGTTGCCTCGCTCTCTATATTAAATTCGGAAAATTGTATTTATCTGCGGTGTTTCGAAAAGTGTACGCATAATTTTATTTAAAATAAAAATTTAAGAATTGCTTACTATATTACCACTGACATATATATAAATGGACTGATTGATCTCCTGTTTCATGTGGCACCAATTTTGATTTCAGAAAGTATGCTCTCACTGTCAATGCTACCAACTGTCGTAAATTGGCGCTATATTTAAATTATTTGCGAATTTACATGCATGTCAGTGGGATTTACCGAATTTACCACAAAAGTATTTGGGACTATTTGTATCGTTAAATTTTAATTATGAGTCGAGAAAGTGTTTTTTACAAGGATTTTTACAAGCAATTTCTCGTTCCCAATCGTTATAGTTCAGTGGGAAAGTATGCTCTCACGGAAAGAGACAGGAATATGAAAGTGGTGCCATTTGCTTGCATGTATTTTTATTATTTATATATTTGGAAACTGCCTGAGAACGCGTCTCCGTCGATGTAGAGAGTTGAAGTTTGGTACACGGCGTTGTCCTTTAAACTGCAATCAAGAGTTCAAAAATAAACTAAATCAGGTAACCCCTTCCTGGTGTTGCCATATTAAGCTTTGAATTTACACTTTCTTTAACTTTTATTTTCATTTAGGGTATAATATTATTACTGTTTATAGAAATATAGAATTTATAAAATTATAAGGTTTTCTCTTGTTACTCACAGCTTTCGAAATCATTAGGTAAAAGGTTTTTTGTTCATGATCCATTGTTTTTTGTAAATATAGCTATATCTGAAGTTAATATATTTAAAAAGATTTTTTGAATCCTTCCGGGAGACTTCAATGGGCGACAACAAATTCGCCCTTGGTTTAGTCCATAAGTAGGCCTTCTGGAACAATTACAATTCTAAGAATAATATTCTGTACAAATACAAAATTGAAAAAGTTTGAAAACTTTCAAAAATTTACTCTAAAACATTTTAAATAAACTTAGAAATCTTATATAGAAATATATAAATATAAAAAATAATTTCCAAATTTACTTACTATATACGAGAGTACCACGCTTTTCCAAAATAATACCCTTACCAAAATCTGTAGTACAGTAGTTTTTTATCCCGGTTTTACGTATGGCATACACTACTTAAGTGTGTATAAAATTTCTTAAACAGTAAAAAAGAAAAAGAAAAAAAAAATAGAACGAAATATGTAAAACATTTTAAATTCTAGCAATTTCGATTCGTAAAAAGTGTTGAGTTTTACACTAAAATGTACTGTATTGTGGGAAATTCAGAAAAACAAAATATTTTTGTATATCAAAAATTAAAGTTTTAAAATTTAACGGCGTTAATCGTTATTAATTTTTTAACAACGTACGTAAAAAATGAAAGCGGAAATCGGGGTAGTATAAATGGAGCAGCTCCGGTATTCTATCAAACTATTCCCATTACCTACCTTAAAAAGGGCATTTAATTTGATTCTTGATAATGGTAACCAATTAGATTAAATTGTTCGAATTTACAATTTTCTTAATAAGTATGTAGTTTAGTAGCGCGTAACCCTATAGTAAGATACATATGTATTTATGTACACTATCACGTATTGCATCTACATATATTTTAGTTTTCTCAACGTACCTTGTTCTAATATAAATATTCTTCTTAATATTATCTCCAGTATTTTAAAATGGATGAAAAAAAAACTGAACTGAAATTTACAACTATTGCGGTAGACATATGAATCTTCTTGATCATATATTCTCTGATCCCTTGAGATTTCCTAATTCCTTTTCGTATCTCTGATACTACTCCAAATTTTGCATTAATTCAGCAGCGATTCAATTTAGATTTCACCCTACTCCAGCATTGTATGTACTTTATTCGATGACCTTTCACAACCTTGTATTATTACCGATGTTATCAATTTTAATATTCCCGACAATTTTTTAGCATATTAGAAATGACATAACCAATTATCTGATTGTTTATGATTGTAACGTCTTTAAATTCTCGAGAGAACAACTAGAATGTAACTATTAATTTTACGTTTGCTTTATTATATAATTTTTATATGTAGCTTGTTATTACATTTGTAACGAATTGGTACAGAACAATTAATTGAACAACAATGCATAAATGTAAAACTTATTCCCATGAAATTCTTATTAAAAAAAAAATTATCAGACTAGCCACTTCTAGTCTATAGTTTATTTATTGAATAGTTATTTACGTGAACTTAAACGTAAATGTAATTTAGATACAATCCAATTACTAAAAATGTTTTAAATTATTCAGAAATTTAATTGGTTAGAATAATTGTATTGAATATGGAGGCAGTGTTGCCACTTTGGCTACAATCGTAACAAATCGCTACTTTGGGCAACGTTTGACTACAGGGATACCTTTCTAATTTTTTGGATATGTTATAGAATTTTTGAATACGTGGCCAAAATATTTTTAATAATTTTTATTTTTTTTAATTCTCAGCACTGTAGCAGTGTAAGTGTTGTATCATTCTTTATGCTAACTGACGATAGCGATTTGAAAATTTTACGGCTTCAAATGTTCTAGGACCACTTAATACCAGACTCAGGCAAACGGGTGCATCGAGCGCTAACACAGGACCTTAAAAGTAGCCTTTATATGTAAGCAGGAGAAATCCTGGTCAAATATTCTACACCTTGTCTTATTTGGGTTACCTACGTTTCATTTTTAAGGAAGAATTCGGCGCTACGACAGCAGAGATTGTGTACGCAGAGAATATTCGATTGTTTTATGATTTCAAAATTCCAGAGTCTTGAATATTAGATAACGAGAGTCGGAAGTTTTTGAAAATAAAAGATAAAAACTAAGTAAGAGCGTGTAAAAAGTGAAAAAATTAAAGAAAAGTTTTTGGAGTTTAAAGTCATACCTCAACGTAGTATTTTATTTAAGAAACAAAAAGATTATTTAGAAAAAAATTCAATATTGAGTTTCAACAGAGACGATATACAAATTTCCTAAGAAGATGAAGAAGCACTAAGTGGAATGCGTAGCGGTACTATACAGGACCTACTATTTTCCACGAGGAGTCGTATAGTCGTACTATACCAGGACCGGTTATTTAATAGAATATTGTTCAAAATTATAGAAATATTAAACAAATTTTCTAAAACCGCGTTTTATATAATTACGAAAAATAAATTCTTCGTTTCGGAAAGGTAAAATCTCATGTCTGCTGGCATTAAAAATGTTTGAGAGAACAACAAGATTTTAATATAATATTAAAAGCTCATCAAAACACAATAATAAAAAAACTATTGTCCATTCATCTAGGATATCCATAAAATTGGTGTTAGACCAATTGTAACTTTTATTATTGGTTTTACTTCAGTTATAATAAGTTTTAGAGGTATTTTTAAAATCATGTCTGTCTAGCCTATCTTCAATTTAGCTATTGGTATATAATTTACTTACATACTTTTAAAATATTTATCTTTCTTTGTAAAACTGTTTTTATTGAAATTCCAATTAGTATAATTAAAATACGTCTGACAATATTCTCCTTTATGAAAACATCCTTCCCGTCGTGTTATTGTTTTATTCTTTTTTCAACATAAGGAAAAAGCTACTGAGAGAATAAACATTTTCTGATAAACTTGAAATTTTTAAATTCTTATAGAAATTTTTTAAAATAACACGTAAATCACGTTTAAATTCTTCACTTGGCTATACGCGGTAAGGGTCTCATACTCACTACCAGATTTGTTGGTTCTATGTTAGATATTTATTCTTGCCTGGCACAATTATTTTGATGAACTAGAAAAATCGAATAAATTAGATGAGCAAGCATCAGAACATCTTGAAAACCCAAATTGAGGGTAATTTTTGAATATAATTTGCTTTAAATTCCAATTGACTTTGCGTATACAATAAAGGATTTATTTCATACGATCCTTAAATGTTATCAACATAAAGAAATCATATTTCTTCCTTGGTCGTTTTCTGCTTATTCCTGTGATAATTTACGTTTTCGAAGTATTTAAAGAGATTGATTATCTCAATTTAAATAAAGTGTTGATCGCGTTTAGCTAATAATGGAAGCTACACACACATATATATATCACCTCAGAAGATATGATCATATCTCAGCTTATATTATCTCTTTCTGGGTTGTGATATTTTAACATTCTTGAATATCTGATCGGTAATCCTTTTAGATAAAATTATCAAATATGTACTTCTACTTATACAGAATTCTTTACTTTAATTCGCTAGATCTATTAGATCAGTCAATTGCATTCTACCCAGATCTGAATACTTGATTATTAAATACCCACTTCTCAGTCATGCCATCAATTCCTTATTTTCCTGTATTAAGATATCGATTGTGTCAGAAGAAGAAATTTTTGAGATCAGGAGGGTGATTCTGATCTTTTGTCGTACTTGAATGTCAAAATATACGACTAAATGAAATGAACTTTTCTACAGATTTTTTCGTGTTTTTATTCAGGTCAGAAACCTTTGCATGACGTAGAATGAACTGATAATGACACTTCAAATTACAAATTCAAAATAATATTTCGAATTTAAGCACTTGTAATGCTCTAATTAGGTGTAGAATTTCCATTTAGCAGTGTAAAAATTTTGTCACAATCTCTGGGAGCAGTTGACTAATTTGTCGTATATTTAGGCGTATTTTTTGACATTTTTTCACCGAAAATTCAATATATGTAGTTCATTTTGTGGTAGATAATAGTGAAGACATAAAATGAACTGTGTTAAAAGAAAAAGTACGACAAAATATGTCAAAATTCACGACTAAATAGTACGACAAAAGATCAGAATCACCCTCCTGGTCTTCAAGCAGAAGGTCACATAAATATTTAGTACCTACCCAAATATATTAAGGCTGTATTAGTATATTAATCAAGTTAAGTAGTGACTAATTTTGTTAATTTTTTTGATTTAGTTTTTAGCAGTAAATTTATGTAATTATTTCCTAATATCTTATTTTTTGATGCTTTTTTTCTGTTCTGTTTTTTATACATACTCGTATATGTACTCATATTTTCTTGCATATATAGAACTTAACTTGTTCAAGTAAAAAAGATTGTATCTTGTTATGGTAGCTGTGTGAGCTGTATGTAGTCTATCAGCGGAAACTTAAAAAAAGTCTGAGCAGCAAAAAAAAAAAACAAAAAAAAAACCAAACGCACCTTATGTGTTTATAATTTTTTTATTTATAAAATTAATGCCGACATGTATGTACACTCTGAGACAAAAAGATACGAAACCCCTGAAATTTTTCCGATTCTTTGAACTAATGAGTCATGTTGTAAAATTCGTTTACCTAAGGAAAAGAACCTTTACTAAGTAATCAATATGAATGATCCTTTTACCAATCTATTCATTTTTGAAAAAAAATTCTACATTTATTGAAAGACTGGTGCGACAAAAAGATACGACAGCGGAGGTAGCTGGGGAATTTAATATCTACTGGTGTCCAAACAGTCAACAAGTTCACTAGTGATCAGCATTTCTTCTTTGTGCAGTGTTTTGAGAATTGACAATTCTTTTTGTGCTAAATATTTGATTCAAATGCGTTGCTGTAAAAAATTGACTGGCTGTGAAATACAAACTAACTATTATAAAATTAACAACTGAAAATATGAGTATTGCTAAAATAACAAAAATATTAGACAGAAATAGGAGTGCTATCGCAGATTTAATTCAAGGCCCCGAAAATTATGGAAAGAAGAAAAGTCCTGTGGAGAGGATTTCCGAAAGAAATTATATTTTTTCAACAAGATAATGCAATGAGTGTATACTCATCACGCGCTGCAGTAAAGGACTTTCTCGTCGCCCAAAATATAAGCGTCCTCGAATGGCCGGCAAGATCACCAAACCTTAACATCATTGCAAATGTCTGGGGACAGTTAGCATAGGCATCGGGGTAACAAGCAGTATGCTACAGTGGGAGCGTTGGAAAAGCAATTAAAACTGCTTGGGCGTTACTTCCTCGAAAATTTATAAAAAGTCTACAGTGAAGAGCAAAAGTGGAAAGATGATCCACATAATGTGGATCATCGTTACACTTTTGCTCTTTACTGTATATAAATCTTTACGAATGTTAGCAGTAATAAAAAATAAAGGAAAAAGGAAAAGTGTATGCACGTACTCACCATGACAAAAAAATTCTTTTCTACCGGGATCTCAAGAAGACCTCTATAGTTACTTTTGTACAATTGAAAATGCTAATAAAAAAAACAAAAAAAAGACACACTTTCCTACTCATCCATACCTTGCCTATCAGCTATCTTCCTGTAGCTACCTTTTCTTGAAAATTCTTTGGGTCTTCTCCCTTTTCCTCTTGTTAACCATAAATAAACGTTTCCCGCCTCGCAGGGCGCCGATAACATCATGACTAATGAGTACGGGTTCCGTTAGTGGCCCAAATCCCTGTATTCCTTACATTCACGTGGGAATCCCAGGTACACTCCGTAATATTTCAACAAATTACAACAATTTTTGACAGACGGTCAGGAATAGAAACTGCATCGTCGGTCTGAATCTCTGTACTCCTTAAATTCACCATCGAATTCTCGTGGCGATTGACTTATAATTTTATACAACTTTGATATTATTACTTTTCCGTGCTTTTAAAAAAAATTAATTAATTAAATAAATCGCTTATGCCTGTCCGTCGTACAACCAGAATTGCACAATCCATGATGGCGGTCTCCATCTCAACTTTCCGTTCCTGTTATCTTCCTTTACTCATTTCCCTCCGTTCCTCCAACGTGGAACTTTTGTTGACAACTGTTCAGTACTCACTTTCTGACACTCAGATGTCATGGGTCAAATTAAAGAGGAGAATTCACAGTTTACAATTTTTATAAAGAATAGTTATGTTACCCAACTTTTTGTAAAAAAAAAGAGGTCAAACTAAAAAAAGGTAAGAAAATCAGAAATTTTTAGTTTAGACCGCCATATCTCCTGAGAGGAGAGGGTACGGAGCTAGTTAATCACCTCGTAATTTCGAAACGGTTGATATGCCCCCCCCCCCCCCCTTCACTGCCATACATTTATTTGTTTTTTTGTTTTTTTAAGTGAGTACTATAACCTCCTGCTCTATTGATTACCATGGAGAAAACACCCTGTATAGTTGATGTAACCTTGATCACATGTGATTTTAACTAGTACATACATCATATCCAATACGCAAAAATTTCTCTAAAATATCATTTATTAAGAAATTTTCTTTTACTGATTCAGCGAAGTAACCTTGCTTCTAATTGCAGTTAAGTCAACGAATCATTAACAAAACAAGGTTAACGCAATTTCTTGTTTCTTACACAACGGTAGTAATTCTTCGTATCCATAAATTATATCATCTCTTTTACATTTCATCAAATAAAAGTACATGAATTTCAGCTCAGTTAATTTTGTTTTCAGTAAATTGACAATACTATCACTACACAGTATTTAATGTAATCAAAAATTTCATTTAACTGAAGGTATAATAAAACCCAAATGCAAAATTTCTATATACATAGACTTCGTTATTTTCTTTTAGAAAAATTTGTCTCAACACATTCTTTTACGTTTATTTAGAAGGCATGAACTTTCGTCAACCCTTTTTTTCCACAAGGAAGTTTTAGTTGAAGAAGGAAATTAAGATGGAAGTAATATATCTTTTGTTTTTTTGGTATTGATACTGATTCAGCTATTGGAAAACTGACTAACAATTTAATTTTCCTCGTTCTAGTCCTGATGCCTAAACTATTGGATATACGCAAAATCTAACTCCCTCTAATTTTCTCAATTGTGGTAAAATTGACATGAATTAAAAAAAAAAGATTCAATAGAAATTATGAAAGACACGATTTGCATGCAAAAACCCTACTAATCATGGTCACGACTGACTTATCGCACATGCATACTTTCTACAGTGTCTGTTATCATATTTGGAGAGCTTTTATGATATGTAATGTGTCTGCGGTACTAATTTGGTTGTTGCATTGGAGTTGCAACAATCTGGACTCCTTTTAAGATAACAAAAAACATTACTTATTACTCCAAACTGGCATATCTACATATACCTTTTTTTATAATAAATGCTGAAGCGTATTCCTCGTCAAAAATGTATAAAATATTATTAATACCTACACTTTTATATACTTGCTTAGTTAATCAAATTCCAATGCAATGTTTATATGAAAATAACTGACAATATAGTAAAATATACTATAAGAGAATGGAGTTT
Organism: Dioctria linearis; assembly: GCA_963930735.1. Classification (NCBI taxonomy): domain Eukaryota; kingdom Metazoa; phylum Arthropoda; class Insecta; order Diptera; family Asilidae; genus Dioctria; species Dioctria linearis. The sequence goes on from OZ005741.1 coordinate 68,491,329, forward strand.
TTATTTCCATATAATATTAACAGCATACATTATACAGAAATTAATATGGAGAATATCAGTTCTCTCTTCATAATGATTGCCTTTGAAAATCACGACATTAACAATCAACTCAAAGTAACTAACAGTTAATATCTATTTTTATTGTTTATAATTACAAATAATAACAACTTTGGTCGCTAATTTAATACATTATCCATGCTCTGCATATTCCGTACATTCACTTTCAGAATTATGCATTTTTTAAATATACTATGTGTGTAGGTGGAGCTTAAATAATAAAAATCAATATTTTTCCTCTACTTATTTATTCAACCTATCTAAAAATCAATTTAAGGTAATTTACTAATTATTACCTATACCCGTTTTTAGAATGAATTTTGTAATGTGAATTCTTCATATTGGCCTTAAAAATATGCCAAAAATTTACTACAATAAAATCTACCGAAATGGTGCTGTCGATCGTTCGATTTTATATTTATTTTAGTTACCAAGTGAGGAAGTGTAAAAAATAAAAGGCGTTTTTAAATTAGAACAAGGTATTTCTTACTAAAAACTATATTTTTATTATTTTTATGACCTTTCATTTCATATATGTAATTGTTCAGTATTTTTACAAATACTTAGATTATCTACACATACATATGTGCACAATATATACAATTTAAAAAAAATCAGCAATAATTAATCCACGTCAAACCCAAAATTTGCATATTTTGCATTATTGAATGGCAACAATGTATGAATGCAATTTACTTTCACTAATGATTCAAAAGATTTCTGTTTTGTAACAAGATTTAGCAAAAATTAGTAAAATTTTGTGGGGTGAATTAATGAAAAGAGAAATGCAGTCACAAGTTATATGTGTTTGTAATCTTCACCGAACAAAAGTTCCCAGAGCTATAAAATATGAAGAAAGAAAAGCATCAATATCTATGGGTCGGTCGGTCATGCATATTATTGTAGTTTTGTTGATATTTTTTTTTTTAAATGATTTCAAGTTTTAATTGATTCAAACCGTTGGTAAAATGAATTATAAAAAAAAGTTTTATATATTTTTGCACATGCTATATTCGAAGACATCAAAAATTTAGACCGATTTGTTTTGTGTAGATTGTATATAGAAATAATTGAGAAATTTCAGTCACTTCAAAGCTGTTTACATGTACGTAAGAATCAAGGTTATAACAATTTCTTTTCCTTACAAACCCTTTTATCGGAAAATATGCAAAGAATAAGTTTAACGATATTCTGCTTCTGATCATGTTCTATTGTATGGTTTAGAACTTAGGTCACTGCAGGGGCGCACCGCCGCGGAGATAAGGGCGGGGTAGTTGCACCCCCCCCCCCCGCCCGAAGGTCAGTTTTTTCAACGTAATTTAAAAGCAAGTAAAAAGTCTATAATTGACCTAAGAACCAATTCTTATGATACCCTAGATGAATGCCCGTATGTAATTTCGTATGGTCATCATCAGTGCAAGTTTGATCGTTGAAGTGGTTTTTCGCATATATTTCTAGAACGATTCGTCGGACAGTAAGAATGATTATAACCAATTTCATAGTATTTTATATTCTGCAGAACTTTTGCGTACAATAAAACCATCTAGGACTGATCGTTTTCACGGCAATGTAAAAAACCTAAATTTTTATATGGCAACACCAAGAAGGTAATGCCAAAATTGGCCCATTTGTGAAACTGCATTTCCAGTTTTACGAAAATGTCGTGTACAAAATTTCAGTCCAAATATATATAATGAAAAACAAAATTTTTGTATGGCAACCCCACGGAAGAGTTACCCGATTTGTCCCATTTTCGAACTTAATTTTACTCTTTTTTTAAAAGCCCGTGTGGAAAATGTCAGCTCTCTAAGTACACGCGCTCTCGAGTAATCGTGCGGACGGACGGACGGACGGACAGACATGAAAAAACAAACGAAAACAAAATAGCTTTTAATATTATGTGTGGGTGTCCAATCCTTTTTGCTCTACCATTATTAATTCTAGGTGTTTCAAACGGAATGGCAAACTTAGTATGAATACTCTACGATTTCATCTAGGTTATAATAAGGAATAAAATATAATCTTTATATTATTACAAAGTCAGATAAATTAAAATAAAACCAAATTTTAAATATAAAATATGAATATGAAATTATGATTCCTCCTACTCACACAGTGATTAACACTCATGATTCAACAAAATGGCGGCGGGCATGGAGAGGATGATAGAATCGTGACATAGTGAGTATGATACGGAATGACATCGACGAAATGTAGGTAGTTGCCGCATTTAGTGTTAGTTTCGTGTTAGTACATTTCAAATTTTTATATTTAAATTAAGATTCTATTAGAACGTTCCAAATAATAATTTTTTTCGTCCCAAATTGTACGTTCCGATTTTTGTTGCACAGAACGGCCGCAAGATATAAAAGGTCTACTGTTTCACCCCTCCGAAAAAGGTATAAAAAACTCCTCCCGAACTTATTTTATATTGCGTGAGTTGTAAATATATAAGTAAATGGTTTTCATTGTTTATTAAAAAAATACTAATTTATCGAAGATAAAAAAGAATGGTGGCTTATGGTCAATTTCGAGATTTGAGTATATAAAACTTGAAATTAAAAACTTTAAAAAAAACAGTTTTTTAGCGCTTAGATGGGCACAGGACGCTACTTTAGAGTCCAATTTTTCCTACCCCTCTTTTGCTCCCAGTTTTTTTGTTCGTAACAGTATCTATATCTTAGAATATCGTTATTAGCTTCTGCTTCTTTTTCGATTTCTATAGAGGATAAAAAGTTCATCTGTATACAAAGTTTTCCAGTTCTTCTATTACTGAAATCGTGTTTTTCTATAAGTTCATATTCAATGCACCACTCCCAAAGCAAAAAGGATCTGCTACGCTGTGCGAAGAAGTTTAAAGTAGCACTTACTTTCACAATCATTTAATGACGGCAGTGCACCAATAGTCAACAATAGTCACAATGTTTAAATCCTTTTTTACTATCTTAATAGCTATAGAAGAGTAATTGCCGGTAAAGGATATTAATGCGAACTCAACTACTTACAAGACTCCTTCCAGGCTGCGACCTCTTACAGTTGATCACGAACGGCTGCATGGTTCTTTCCTCGACTCTGGTTAAAAGCAATCTGTCAGCACATCAGATTTATTCACCCTGATTAAAGCCACCAAGTGTCCTGGCCTTATTATTTAAATACCCATCAAAAAATCTGGCAATGTTTGTTAAATCTGCTACCAATCATTTTCCCTCTTAACAATCGCAATGGTCTGGAGCGTGAATCTGAGATGCCTGTTTTAGAAAAACTCAATTCAATTCTAAATAGAACTGAGATGTAGCAGCGATCTAAAGCAGATTCCAATATCATTGGTTTCAACTCTAACGTCCATGGTTATTTAACTTCAGCAGTTGCTACAATTTAGTTCATTGCTCTGATTTAAGAAAATCTGTTCTGTTGAAGTAATAAAATTGTTTCATATATAATAAAAATTAATATAAAAAAGTCAACTCCTACGCAAAATGAACTTTTAAAACTAAAACTCTTTTAAATTTTTACAAAAATAATAAATCGTAGCCGGAAGTACATTGTACTAAAATTCATGGTTACAATTAAAGATAAACTGCAAGCATTATACAAGCTAAATTAAGAGAAATATTTCCTACAATTATTTTTTATTTTTTTATATTTTGATTATAATTTCCTCTATAATTAATCAGCACAAATTTAACACATTTTATACCTTCCCAGACCGGGCCTATTTTACAACTTCACGTAAAACTTCCTCATTTGAATATTGATGACATAAGCTCCATAAATGCAGGTTCGTTAGTAGAATTTTTGCAACCATGAATATATGTATGTATCTCCAAAAAATTTTATTATGTCGGGTCGGGTAGAGTTTTACTTATAGCTAGATATTCAAATGTGACATTTAAGATAGAGACGGCCAAAAATATATCAACCTATTGCTGTTATTGCCCACAATTATTAGCTATTGAAATTGGAATGATAAAATGCTAATTACGAAAAGTTAATGGTCGGTCGATCGATTTTACATTTATGTATGTGTAAAAGAAAATTTAGACGAAACCAAACAAATATTTTATCATTAATTGGAGTACGAAATGTTGGGTATTTACTGTAGTAACGAAGCAAGTCATGCAGAAATTTCGTGTTAAACAACTTTCTTGAAAAATGTCTGCCTCCACCTAAAGTTTTTTGAAAGACTTATTGCTTTGTTGGAAACTTTGAAAGTGAAACGGGTCTAACTAAGAAATCCGCAGTTGGTTCCAAGGTAATCTAGAAATTGAGTTTAGTCTTTTGACTTGGTTGTATATATGTACGTGTGTATGTATATATGTATGAACTGGTTGGCCGTTTGAAATGTTGTTCATTAGCCTGAGGCAATCTTGGGAAATTTCTTATTATTTCTCAGCAACAGCAGCACCACCAGCTGGGCGGTCACTTTGGTGCTTGCTAGTCTATAACAAGTTTAAATAAGTTTGGCATGTTCAAATTAGATTCATAGTAGAGATACTATCGATAGCTCTAGATATTACCTACTATATTTATTATGGCGAGGCCGGTTCATAATCGTAATATGGGCATATACAATCGTTTGGTTTTTTGTATTTCCGAGTTTATAAAGATATATGCAATCGACATTTAGAGCGTATAGTGAAATATATGCCTACATAAATTTGTGTCAGGAAAAACAAAAACACAATTGTATGTATATAGTTGTTTAAAAAATAAAAATTTTTTGAATTCTATTCATGAGTGGAGTCATAACATTTGATTTAGCGGACTTTAGATTTTTGTTTATATTTATGTAACTACTGGGTAAAAAAAATTTATCTGGAACTAAATGGTTACAACCGCATACATAAGATAAAATTACGAAATTGTAATATTATATATATTATATTATATTATATAATATATAAAATTCGTTTTTATTTTAATAAATAAAAAGTTTTAATGCCTTGTAAACACTAGAGTTACACTAAGCTAAACCAGAGTGTTCGATTGAGACCTTTTGTTTCAGATTTCATACACTGAGCTTACACTCTACAGGTATAGGTAAAAGTTTGACATTTCTTATATTATTGCAAGCTTAAACTTATAAAACTGGAACTAACTTTTACTGCAGACAATGTACTATGTTTCAATAAGCCAAAGTTCAGTTAAAGTTGAGCTATCGTTCAGTATTGCTGGCTGAGTTAACTCGATACTGTTTCCATGGACGGATTCTAAGTTGAATTGACAGTAAACAGTATTTAATCTATTCTATTCTAACAAATATTTACACAAACATCAACTCAACTCGATTGGTTTCGTAGAGTTAACATGGATTTAATATGAAAACTCAACTGAACTCCATTTCCATGAGCACTAATTCATAGTACCTACTGGAAGGGAAGTAAATATAATTGACGTAGAATGCCTAAATTAAGAAAGTTTTATATCAAAAACTATAAATTTATCTACAGTAGATATCATACTGATTGGCAACTCAATACATTTTTACCCTTTATTTTGAGTTGAAATGTAACTACGTACCGAATCAAAAAAAGTGTACTAAAAAAAGCTAAGAATTTAAAAACTTTGCTTCATAGAGCGAAATTTTTGTGCACCAGAAATATACTTAGCTTCGACGTGGAGTTTTTTGCTTGAAGAAATTTTAGTTGTCGTAGGTATCTGAAAAATAATCAAATATGTATATAAGTTTTTTTTTTTTTTTTTTGAACATCTAACCAACAATTTTTACTCAACTCGTACTTGATTTGATGAAATTTTAGTTTGAAATCTAACATCGGTATAACTTGTTCGATAAGTGCACAAAAATCAATGTAAATATCCGCCATATTGTTGGAAAAAATTTACACTAGTGCTTTTCATGACATTTTTATTGTTCAAATCCACTTACATATATAAATGGACTAGAGGTGAAGAAAAATCTGTCTTAATCCCAACAAGTTCTGTATCGCTTTATATTAATAAAAGAACTTGGAAAAATTTCTACTTTCTTTTACAAAAAACAAAAAAAAAAAATTCAGGCATAATAATATTAAAAACCTCGACTTTTTTATATATTAATGATACGAAAAAAGTAAATGGAGTTTTGCAATATGAGCACCAAGGGCGAATGTGGAAGTGTCTACTATCTTTCGTCTTTCTCGGGTTTTCGAAGGTTTAAGAGTGGCATTTGGCAGCACTTTCATGTCATTCTTCTTATAACTTCTAATCCTTTCCTTACTTCTCTCCTGCCAAGCTCTGTGCCTTGCCTCACAAAATATCCAATGAGCTTTTCTTAATAATTTTAAAAGCAAATAGTAATTTTGAATTAAAATGAATTTTTTTATTATTGTTATATTTTGATTTTTTATTAACTTTTATCCAGTCACTAACTCTTGAATAAATAACTTCATAGCTTTGAGCGTAAGGGCGACGTTCGTGATGAAAATTCGAAATTTTAGGAATAGTTTTAGGGTAGTAAACGTGGATGGATTTACTTGGGTTTTTTTGATTTAGAATGAGGGAATCTGGGAAGGGGGGGGGGGGGTATTACTACGCCCTTTGGCATGTCCAATTAGGGCCGTGTTTGGTATCAAATTAAAGCTCCTGCTGAGTGCAATTAAACCGCATATTTTCTTTTCTTCGATAAGACCGGAATATCGTTAAAATGCGCGATTTTCGAATTTATGTACAGAGGGGTGTAGGTTGATGGAGGGGATAATGCTTTACATATTTCACGGGAGCATTTCAATTTTATATGTTTAAACGTTATATGGGTTTTGATGTGAAATACATTTTCCAGTTTTTTCATATTAAGTTTTTTTACATGGAAGTACTTACATTAAAAAGAAATTACACCGCAATATTCGCAACAGATCATAGATGCGGATTAATATGCATATGTAAGATAGATTATTTATCGTTATATGAGTTTTTATCGAAAATGTAATGACTAAAAACAAGAAAATATATATTAAAAAACGGCGCGAATCGGACGACTCTAAGGGTGGTAATTACCACTTCCAGCCCCCAAAAATCTAAATTTTCCACCGGAAAGCTCCCTAACCCCATGTAAATCCATCCAAGTTTTTTTTAATATATTTTTTTATTCATTATTAAATTAAACTTTTTCCGATTAACTATTCCTTATGGCCAGTTTCACAGTCGAGTTTAAACCAAGGTTTAGTTTAAACCATCCTCCAAATTTAAACGTATTTTAAACCAAATCATGTTTCACAGTGCATTCTTTTAACGTTGGTAGTACTGATTAAATTGTGAACTAAATTAGTTATCGCCACCATTGTGAAGCAATTTTTCTCTCAACCAATCTGTCAATTGGAAAAAGTGAACAGACCAGAAAGTAAAAAACAAAAAATATGAAGTTATATTGACTAATTTTAAATATGCCACCATCCAAAAGGGCTGCAAATTTTAGTAGAAGTGAAATTGAGCTATGGCTTTCCTTAGTGCATAAAAAAGGCATACAGTAAAGTGCAAGAAAACTGACAAGTATAGATTCGAAGACAAAGTGATAAAGCTCTTTATTTAAACGGAATCTACCATTAAAATCAACGTCGTCCCACTCATTAAAATGATTTGGCCGATATTTAATTACTCTCGGTCGTCGAAAGAGTTTTGAATTTTACTCAAAAAAGCTTCTTCATCGTTAAAAATGTCTCAATCTGACCATGATATAATTATTTTCTTTATACAAACAAACAATGCTACTCTCAAAATAACATGTCATACATTTCAAATACTTTTATTATGAGTTTAAACCGGAGTTTAAACCAAACTTTGAAATTTATTCCATCAACTTTAAACTAAATATATGGTTTAAATTCAGACTGTGATACTGGTCATTAATTTTAGTTCTTTTATTAAAATTCTTCGATCGCACTTTGACATTTTTCATCGGACTTTGATCTTGCGCTCGGCAACTGTTTGAGGATTTTTGCCGGCAAATTGATGTCGCCATACCACGTCATGAATTCCATAATCTGGGGCTGGATTCTGTAAAACAAAGAGTTTGCGAGTTTGGGAGATGAGAATTTTTGTTTTTCCCAATTAAACCTCCGTAACTCTTCATTCTCCAACATACTCAGGGGGTTAGGGAAAACGTAAGAAGCGTCTCAATTTTGAAGGACGGCTAACTCTGTGTGAAAGGGTCGTAGAGCATTGGGGTACTTTCCTGCGGATTTACGGTCTAGAGTATAAAAATATAGGAGAACAATTTCTGGGAAAGGTGCTTTTTGGGATGGGGATCATACCATCCCTCAATGGGGGTTGTCCCAAATACGTCATGTTTAATATCAAATTAAAGAATGAGGAGTGATGTAATTTGTTTTTGATCATTTTAACGTCATAACTGAATGTTGTTACCGCCGAAAGACTTCTACGACTAACCAGTTCTTCATAATGATGAGTTGAAAATATGTCCATTTTGTACCAAAAAACGGGTCACTTTTTCATCTTAAGAAGTACTTCTTTTGCAGTTATCTCCAAAACCATTTATCGAACTCAAAAACAAACTACTTATCTAGTTATTATTATTATTATTAATTATGGGGTATGTAGACAGGGTTCCTGCCTCTTATCTTGTCACTGCGACCTATAAGATCTATTGTGACATTACCTCTTGATGCCCTAGGGCAGGGTAGGGTAGGTCCCCAGTGTGCCACTGTTGACGGTTCCCCACGATCACCTTAAATGGTGTTTCAAAGTTATGGCGTTTCGGCATAACGTCTGAAATTGGGTTAGCCAACGGGTCCTCTATGTAATCCTGGAGGCCAACCAGATTATTTGTACCTAGGAGGTTTGCCCTTTGTAGCCTAATTGCACTAATTATGGCCTGCTTCCTAACATGCAAGTGTAAGGGTAGCAGGTCCAACATAGCCTCTAGGGCCGCAGTTGGGCAGGTACGCATGGCACCGGTTACTCCTAGACATGCAAGCCGTTGTAGTTTTTGCAAACTAGCTTGAGCTGTCTTTTGTTTTGTTTTTGGCCACCAAACGAGTGAGACGTATGTGACCATGGCTCTTATAATAGATTTGTATGACCTTAGAGTCATTTTTAGTTTAAGACCCCAAGTTGTGCCAAAAAGCCTGCGGCATGTCCATGTTGCCACTGTAGCTTTATCCAGTATTCTTTTTAAATGAGAGTTCCAGGGTAGTCTGTTCTCTAGGATAATACCTAGATATTTGACTTCCTTTGAGAATTCCACTACTGTTCCCTCAAGGGATGGTGCTTGTAGGTAAAGCTTCCTTTTTCTCGTGAAGGGAACAACTGTTGTCTTACTAGGATTGGATCGAAGTCCCATTATTTGGCACCAGTTGCAAACTATGTTTAGGGCATTTTGCAATAGATCCCCGATTATCTGATCACGTTTGCCCCTAATTATAATGACCAGATCATGCGCATATCCCTGATTATCATAGCCGGAGTTTGTTAGATTCTCTAGGAGGTCATCTACAACCAGGGACCATAGTAGAGGGGACAGTACCCCACCTTCGGGACATCCCTTGGCAACCACTACTGTAATAGAGTCCTACCCCAGGTTAGCTGTGATTCTCCGGCTTTCAAGCCTAGCTTTTATCCATTTTATCAAGGAAGGTTCATTTCCTTTTTTGGTAGCTGCATTCTCAATGGCTTCAAAGTGGAAAAAATGTAGATGCGATTTCATCCTAAATACAAGCTTTAACGTACATATTTAAAATTTTTATAGCAATGACCGTTTTCGCGTGATTAAAATTTTTTAGCGTGTACCTTTAGACATTAAAATCCATACTTCTCTCTAAGTATTACAAGCATTTTCATAATTTGTTTTTGTAAATACAGCCAAGATATGCGTCGAATAGTTACTTTCACAAAACACAACAAAAACAGACAATATTGTCAGTTGAGAAATATTCTTCTTACTTCTCCACAACTAAAACAGACAAGAGTTTTGTCGAGTGGAATAGAGAATGAAGTAATTCTCAATACAAACTCCCCAAGTTGCAGTTACACAGAGTTCCGATTGGAGACTTAACTCTGTGTGTTAGTGAATTCGACCCCTGGAAATCATTACTGCAGTAAATCGATTGTTTCTTTACGATGGCGCCATCCTATTGGAACCACATTTCCTCAAGGTCTATGTCAATCATTTTTTTCCACATTCACTCCTATTTGGAACATAGGGCTTCTTATTAACATGAGATTTGAGCCCACGACCTTTTAGAATGGTAGTCGCCATACGCTTACCAAATGAGCTATCGGGGTTAACATGCTATCTAGGGGTCGGATTCTGTAACACAAAAAATTGTGGAGTTGGGGTGATGAGAGTTCTTTTGACACTTAACTCTTCACTGGGAATTTTGTAACTTAGGGAATTGATATTGAAAATTACAAAACTCTCTATTTCACTCGAAGTATTTTGGATAACCTTCTATGATGGTGTTCACATATATTTTTGTACTCTAAGCCCTAATCCTTTCTAAAACCTCATAATGCACTACAGCCCTCGCACACTGAGTTAGACGCCGGTAAATATTACGACAAAAAATTTTCCGCCGAAGCTTCTCAATTCTGCAAATTATCGTTGATCGAAATAAAATGTAGCCAATAATACTTATACATATATCCAATTACCTAAGTAATTTCTGAGTTTTTTTTTTGTTAGGCTTACAGATCCTAAAGTCACGCCTGAGACTTATTGCAACTACTGCAGTTTTTTTTTTTATTTTTTTTTTCCGTTAATTTGCTCTAATTTTTATCCCAGCACCCACCCTGTCGTATTTCCTCCACCAGTCATGTTCGCCCTGTACCACATATATTCTTCGTATTCTCTCCATTATAACAGATATATGAGAAAAATTGTATCTTCTTTCCTACATCCCTCAAAAAGTACCACTATAATAAAAAGTCCAATTCTCTGCGAAAACTCTCATCTTCCAAAGTCTCCAACTCTCCGGGTTACAGATTCCGGCCCCAATTAGAGCCACAATTAGTAAGCATGTTATATTAACGCGAATTGTATTTTCAGCCTTAATTAAAAAATATTAATAATAATAAGTAGAAACTATTATGTAGCCTACAGAAAAATTTGCACCAAACAGTGATTCGGTGAAGGTGTTTTGCCGTATCATAAATCCTCGCCTTTTTCTTATAATATTGTACTGGCTACATCATAAGAGCATGTAGTTCCATCAAAACATCAAGCCAACAATCAAACTACAGATATTTTTCCCTTACTAGGTAATAACAAAGAAACATATATATGTCTTCTATATGTTTCTTTGGTAATAGTTATTATCAAAAATGAAAAAAATACTTAAGAAAAATTCATGAAAAAGCGATTTAATGAAATAAAAATTTACACTTTGCCACAAATTCTGTCATTATGCTTTTATTAATTTAAAAATTAAATAAAAATTATAAAATAAAAATTAATCGATATACCAAATAGCACTTAAAAGTAATAATAAAAGTAAATGCAGGAAATGGTGCACTTATAAAATATAGCGGCAGTAGTAAAAGAGTGAAATCAAGATAATTACCTTAATCTGCCCGCTTAAGTAATCTAGATAATAACAAAACTGAAATGAATGCGCATGTGTGGTATGCTAATGGAAATTCCTGTACATTAAAATTAATTGTTAGTTAAAAAAAAAATCTAAGTTATTTATCTACTCTCTTATTGGAATGCTAATTTGAATCTGATTGTTGATGACTTACCTTTCCATTTCAATTCAGCCTTCAAAAACAATTTCCATTTCATTCCCTATTTTCAATTTATATATATATATATATTTTTTTTTATAGTTGGCACTAAAAGTGCAGCATTTATAAGATTAACCGATGAGGACTTTGACTTTTAACATTTAGAAAAATTTTTGCAAGTGAAAAATCACAACCAAATAGCATTGGAGTTATCGATCGGTGCGGCTAAAGCATTATAAAACTTTCGCATAACTTCTTAGGCATTCAAATGCATCATTTTCGTCTTTATTGTTATATTAATATTTTTTCAAGCCCATTATTCGTATTCTTTGAAGTTATGGCAGAAATATTTTAACTGCTAATTTTTTGGTGATTCCTGTTCTGTTATATATGTATAGAGAGAAGTGTAATCGAAGTTTGATATTTAAATAATTTCAGATTTTATTTTACTTTCTTAAGTCGTTTCAGTTTTACGACCTCCTTCTTACCAAGCAGCGATAAGCGTAAAGATGCCTGTTTTTCTAGTTTTTCTTGATACCATCTCAATATGTTATACACGAGTAGATAATTTATGCACATAAGTCTGATTCTGGAAGAAGAGTAATAACTTAAAGTTTAAAGATATTAAAATTGGTTCATTCAAGGAATTCGTTAAATGTTTTTGGTTATAAAAAAAAAACTTTCATATTATTTAATCATTCTTTAAGGTTACTTTTTTCTTTCCTTCTTCTCATCTTCGTATTTTCAGAATTATGTAATTAATTATTTTCATAAATTTCACGAACAAATTTTTTCATTTAGAGCGAACTTTATTATTTTTTAGAAAAATTGGTAAAAAAAATAGAAATATGAAAATTTTTTAAATTAACAATTCATCAATATAGATTTGCTGATAAATTTACATTGTCAAAATTTACATTTAATTAACACAATTGAAAAATCCATGAAATTATTCCTTTGAATTAGGTATATACAAATATTTTGGGATTTCACATATAAGTTCCCAAATATGTAGTTGAGGGTTTGGAAGGTTGACGACATTTCAGACTTCTTCTACTAATGGTGTAAAAAAGGATGCCTAGCCAGACGTCTTCTATTTATTCAGAAAAAAAGCATAGTCTGCATGACAACCTGGCAGGTCATATTTTCTTTGATAGTCATCAATCTTGGCTGTTAATGTACGCGGACGACTACTAGTTATTCGAAAATTCTGGATACAATTACATGTAATCTTCAAAAGAACTATACTAACCTTTAAATCCGACAGTTAATTTGTCAAAGTACAAAATAATGATATTTGTACCAGATGATGTGGGGCGGGAAGTAGAAAATTGCCGCAGTAGCAATGACAACTGGACCAGACGCGTATCCAGACCTAAAGCCTAGGGTGGGTCACAACTAAAATGTTCGAGGGGGAGGAAAAAGTCGGAATAAGTCGCTTTTAATATTTTTTTTTTATTATATTTACGTTATATCACGAAATCCAAATTTTGGTTTGATTTGGAAAAACTACCGATAGTGTTATCCCATTAATGTCGATCTCAGAGCGGATATTAAGGACTCATAACCAAATACGCCTTCTCGTGCAGAGATTGTAGAAATAGATGCTGACGAAAGCGATTTTGTCAAGTATGAAGTAATTGACTGAGAGTAAAGGCGGAACGACAATAGAAATATACGTAAGTACATTTACTTACGTAAAGCGAACGCGCCCTTCAATTTAACAGGCGTACACAAATTAACTTTAACTCGTGTGAGGGGAACTTTTGTTAAGTTTAAATATCCAATTTTCAGTAAGTATAGTGCGGTAAGAATCGCACATTCCGTAAGAACGCGATGTGTCAAACAGTTAAATTATTATTAAATGATTAAAAGTGCAATGTAAAACTTAAAATGGAATAAAAATGGTACTGTGAATTAATAGATAGCACAAATCTTCAATTAAATCAACTTCCAATTGTTAATTTTTTCACTTCTACCATTTTTTAAAATTTAACATATAAATTGTCATTCGGGCACTCAAGAAAATAAGTCTTACGGAATGAGATATATATTTAGGCTAAAAGTATCAATTTTTTGTAAGTAAAGCTCAGTCTCGTTTAATTTCGTAAAGTTATTCACTGCTATTGTGGTTCAGCCTTAAGCAAGCAACTTAAGTCACATTTAAGGAGGAGTTGGGTTGCATTATATGATACTGACTATTTCTTCCGATGAGAACTAACTGATCTTGCTTTCTTCTTGAAAAAGTTGTCAATAGTGTTATCAGACTTCCGCTTTAAATATTCGCTACTATTTCTACCTCCATCGCTAACTAATACGGCAAATTTACTATGCTCCTGCAAATTAAAAGTAAACGTCAAGTTAAATTAAACAACACTACTGGAATTAGCACGAATGTACAAGCAAAGCGACGCCAACTACCGCAGAATGGATTTTAATTTTTTTAGTTTTGTCGAAAAAATTCTGAGAAAAATATGTAGAATCAATTTTAGTGTCACTCGAATCCACCCAACTGATAGCTTTCAGCCACCAATAGTGTATAAAAATTCAAAAGAAAAATTTTCAAGTAAATTGCCAAGAACCAAATGTATGTTTGCCAACATCTTTAGTGACCAAAACCAGCCAAGGTACCTGAATTAATATAACTCTTTGGAACCATGGTCGGCTACCAGTAGTGCAGGAAAAATCTAAAGAAAATGTGTCAAATCTTTCAAATTGAATGCTTGTGTCTTGTCCGAAATAGTGAGCAACCAGAATCAACCTACCAGCCGAGCTCTGTGTCCCTCCCTCTGCATACACGCCTGAACTGGATGGTAAAGATTCTAAGGTTGTTAAAACGTACAAGTATTAATTTAGGATACAGAAATATCAAGACGACTTTTCGTAGAAAAATGTTATCAATTTAAAAAATTGATGGGTGCTAAACCTACTACTGCAACTAATGAAAGTGGAAAAGGCGTTTCATATCAGCAAGAGCTTAATACTCTTCAGCACGAAACGGCTTTTCCAATTACCTCAATTAGTTAATATCTAATTTTTAAAAGTTTAATTAATTCGAAAGGTACTTCGATTTATATAATATACTTAAATGGATATTTTGTTCAAGAAAGAATTTTTTGGGATTCTCCGGTATATAGCAAAAGCTAAAAAATGTTCTAATTTGTTATTTCATCACACAACTCATTTTCTTCTTTATTTTTCAGCCCACTGCGTGGCGTATACAGGTTCGATTCGCTTCGAATGAATCTGCTTCTTTAAAAAAAATTTTACATTTTTTTAATAAATAAAAAAAAAAATTTTATTTTTCTCAAACTTTTCATTTCTTTCTTCTTTTTTTCATTTTTTCATTTGTTTTTCAAATCACCCAATTTCGCTATTTGGGACCTGTTTATGAGTCAAACCAAGACTTGAAACCAAAAATTAATGAGTTGTGTGATGAAATAACAAATTAGAGCATTTTTTAGCTTTTGCTATATACCGGAGAATCCCAAAAAATTCTTTCTTGAACAAAATTAAGTTTAACCCGGTAAAAAGTCCAAAAGAATAATCTTTTTATTTAAGTGGATATGTATTTGTGAATCAAATCGCCACTGTGCCATCTTTATTGCTTTGATCGAAAACTGTACTCTCACTTCACAGCGAATTGGGTAGAGTTTAAGAAAATACGCAAACAATTCATAATTTTGTTGAAATACTGACATTTACTTTCCTAAAAGTAAACATTTCGACATATAAATTGTCGTTGGAATTATCGAAACTAGAATCGTAGTTTATTAAGCATACATTTTTAAAAATGAAACATGCTTGATTTCCCTAAGGCGGAATATTAAAAAGCTTACAAACGACACGTTTCTCATACATATACATTTTATAAAGCCATGGCCTCTAAGAAAGAAGCCAGTGATTGATTGTATTACTTCTCAGGAAGCCTATCTATCAAATAAGTTACCACTGCACTTCCACGAAGAGATGCACTGAGGGCTCGTTTCCTTCGCAGGACTAGGTCTTATGATCCGTAAGTAGAATTTTTCATATTGATAATTAGGTTTGTTTTTTTTAGAAAAATGTCAAAGTAAAAACTCCAACATTTGTAATTTAGAGCGCCATAGCGGTGAGGAAAGAAATACGGAGCTTGTTGTGTACTCGTTGGAAAGGCCAAGAGCTGCTACATACAATAAATCTTAACGGTGACAGTAAACCTTGTACTTTTTAAGATACAGGAGGTCTGTTCACGTACTTTATCAAGTATCAATTTGTATAATATTGAGAGAAATTGAGAGTAACCCTCTCAAACTTGTGTAACGTCATAGAATTAAAGTAGATTACTTGATTTATTATTGAGTTATTGTGCTCCTATTTGAAATAAATATGGATTCCGGAGAATTACTATCTGTAGTACAATAAACAAATATAATTTATCACTTTGAATACGTAGAAATGTTTTTGGAGAACACTCTATTTCTACTGGAGGGGAGTAGTAAGTAGGTTTTTCCATTTTTTGTAAAGTAAACTAAAAACTTGAAAAATAACTAAAAACCGGTGACGAGCTGTCAAAACTGACACTTTCGAAGTTTTTACTTGACGATTTTTCGCTAGTTAAATCAAGTAATAAATTGAACGGAGGCGAAAACTGATGTCAACAATTTCTATCTCAATTTCCCAGTAAAAACTTTTACAAGTTTGTACTTTCAAGCTAGTACCCGAAGAGAACTAGGGTGTTTTGCGCGAAACTAGCATATTTTCTTAATCACCTTGAGTGTTGTATTGTTGCTGCATATTTTATGTTCAGATCAAAAGCTTTGA
This sequence comes from Dioctria linearis, assembly GCA_963930735.1. Lineage (NCBI taxonomy): Eukaryota > Metazoa > Arthropoda > Insecta > Diptera > Asilidae > Dioctria > Dioctria linearis. The sequence continues at coordinate 68,507,865 of OZ005741.1, forward strand.
AAATATAATAAGAATTCTTTTTTCCATATACATATGTAATTTTTAGGGTTCCGTACCTCAAAAGGAAAAAGCGAACTCTTATTAAATTGTTCTTGCGTCCGACTATCTATCTTTCACAGACTCATAACTCATTACGTGTCAATGCTATCAGTAGTGCAGTTAACTAAACCCGTTAACCAAAAAAGGTGCCAACGGATATAAAAAAAAAAGGAAAAAAAGAACATACGTAAGAATTTTAAATTTGGCAGTATGTTAAGTCGTTGTGACATGCATACACTTCGATAGTCAAAGATTATCAAATATTTTTTTTTTTATTATTTTTGGCACCTCCAATAATTTTTGATTTTTATCTTGTGGTGGGTGGCATCGTTTGAACGGGCTATTTTCAAGGATTTCAAAAAACGTTTTTCAAAATTTTTGGTGGCTTGGTTATAAAGATATATGTAGTCCAAAATGTGCAAAAAAAAACCGTTCCCCCTGATATTCTAGATTTCTGAAGCTAAAATGTTGATACTATCACGGTTTTATAAGGTATTGAATCATAGATAATAGGAAAACTGCCGCTTTTTTGCCAGTCTGATAGAGTTGCTGAAAACAAAATATTTTTTGTGCTAATTTCTAAAAAAAACTCTTACTAATGAGACCAACTCTTATAAGATCAGTCTTGTGGCCGGCTGTTTGAATATTATTGAAATTTGACAACACAGCAATGTTTCAACCATATGAAATACAGAGCTATAAACTAAACAGGAAACACAATAGTCGATAACGCGTTTCCCAATGTTTCAGCAAAATGTGGTACACTTCATTAATTTTTCAGTTATCATAGGTAAATTTGAATTAAATTCAAATATACTTAAATTCAGTCGATGGACTGATAAAATTCTGGTACGGAACCCCACTCATTTCACATTCAAATAGATGTAAAATCTTATGTTTAGCATATAAAGTTCCTATTAATACCAATTTGAACTCATTTGGTAGGTTGAACTATGCTTCATGCAAAAATGTTGATCGTCTTTTAATACTTTTAAATTAATAGCCACCAGGTATACTGTAAAAAATGTGCACAATTGTTGCCACAAAGCTTAGGCATTTTTTCCTAAAATGTAGGGGATATTCCTTAAAATGTACGGAATATGCACATATATATTTTAGGGAATAGTCCCTACATTTTAGGGAAAAATACCTAATCTGTGTGGCAACAATTGTGGAAATTTTTTACAGTGTACATATGTCATATGTTAAGTAATTACTTTATTTTGAAGTTATTTTCGTTAGCTTCGTACTTGAGGCCAACAAAAAGAATTAGGAATTAGGCAATGAATGGTAAAAAATAAAAATCTTGTTTTTCGTGAAATTTTCAAAAGTAAATAAGATCTACCAGCAGAAAAACTGATAAATGTATTTGTACTTTTAAATTTACTTAAAAGAACTTTGAGTTGGAAATTATTCCCGGGGAATAGAAGCTCAACTAAGGAAAAAATGAAGTATTTTAAGAAAGAAAAGTGAAGCATTTCGTATTCTATTATTTGGCAGATTGCCTTCCTATTCCAAAAATTAAATAAGATTCAAAAATTTACAAAAAGTTTATACTTTGGGATTAAAAAAAAATGTAAAACTTTAATAGAAATTTAACTCGAAATATATTTTAATTTTAATTATAAGTATTTATTTGGGAGAAAAATTCCATATGTATGTTGGCGTCATCATTTTATAGCATTACAAGATCTCGGATATTCAAAGCGAAATTAAAATTTTTAAATTTACTTAAAGGAATGGAGAATTATAATAAGATTGAAAGCATGTTTAGAAAAATCAAGAATGGATGGGTTATTAAATACATATTTAAAAAAATATATAAGAAAATATTTTTGTTATCCTCCCAGGTTAAAATACAAATTAAAATCAAGAACTTATTAAAACTGCAATCTATTCATTTTAATTGTCTTTTTTTCTGATTGGTGTGTTATGCCTTTACGATGTTTTTAATTAATTAATTTGGTTTGAACTTTGTTAAGCATTTAATGACAGCAATTTAAAAGGCATTACTCATTTTTGCAATAGGCTACAAAATGTGGTTTCTATTTACTAAAGTAGGTATATTGACGTATTCAACATTGTTATTAGAAAAAGAAATTAACGTATATACATACCTACATCATATATGAAAGAATGAAAGATAGATCCCTCCTAAAGGCCGCTTTACAACTGTGATCTTTTGGTAAAGAGTTCGATATAGATTTGGAGGCGTGTGATCTTTATCAAGATAGGGTTTACATTTCACTAACATGAGATTAAAGTGATTTTGAGTCGCCAACAGTGCAAAATTTCGGGTTTATCATTAAGCGGAACGAAGATAGGTGTTACATTCAATTCAATTATAAGAAGAAAAAAAATATTTGTACAATGGAAAAGTTTCATTCCAATTTCAGAACAGTTAAACATTTTTAAAATGATTTTATGCCAGATGAAGTGAAAAGTAAAATCAATTGTTTAAATTAGGAAAAGTAGGAAAAGTAAGAAATTCTTAAAGAATTTTGTTAATAACCTTGGTAATAGTTGTAATTGGGTTGGACGAGATGACAGAAGTTCAAAATAATCACTGAGGTAGTCCGGAGCCATATTATTTAAAAATTTATATATCTTTATTCATATCCCAAGATTAACATTCACAACCCAAAACATGTCTAGAAAAGATATGTGATAATACCTCCTTAGACGGAATATATACCGCCCACATGAGGAATTAAAATCGCAATATACGCAGTCACCATATGCGATTATCGGAACAAGCAACACTCTGACGACCAGACGTTACCGCAGTTGATGTGTAATGCAAGGTACACCAAATTGTTCTTAATCCATGGTAAACTTTTGAAACCGTAATATCAATATGCCTATGCCAGGCTAACCTAGAGTCAATATGTATCCCCAAGCTTTTCCCTACTTACGTATAATCGATGGGGATGATATCCAAAAACAACAATGGCAAAGAGGACATGTCGAATTGTCGATAATAAAGAGCAATACTCTGGAATTTAGAAGGGTTTAACAGAAGCTTCATGCGCAGCCGCCCAGGCACTGTTTCGAGCTAGGTCATAGAGTAAAATCGACCAATGTATGAGAATCAGAGCAATATAGTTGATGAATAGCAGGAACAACGAAGGACCTAATGTTGATCCTTGCGCTACTCCTGAATAAGTTCTTAATACGGCTGAGCGACCAACTCCGCATACTCTGTCTTGAGTACGATCTATTAAATATGAAAGAATGAAATTTTCTTCACAACTACCAAAATTAAACTGATGTATCAATTTCTGGGTCAGTATACAATGATCGACTGAATCAAAAGCTTCAGAAAAGTCATGTAAGCATAGTACGGTGCAATTATGTTGTCCAATAATACGACGAACAGCCTCAATGAGATACACGAGCAACGAAATTGTATTATGTTTAGATCTATAACCGGATTGTTTTAGCAATCATACATCAAGTGTCAATAAACATTTCAATTTGATTATAAAGTAGACCAATATTTTAAATAATACAGGAAGAACGCTAATAAACCTCTAATCTTGTAGACTTGACGGTTTTCGATTTTTTTTTATTTGGAAGTATTTTAGAACTCTTCCATTGTATGGGGAAACAAGAAGTAGTAATATCAGTATTAAAAATATGTAGAATGGGTCTTTTTATTAAAGGAAGAATTAGTTTTAGAAAACGCAAATCTATATTATCAATTCCAATGGCATTTGATTTAAGAGATTTAATAGCAAGAATAACTTCATCAATAGAAACATTTCTAAATGCGTATTGATCACCGTGGCTGGAATTAAATATCGAAAGGTCATTCAAATTTAAACGGGAAACATTGAAAATACTATTAACAAAATGAGTTCATCAGGATCAATATTCGCTGTTTCATTAGATTTTGAAATGATACCAGTTTGTTTAATATTTTTCCAAATTACTTTCGATGGTTGAGTCGTTTCAAGTTTACTCCGGTAAAAGTTAAATTTGTCACTCTGAATAGCCATTGTAGTTAAGTTGCGACGTCTTTTTAAATTGTTCCTTAATTCCAATCCACCGTATCGTTTTCAAGTATTATAAGCAAAGTTGCGCTCCCTAATCAGTTCTCTAATTCTACCATTAAACCAAGGTGAATAAAAACTATTTGGGCAAGAACAAACTGAAATGTATTCATTAAATAAATTTAAAATTAATTGTTTAAATATTTTACTTGGTCATTGACATCGGATGTGGAATAAATAAAGCCCAATCCACCGCGGCTACAGCTTCATTCAAATTTTGCGTGTTGACTGCTTTTAGATCTCTAAATGTGAAGTGTCGTATAGTGGATATAGTTACCTGAAAGTACAGAAAAGTGACCAATGTATATCATGGTGATCGCTAATATCGGGTAGAGCGATTTCAGTCTTAACACATATTAAATCTATCCGATTTGTGATAATTATATCAAGTAAACTTAACCCATTAATATGATACCTAGTCTAGTTTGAGTTTATAACACATAACCCAATGTTACAGAATTGTGACAGAAACTCTTGCTTCATGCAGCTTTGACTAAAAACAATCAATATTAAAATCATTACAAATAATCACCGTTAATATATTATTCAAACTATGGCCAAAAAATTCAGTAGGAAAAACAAGATTATTAAAAGTAAGACAAAGTAAATAGAGAAAAAGAAATATGAATTCGTAAACCATTCAGACAATCAACGAATATGTGAAACTTATTTAGAAAATGTGGTAAATTACTTTTTTTTTATTACTGAGGCAGAACAATGTCAGATTGTATTGGAGAAAACAAACGAAGAATATTAGTTGCTCATCAGACTGTAAGGCTCCCTCTTTGAGCTGGTCTGCAGACTCATCTGTTGATATAACCCATCCGAGGGCCTATCCGATTTCTCACCTAAAGGCGCGTTGCCGTCCAATATTTAAACTTTATGGCTCCTATTTCATTTTTGTCAAACAAATTCACTGAATAACCTCGTAAGGCTGAAAATCCTAAACAATGAAAGCATCCACGAAGGAAGCAACTAGCTTTTAGTGGACAACAAATTATTATATTCAGGGAACTTTTATAACTGTTTAAAGAATATTTCTCCTCCGCTGTCAATGATATTAAAATTGAATCTTACATAATCAGTTCACCGCACAATTCTTGGGGAAACTAACTTTTTGTTCCGAATTGACCTACATGAAATGAGCATATAACTTAATAATATTGCTCAAAATTAATCTTATTTGCCTAGTTGTTGTCTCTTGGTTGTCTCTTGTTGTCTACCTAAATAAAATAAATAAATTCCTATCTTTGAAGAAAATTTTAAATTACCTTTACTGAAACGAAATCTATCTTTTCGGGTATTATCCTGTTTGGAGCGGCACTATAATAATAGAATTCTTGTAAAAATTGTAATATGCACTTCTAGATTTCCCTCCTTGATCTTACTGAAGGTGTTGAACACTTTTCTTTACTTCTCCTTTTCGTAATATTAAAGAATGCTTCTGGGAATTCTGAACGAATCTTAGAAATAGTCCAATTTATCGATGATAGTTCTACGATGGTAGTTCCTTATTCTATCTGTATTTTATTTATGCAATCTTTGCCTTTATATTTTGTAAAATATCGGCGTCCGAATCTCAAATGTCTGGAATTCTTGGAATTTTCTTCTTTTATAACCTTCTAGGAGAATAAGGGATATGATTTCTTTACTGACTACACAATATCCGTTACCGCTCCTAGTACAGCTTTCTTCCTGAATAGCAATCATCTCAGATAATAAACTGTCTCTAATAGCTGTGCAGACGATTCGCCGGTATCCGTTGGTGGTGAACTGTAGCTGGGTAAGAGAAGGAATTTTAGGAACTATCAAAGCTTGGAAACTTCTAAGCTGCTTCGCAGAAGGGCTGACATGGTTGTCTTTTTCTTCCCTGCAATCACTACAGTCTATCTTCTGGAGTATATTGGAATATCCAAAACTCTTCCCCATTCACCATTCCCCGAACTAAGCCTGACAGCGCTGATTGCCGCGACAATTCTGCAATCAATAGAGATCTAAAGGCAATAGATCAAGCATGGCCTTCAGTGCCGCTGTGGGCGTGGTGCGCAGATACCCATTTATTCCCAGGCATGCAGCCCTCTGGATTTTTGACAGCACATTCAGGTTACATTTTCGAACGCAATCGCAATGTTTTGTACAAAGATGGATATAGTTTCTAGCTTCAAAATAAAAATAGAAAAAAAAGTGCTAGAAGTCCTCTCTACTATTACTATATATACTATTATTAACAAATATTTTCTTTCGTTCAGTACTACTATATATTTTTTTATAAAAAATATAAAGCGTTAAGGACGATTCACACCGCCGCGATAGCGATTGCGATAACGTAGCGATAGCGATAATGAAACGACAGCGATAGATCGCTACACATAGTTTTGAATGGAAACGCTCACACTAACGCGACAGATCACAGCGATACAAAGATTTTCTGTAGCGTTTGATCAGCGATTGAATTGTTCATCGCTGCATGCACAATTTCAGTCGTCTATCGCGAGCTGTGAGATTAAAATGGATAGTGCAAATTCAAGTGGGTGTTGAAAAATGAATTAAAATCATATGAAGGAATACCCAATTTTATATGACTTGAATTTAAAACATTATAAAAATAATAAAAAGAAATGGACAGAGTTGTGGTTGATATTGCCCAGGAGTTTAATACAGGTTAGGGTTAGCTTAAGAGTATTGGCGACTTGGCCACTGGGAACCTGCGGACACCACTACCAGAGTTGATTTATTGTGTCCTTTCCTAGAGGGTAAATCTAGCCTGAAATAAAAGTGGGAAGTATTAAACGAAGTGTTGGATTTGGAATATTTCTTCCGTTGGTCTACTTCCATTAACTTTAAAATTTATCATACTGGGAAAGAACGCATCAAGTAAAATTTCAAAGGGAATCCTTAATAGACAATCGAGGTACATGAGATGTTCTTTGAACTTAGTCAGGCAATCATTTGGTGGTATTCTTCTATCAAACCGTATTCAAATTTCATCTCTAATGCTGAAACATTTAACACATCTGCGTTATTACTTTTTCCATATCTTTCAAAGTCGATGTCTAAAAATTTATATTCGATATCAACGATGATCAGTAACACAAACTTTTTCAAACTTAAAAAATAAGTCAAGCTAGTACACATTGAGCTGACACATTAAATGCAGCATGTCCACCATCGATACTGGCCAATACAATTGGGAAACTGTAATTTGTCCCATATTCAGATTTTCCCAAATGTCTTTATTTAGTTCAGGAATATGCATTTAACTATCGCTGTGATCTATCGTGTTAGTAGCGGATAAGGGGTGTTAGGGGAAGAAAAAAAAATTAGGGTGAGCTATTTTAGTATTCCGTACAAACTGTAACAGTTTCATCCAAATCGGAGATGTTTGGGTTCCAAGGTGATCGGTTTCGTGTGGAATGGCTGCATAATCAATACTCCATTATACATTTCTGGTGTGAATTGAAGACTCTCGTGTTGTTTTGTTATTCCAATTCTGTCCAGTATATCTTCACTCATTGAATCTTTATAATTTTCCCATAATTCAGTTGAGTTTGTTGGAAAATATGTTGTCAACAATATGGCGAATAATTGATGAAATGATGTGGAGACAGTGGTGGATCCAGCTAGAGGGCGCGGGGGCGCGCGCCTCTCCCTGAAGCCCACTCAAAAAACAAATTGCAGTAGATCTTTTCAATTTTTCTTAACAAAATAATTCACTGCTCAGTAAATCTATTCGGCTGCCCTTTTTGAAAATAACATAAAAATTTCTGTAAGCATGCAATTTGGTACGTTTAAGAACGCAGCCCTTATGGCTAACGACTTGGCTTTCGCTCTAATTTAGGTCCGGGCTGTTGAAGCCTCAAAAGAAAACAGGAAATGCTAATACCTGTAAAGATCGTGTACCTACATGAGCGTGGCTTTTCTCGGGGTGTTTGAATCAGAAGAGAGCCTATTCGGGTAAAAGTGATGGATGGTTTGCTTTGATTGAAAACAGCTGCTAAAAGCCTTTGATAAGTCTTCAATATAAAGACCGCTTTTTAGAATATTATCGGCGTGACAAAATAAACATTCAAAGAAACAATTATAACTCGTAATTAGAGAAATTCAGCGAAACTATACCACGGCTAAAAAATCAATGTGTATTGTTGTAGTGAGTTATTACACTTAAAGCAAGACATTTATCTTGGAATATTTTTTTTTTATTATTTCGCTAATGTGCAATAGTTTTACTGGAATACTTATCCCAAACGTTAAATAAAAAAAAATAAATCTGCTGATTGAGAAAGTCTTTAACAGTATCTTATAGAAATTGATTGATCGGTCGGTTTTGCTTATTGATGAATTGAATATACATTAGAATTTAGTAAGATTCTAAGTCTTGGGAATACATTCCGTATTCCCAAGGCCGTATATATTTGATGGGTTCAAACCCCCTCCATCGTTGTAGCATATAGTTTTGTCAATCTGATAAGCCAAATTTTTAACCACAATTCTTTATATATAGCGGCTTACAACAATTGGTTTTGTCATTTTATGTATTTCCTCCGTGGCCCTTTCAGGTAAAGTAACTTTAGGATAAACGTGTGCTATATAGAGAAAGAAAATAAGAAGTCCAGTATATATGTATGTATATACTGAAGTGCGCATAAACGATTGGCTAAATCACATTTCACATAATTACAAAACAGACCAGAGTCATACTTGCAATGTGATAAAAAATAAAAAGAAGTAAATAAAATTCTGGGTCAAACCCAATAAAATTTAAAGCAATTACTAGCAAAAGTGCATTTGAGTAAATTACACATTTGCCAACAATAAAATATTACACCATAGCGAAGTTTACAAATCATCACGTACATGATGACGCATAATCGAAGAAAGTAAACAATCCTTGGGTCAGACACCGCTAAAAAAGGGTTGACATAAACAGAAAATCGTCATAATTCAAGCATGGATTTGGAAATGTATGATTTTTTATTGATAGGAAATTATTTAGGTAAATTAATTTATAAGGTAGAACCCCCACTAGTTTTCTTTGTCATTCTTTTAAGCTTTAAGTTGAACTTTTATATAAATAATTGAGAAAGAATCAATAAAAACAGTTGAGTTTAAATTATCAAGACTGACAGCAGCCTTTAATCTAATACAAATTCTTCTTGCAATTCCTGCTTCAACTTCTGCATCTATTGGTGAATTAAATCTCATACATTGGCATGCTTGAGTGCCGAGAATTGAGCAAGGATTAACAAGATAGAATAACATCCAGCATACCTTACGACGACAATAAAAAAATCTTTACAATATACATCAGTAGATGGTAGCCTACTTTGATACACCGTAGCTTAATCGGAGTGGTATTTTAAATTATGTTCACCTTTTAAAGGCAATATTAAGTCTAAGTTTAATTTGTTTTTTGTCCTTAAAACATCAACTTTTGTTGTAAATAATTAAAATAAGTATGGTAACTAATATTTTCCATGGGCATCCCATGATTTTATTTAATAAACTTAAAACAATTACATTTACTTTTTAGGGTATTTTAGATAATTACATATTTATATCTAAAATGCCCTAAAAATTAAAATCGCTCTACTAAACGTTCATCGAAATGCTAAAATTCAAATGAATGAAGTACTTTAAATTTAATTCTGTAATTTTTTCTTATTTTGTCAAAAGTGGACCTTTATATTTATTTTTTCTTAGAATGTAGTTAAATATAAGTAGTAAAACATATGGTTTAACAACATATTTTCAAACATAGCTTTTAAATTTCTGCAGACCCATGGAGGCTTAATTGAGAATTACCGTGAAATCAATTATCTAAATATAGCACTTATAGATGAATAGAAATTTTCGATTCAATTGGATTGTCATCATTATAGACTTAATAAATAAATTATATTAAAATTACATAAAATTCCGATTATTGAGTTCATATTAATTCTCCGTTATTCTTTCTTTTTTAGAGGGTCTTAGCTTACTAGGCTAAGCCCCTCCCATTCCTGATCTATATATACGGCCTTGCGTATTCATACAGCAGATCTCAACAACAGCAAAATCACTGCTGATTCAGTGATAAATGCAACTAAGTAATAAAAGAGAAAGAGTTTTCTTCTCGCACCTATCAATTGCATCCATGTCCAGAACTGAAACAAGTCTAAAAGACTGCACCAAACACCTGCAAACCCATTATCCAGAGAAAACTTTCTTATTGACCAGAAAGTTAGACAAAAATCAGGAACAACTTTACCAGTTCCTCCATACCTTCACTACCTAACAATGATGAAGTGGTTGTTGACTCCCTGGATAAAGCTAATATTTTGGCTACTAGATTCGCTTCAAACTCCCGTCTCCCACCCACTTTACAGACACCTCTTTTGCGTCTCCCATGTGGATGTGTACAAGAGCCAGTACATATCCGTACCGAGAGATATATTCAAGGTCCTTAAGAAGATCATCGTCTCCAAAGCTGCAGATTCTGATGGCTTCTAGCCCCGGTTAATTAAAAGCTATGCCTCATCCTTAGCTAAACCCCTGTGCAAACTATTCTATACTTGTCTTATTCGACAGGAAAATTTCTATTATCTTGGAAACTAGCTGACGTTCAGCCTATTCCCAAGAAAAGAGGGGATAGCGATCCCTCAAATTATCGAGCAATTGCAATCACTTTGATTCTTTCAAAGGTTTTTGAATCTATAATTTACTCTTATTTAATGAAGTTTTTAAATCAGAGTTGCGCCCCTCTTTCACAAGAATTCTGGATCCGTCCCTGTGTGGAGAGGAACTAAGTGCTGCATCGGAAAGTATTTTATTCCAACAATTGTCACCTTCAAGCAATTGCAGTTCCCGGTAAGCATCATAATTTGTAGCGTATAATTGATCATTAACTATTCTCAAATATTCGTATAACGTTGGTCTACGTACATTTATTAATAAATAGCACAATGCATTCCTTTTATCAACACCTTTTTTTTGTTTTTTTTTTTTTTTTGAAAATAGGGGGAACAGGAGAAACCCATCCCAAGCACGGAGGCCATAGCGGCCCATTGTACTATGCTGAATTCCATTCACCAAAACCTTCCTGTCCTCTTAATAAAGCGCATCAGGTCTTACTGAGGAAGGTTTTTCAGCTCATCCACAGATAGAAGGGGACACCCTAGAGTATCCAGTCTGCTCCGGGCGAAGGCCGGACACTCACCAAAACCTTACTTGTCGTCCTACTATGTTTTGAACATAAGTCATTACGTTTTATATGAGCTCACCTCCCTGCATACGCAAAAATATTTCAGTCGTTAAAAAAGGGGTGAAGTGGGGTGTTTTTACGAAAAAATTGCTCATCATGAACGCTGATCACAATATTGTAAATAATCGATTGGCACATGTTGGAACAATTCTTTTCGAATCACCCTATATACATATATAAAGATATAAATAATTTCATATTTAAAATTAAAGCTTTTCATTAAAACGAAAGCATTTTAGCTTAGACACAAGCCATTTAGGATATTTTATCTGAGACTCACAAGCAAAACTTGTCAAAAAAGAACTTCTGAAGTTATTTTATGTTGCCGTATCAAAATAATTTATATCAATTCTGGTTGTAAATGAGAATTACAAATTACTTTTAGAAGTTCTGTGACGAAATTTATTTATAATAAATAATATTTTTGCAACAATGAATGAATGAAAACAAAAATGAAATCATAAATATTTATTGAAATTCAAATAAAATACAGTAGGAATTCAAGTATATGTATTTATATCAAAATTTAATTATTTTTAATGCCAATTACCTTCGAACGCTCTTTTACGATTTGTAATATACACAATGTACAAAACTTACAAGTTTCTCTCTAGTGACCATGATAGCTCACTTTTCGCGGCGCCGACTATAAAGAAAAGTTAGCATGTAGAAATTACAGCATGAAGTGAACATAAGGGAGCATACATAATTACTAACTTGTAATAAAATTGAATTTGAAACATAATGCTCCAACGAAATTGTTCTGAAACAGTCATTTTGCACCCATAAATGAACGCAATTACCTACCTCTCAGAGTTTTTAATAATAATTTTAAGTTTGCATATGGCGAATTTTATGTGGGTAGATAAGATATTAAGGTCAATAATTTTCCTCTTTGGTATAAAAATAACCTTGATAAGACTGACTTTATTGCCTCAAGCTTACATATATGTACATATACTGGAATTTCATGGTCCAGTAAGTATAAGAACTGGACTGGCTTGAATATCACACTTTTGTATTTTCTTTTGTTTTGCATACCTATTTTTACTGGAAAACTTGTAGTATATTTTAACTACAATACCTTCGTACGTATGTTCCCACTGATATACCTCTGTAGTAGGTACATAATATCTCAAGAAACTCAAGTCACTTATTTTAAGAAACAAGAGTAAAAAAAACAATAATTTTATTTTATTTTCAGGATAACCATTTCTGCCGTGGGAGATGTCTGCTATAAGGCATCGGCCCTTGGCCCCACCAGGCCCTGGAGATAGCGATGAAAATTTTTCAGACGATGAGAGTACACCTTTAACACAAGATATTTACGGTGGAAGGTAAGATAAATTTTCATGGTATGCTAGAGAAGTAGAAGATATTCGTGTTTATATACACATTTTACAACACACAGCTTGAAGAAAACAAGAATATGCGTTTAATTTAGTGACGAGATTGAATATGGAATTAATTTTCTGTCATTTTTTTTTGTTTTTTTTAAAGGTGTTGTTCGTGCCTGTTCGAACTTTTGACCTTCACTTTTAATATGATTTTTTTTTTTTGTATTTTGAATTACTGTTTGAGTCTATACATTAATATGAACATGAATATTGTACCAGGCAGTCTGGTAAAAATCAAGAAATTATGTCTTCCATCAGTTTATGCAGTCGTTGAGAATATTAATTATTTTTCATATTTGTCGTTTTTAATTTTCTATCAGACAGTTAGTTTTAATCAGACATTTGTATTTTTTTACTTTACTACGGATTACAAAATCATCTTGCAGATTAGATGATAATAATTTATTGAGAAGCCTAAGATAATATGTTCGCGATAATTTTAATGTCTTGAGTTTTTCTAGAAAAGGCTATGATGTTTGCGTGACAATGTGTTTTTTTTATTTTACCTAAACGAAGACCTTTCACATCTGCGATTTTAAGCAAATTCCAGGGATAAGGAAGCATATAAAAGCATGCTTTTTTTGTTGTGTTGTTCGAATTCTTTCACTGGTTTTTAAGAGCGACTGAATTTTGGGTTAATTTGATGGAAAAGTGTATTGAAAAAAACAAACTCATATCTGAGGACAGATTACAGCAATTCTAATGATTAAAGTGTTATAATATTAAAAAACAAACTCACCCCGAAGTATCAATAAAAAGAATTAAATCAATGAAGTCAAGCCAAATGTTTTTTTTTTTTTTTGGTTTTAATAATATTGTTACGAGCGTGGCCTTGATTCGTTATATTAAATACAATATTTCAGATATAATTCAAAAGTTCTTTCTTTATTTAACTTTACTGTTTACAATCACAATTCACAAATAATTATCAGATCTACTCTTTAGTTATCGCTAGTACTGTACTTCTAATAATCACAATCCAAATAGTTTACTTCGTTCACTTTGCTGTCTGAAATAATACTCGCCTTCTGGATGTGAGTAGCGCCGTATTTATACTCTACAAATTATACTAGAACCTTTCAGAATATTCCGTTTTCCGAACCCAAGGTTTACTAAGATGTCACTAGCCTAAAGTTGCTTCTATTTCCAACAGATGTCGCTTGTGTCACTTTGTAGTACGTAACATTGCCCCCTTCTTAAAATTGGTTCATCCCGAACAACCACGGTTTTGATGCTCTCCGTATTGACCCAAGCGATCTAGATGAACGATTTTTCTTTTGCATCTTGTACAGCGCTGGTTCTTGTATGCCATGTTATTAATTTTAGTTTTAACTTCATACGGTCCCTCCCAGTATTGTGGTAACTTTGGAGAACGTCTCGTGGCCTTGTGCATATCAGCTAATAGTTGTCTGAGCTTTGTTACGTAGTCTTCTGGTAACTTTTGTTCGCCTCTGGGTATACCAAACTTGAGGTCGCTTTGTCTGGCCATATTGTAAACAGCTGATATATAAGCCATTAGAAATATAGGAATATGTCGATCCCAATCGCGCAGATTATAGTTGAAGACCTTCCTGAGATGTTCGATTAGTGTTCTGTTGAAACACTCTTCCATGCTTTGATTTTTTCTTCGTCTCTTACAGAGTTCGGAAAAATTCCTTCGCGAATGGAAAAAATACATTCTTTATCATTTACATTCATTCGCGAATGAATAATTGAGTTGAAAGATTCGCAAGAGAATGTTTGCTGCCGAGAATTTTAAGAATACATTCTATTCGCGAGAGAATGAAAATGAGAGAATATTCTTCAATGGCAGCAAAAGAATGAGAAAGAATGAAAACCAAACACTCGGAATGGAAGAGAACATTCTCATATTTCATTCTTTTACTGTCGGTGAATTCGAGTGTGTCGTAACGGATATATTAGGAGGTAGATTATATTTTTTCAGGACAAAAAAGCATGTACATACATTTAAAAAACGTGGAAAATGCACTGAGTGAAAGCATAAAATCGTCATTATATAAATCTGTTTGCGGGATAAAAGAATGAAAAAGAATATTCTTTTCCACTCTTTATCATTCGCGAATGCAAAAGACGTGGGAATGAATAATTTCATTCTCTCGCGAAAGAATGAAACCGACTCAAACATTGTGCGATTCATTCATTCGCGAGAGAATGAAAACCAAAATTCTCTTAAGAATATTCTTTTAAAGAATGAATGAATTTCGATCATTCTTCTCACCCTGGTCTCTTATCACCTTCATCACCATTGTCTTTGTCGCCGTTGTCATCCTTTTCATTGCCGCCTTTGCGCTTCTTATCATCATCATCGTCAGGACCTTTGTCTTTACCTTTCCGATCTTCAGTATACCCTTATCATCGTCATTATCAGCATCTTTAGACCCTTTACTTTTCGTCTTTTTTTCCTTTCATTGTCCTCGCTCTTGAATTTCTTTCCTTTCTTCTTTTTACTTTTATCACCGTAATCATCATCGTCTTCGGATTTCTTTCCTTTCTTCTTTCGGCTTTCGTTATCGTCATCGTAGTCATCGCCATCTTTTTCTTCCATTCGTCCGCAATGTTTCCATTCAGGATTATATGGACGTTGTGAAATAGCTTCTGCATTTCCGTGGATACGTCCTTTGCGGTATGGGATTTCAAAGTCATGAGGTTGCAGTCTAGTCTCTCCACGGAAAGCTTGCTCTCTAGCTCGACATCTTTTCCCTTCTTCTTCTGTTGTTTGCATTCGTCCTCGTTTCCTACAGTCGTTTTGCAGGTGACCCAGTATACTACATTTCCAGCATCGAATGAGACCACGCGAAAGAATGGTTTCTGATGACGGTATTCTGCTGTGAGTCTGCTGCCCAGCTCGATGTCTTTGCCCAGCTCGATATCTTTGCCCTTATTCTTCTAGCGTCCATTCGTCGGCGTTTTCTGCAGTCCTTTTGCAGGTGTCCCAGTCTATTACAATTCCAGCATCGAAGAGTGCCGCGTGTAGGAGTGCTCTGCGATGACTGCATTCTGTTGCAAGTACATTCCTCCACTGAAATTTCTCTCACTCGTACTGCACTTCGAGAAGTTTGCCTGGCAGATTCATACGCTAGTGCATAGGCTAGTGCTTCTGCTGTTGATTTCTTTCCTGCTAGCCTTAACGCTTGTTGTAAATTTTGATCTGCAATAGCGTTCACAAATGCTTCTGTTGCCACTTCATTAAGGAAATCCGCATTTACGCTGGAGTATGAGAGATAAGCTAATATTTCTACTTGAGCCTGCAGTTGTTGTAGTGATTCGCCATGCTTTTGAATCCTGTTTTGTAACTGCAAGCGATATACTTACCGCATGTGTTCATCTCCATAACGTAATTCTATCGGCTGTACTAATGAAGTGTAATCACGTTGCCTGTCAATCGATATAGTTTTCAATAGCTCTGATGCGGGACCTTGAAGTGCTAAAACCAGAGCTGTAGCTTTGTCGCTTGTGTCACTTTGTAGCGCGTAACAATATGTTATTCCCACATTTTGAAAAATATTGACATTTAGCCTAGCAATTATTGTTCTACCCTTTTATCGGTAGTTACACAAAATCAAGAACTCTGTGATCTCACTACATAAATATTGGAAACACTCTGTGAGAGCTAAATAAAAACTTATTTTATCCTTTTTAGTACATTTTCAATGAAAGCGTGTTTTTACTAATTTTTTAAAATATAAATATTTATTAATTTCTAAGTTTGGACTGAAAATTCCTATAGTCTACGACCCCAAAAATCTATTGATTTTGAATTTTTATTACTATATAAAAGTGTTACAATTGTATTACCACCGGAACCTTGTACGCATGTCAATTTGCCAGTCGATATGGGGAAATAGGTGTAAATTGAGTTACAAAATTTTCTTAAATTATTTCTCAACTGTCTCTTCCTCCTCAGATAAATTAAATCCCATTGCAGGCTTTTCGAGCATTTATAAATTGTTCGAATACTATTTTTCTGGCACATTATAAAACTGGGTGTTGTGAAACATCAACAAAGTTCAATATTAAATCCAGTCCTGTTATTAATTTCTAAGAACTTCTTATGTTCTTATCCTCTCTAACTAATCTAAGTATAGTAGACTCTTTGCTGATTAAATTGTGCTTACCTATTATTTAAAAGATTATAAAATATTTGTGCATTCTATTTGGAATAAGCTTATACCCTAGACACACGGAACTTATCAATGATCATTGCATAACTCGTGTGTTATTGCATCATTGGCGCAATGATCATTCGTTTCGTCATTGCACCAATTACGCTTCCACAAGCTCATTCGTTTGAAATTATTCATTACTGAGAAACTGAAAGTTATTGGAAAAATCAGCTGATTTTGCAGCCATCATTGTCAAATGTCATTTGTGAAATTTGCTGATACATTTCAAGGTAAATTTTGAATATTTCCAAAACGAATTATTGAAAAAAATTTCTCACTTATTAACTTAAGTAATACCTACAAGGCTCGAATCAATTTTTCATAAATTACTTCACAATCACAGTTTTTAATTTACAAAATTGAGAACTGTCATCTGTCAAATAGAATTACCGTCAAGATATCGTGTGCTTGCCTTACCAAGCAATGATCATTCGATCAATTACGTAATTGGAGCAATGATCATTCTAGCGCGTCGTGTGCCTAAGGTATTAAGATATTGCACTAATAGATCGGTGTCCATTATATGAACTTCTTTGGTGACAAAACTAAATTAATGCTCTGTGATTCTTCCAGCAGAAGAAATTTAAAACTTTACAGGTACAATCGGGTGCCAGTCGCATGCATTCTGATATTGAAAAATTAATAAAAAAAAAAAAACTACTTTATTTAGAGAAAATATATTTATTGCAATGAATAACAGTTAATCCAAACTAAGATTTTTCATGATCACATTTTGGAAACGGTGACAATCGGCCTTGTATGTATGTATATGTTCAAATACGCACATGCGCAAGTGACTAGAAATCTTTTAAGATACCCTTCTGGGGCCAGATTCTGTAACTCGGAGAGTTTGGAAGGTGAGAATTTTCGTTTTCCCAACTCTCCATTCGCGATTCTCTAACATACTTGAGGAGTTATGGAAAACATGAGATATGTGGCAATTTTGACACGGCTAACTCTGTGTGGGAGGGGTCGTAGAGCATTCGGGTTTTTTCCTTCGGACTTACGGTCTAGAGTACAAAAATAAAGATGAACAGATGATGGTGAGGGGTCGTACCACCCCTCATTGAAGGTTGTCCAAAATACGTCATGTTTGGTATCAAATTAAAGAGGGAGGAGCGGGTAATCAATTGGTGTACTTCTCTTTTTGATCATTTTAACGTGTTAACTGACGCTTGGGTCATATACAACCCAGTTCCCATATTTTGCTTATATTTCTTCCGTTCTTTATTTCGCATTCATAAGTACTCCGTTGTGAACATTTTTGCCATGGGAAGTGTATTTCCAGGACTTACCAGTTCTTCATGATGATGAGTTGAAAATATGTCCATTTTTGTACCAAAAAAACGGCCATTTTTTCACCTTAAGAAGGACTGATTCACTTCTTTTGCAGTTATCTCCAAAACTATTTGTGGGACTCAAAAACTAATTATATATCTAATTAATTATTTAAAATTTTTATAACATCTCTTCTGTACTGGAAGATGACCAAACTGATCATTTTCGCGTGATTTAAAATTTTTAGCGGGTACCTTGAGACACCAAAATCCTAATTTTTCTGTAAGTATTGTAAGGATTTCCATAATTTGTTTTTGCAAACATAGCCAGGATATGCGGTGAGCCCATGATTTAATTTGAAAATCCTAGTTACCTAGGTACCTTCACAAAACACAATAAAAACAGACAATACTGTCAGTTGAGAAATACTCTTCTTACTTCTCCAAAACTAACACAGCCGAGAGTTTTGTCGAGTGGAATAGAGACCTTGGTAATTCTTAATACAAATTCTCCGAGTTACAGAATTCCGAGTGGACAGTTAAGTGTCAAAAGAACTCTCATCTCCACAATTCCACAACTCTTCGAGTTAGTGAATCCTGTCCATGGAAGGAAATACGTATTGGATTCAATGTATCCTCTGAAAAAAAAGTCTATATATATATATAAAAGTCTATATATATATTTTGAATTGACAGTCAATGTTACATTACTTTCGTTTTTGAAGGTCCTATGATGAAATTTGCTGAAATGGCGAAACAAAATATGATGTTAGAACTATTCAACGGCTTTTCGTACATTTCCTTCGGGTTTTTCGCAATCCAATAGTAAAAATTTAATTTATTGAAATATCCCTCAGAGGGGAAATTGGGCTCATTACTAAAAGATATGTGATGATCTGTAGGAAAAGTCTGTAATACCCTTTCCGCTTTTTTGTAAAAAATGTTGGCGATCTCAAAACTTTCAATGGACATGTGCTTATAGTGAAATGAGTGGCAATTTGTGAGTTCCCAATATAAGAAGCCTACTAATATTCAGAAGACTAAGAAGTTTTGACACCAAACAATAGGAATAATTTATTACCATCCAATTAGAAAATAGCCTAAAAATTTTAGAAATAATGCGGTGGAATATGTAAGCTATACTATCAGCTCCTGTTCACAGTCACACTACTCGTCCTGAACCTATGGTATAAAAATTAACAAGGTATGGCATTCCTAAAGAGGGTTTCACACCAGGAGCGCCGCGCGCGCTTTTATATTTGCGAGCGGTGAGTGATAAGCTGTCAGAGGTAAAGCACTGCTTAGCTACGCCATTGCTACGAAGTTTTCAGATCAGCTCAACTAAGCGGTAGCTGTGCGCGCTACCCATTAGTAGCTGATCGGTAGCTGTGCGCGCTACCCATTAGTTGTGGTGTTATTTTTCTAGAGTGAAGACCTTCAATAAGTCCATTGACAAGCCAACTGATTCACAACGCGAAGTATTGATCGCAGAAGTACACTCTGGAAGATGTTTGTGGAATGATCGAAATGCCGACTATAAAAACTGTGGAAGGAAATTGGAGATCATTTAGGACTTTCAGGTAGAAAAAAAAAACGGACAAACGTCGATGTTTTTTCCTAAAATTTTCCATTTAACACGTAAAATACCAACTTGCACTCAATACTTTTCCTTACAATACCTATAGACAATCGTTTTTTTTTTTTTAATTTTCTTTTATCCCGTTTAAATGTCTGGAAGAATACGGGCGTAACAAGTAGGGGTTAAGAGGATAGGCTTCATCGCGTATTGTGTCTCGATATTTCTTCCTGGTAACGAACTTTAAGCTGGAATATGGAATTGATTTCTTTCAATTAACGAATAAAAAACATTTTTCTCATAAGCCTTGACATCATTATGCACTAAACTGTACGATACAACTAAAATCTAAAGCGGATCAGTGTGAAAAATTTGCCGCTCAACGCTCACAGCTCATCACTTACTGCTTACCCCTTGCCAATCTGCATGCGATCTAAGAAACCTTGCCCCCAGCGGCAGTAGCAAAATTGTATTTTTGAGTAATCTCTTAACACTCCGTGTGACACCCACTTTATGTTGCAAATGTAATACGTGGTTAAAAGGTTTCATTTCTTCAGCTTTCTAAAGAAAACACGAAGTAATTGTATCGAAAAAAGTGGTTGCTGAAAAGCAAAGAAATTTCCATTTAGAAATGATTGAAATTCAAACTAAGAAAATGATGACGTAGCTCCCAGTTGACAGTTCAAGTACCTCTTTAACCTTTACACCATGTCCTCAAATAAAAAACTCTCGAAAATTCGCGACGAATAATTGCACCATACATCCATTTCACTGACAGTGGTTATGCTACCCAGAAAATAGTCCTCCAAATATTCGTAAATTTCAAATAAAAACGCATCAGCTGTAAACCAAAAGATGACAGTGAAACAGAAAGTTGAAAAGCTACAAAGGACAACTGTCAACAAGAGGACCCGAGACGACATCAATTCGAACTGAGGTCTAAAGATGAGTTCCAATTATGAAATGAAAACAAAAAAAGACTTGACTTGACCTGACGAATAAAAACAATCTGTTCAAATAGGCACATTTAGGCATATGTTAGACAAAGAAAAGTACGGAGAGTAGTCGTACATTAGTTCACCTTTTACGAAATATTTTACATCCTTTATTACATTATATCATAGACTGCAAAAGAGCTAGATGTCGCAAGAGAAGAATATACAGATTGTGAAATGGGCAGTCCATTCCTTAATGGAATACAACACATTTTCGAGCGTTCCTAGAGCAAATGTTGCTTTGACAGAAGTTTCGTATACTTTAGATTGGCCCACTCAATATGGCAGATGTGAGAATATATGAATCATTCGACGTATCCATCATATCAAATATTGTGGTCTATTCAAGAATGCACCAGCTGCCATATAAAATTTGTATACACTGCTCTGGTATTGCTTGTGACATCTAGTTCTTGTGCCATCTATGATAATACTCTTGTGTTTAGAACTATAGTTCTATACACAAGGATAATACGTAGTTTACGTACGCTACTTAAAACAAGTCAATACCAAGATTTGTAAGTTTCATACATTTTTCAATGCTAATTTCTGCCAAACTATTTGTAGCAGAATAATTAGTTATATCTTGAATTAAAGGTAACGAAGAAGTCTAGTAAATAATGTCGGGCAGAAATTAAAAAAATGTAATGGAATGGAGATATTTGCTCGTGAATTTCTAAAAACTGGTAAAAATTGAAGTTTTTAAAATCAAATTCCTTTTAGTATAGGTATTCTCATTTCTTTAGATTGTGACCATTTTAGAAAGAAAAAGCCTAGATCTAGTGAATAACGTCGAGTTCTTTCATTTGTAGTTGGGTTGTTTTTCATTATTTGGATCTAATAGTACTTGACTTTTCTCCCGATATTTCACCGACGATAAAATGCAATATTTCGTTGAAAGCTGGCGAAATACAAAGCAAAATAATATATTTAACAATTATGTGTAAAAAAATTTAGGAGAGTTAATTCTCGTTAAAAATTTTCAATTTATTTGACCTGCAAAAATTCATTTTTCGTCGTATGTTGGGTTTCTGACTTTTACGCTATATGTCTCTAATGTGGTTGGTCTAGGTCTAGGCTAATTTTATATGAATTTTCTCACTTTCAAGACACAAACCTACGTATAGTAGATTTTATTGCCTACAGGCTCGCTGGGCATCTAATTTGAAACTTTTACTGAATATTGACTCCTCTTAAGTTTTACGTATGAATAGGCACTTCAGAATTATTTCATTTTATTTTTCGAAATATTCGCCTCTTTCGTCACTTGCTAAAAATAATTCTATAGTAAATTCAAAATTTCGTCACCTGTCAAAATGTCGAACTATGCTTTTAAAACCGATATTGATTGAATATCTTGAGCATTTTTTTAGTTCAGTCAACTCGCGTCTTTTTTTACCAGTCTGAGTCAAATATTTGTATGCTATCTACTGAACACAAATCTTTCAAATGGTCAGATAACTGTACAAGATTGTTTAAAAGAAAAATAACAAAAGTTTTTTTTTATATATATATAATTCCAGCCAAAGAACAATACAAGAAACAAAAGGATGGGATGTATTCCGGGATCCACCATTAAAACAAGACACTGGTTCAAATGCAAATCAAGCATGCTTAGAAATTACAGTTAAAATTCTAAAAGTATTCGCGTATCTTATAACATTTATCTTAGTATTGGCAGGAGGAGTTATAGCAAAAGGCTGTGTTTTATTTATGACGTCACAATTACGTAGTGATAAGAAAATAGCATATTGTAATAAAGATTTAGTAAGTATATTCGCACCATACACATTATAAACAGTATTAAAACATTATTTAATTCTAGGGTCGCGATAAACAATTTATAGTTTCACTGCCAGAAGAAGAGCGGATAGCATGGCTTTGGGCGATTATAATAACATTTTCCATACCGGAAATTGGAGCCCTGATAAGAGCTACACGTATTTGCTTTTTTAAATCATGTAAACTGCCCAGCACTTCACACTTTATGTTTTGCGCCTTAATGGAAACTCTCTATACCTTCGGTACCGTTCTACTGATGTTTATCGTTCTACCTGAGCTGGACGCCATTCAAGGAGCGATGTTAACAAATTGCCTATGTGTAATACCAGGAATATTTGGACTTTTGTCACGTACAGCAAAAGAGGGTAAACGAGCTGTCAAGGCAATTATTGATATTGCAGCGATAGCAGCTCAGGTGACAGGATTTGTTGTATGGCCATTGTTAGAAAATCGTTTAGTTCTATGGGTAATACCGATTGCAGCTGTTATGATTTCTTGCGGATGGTGGGAAAATTATGTGTCTGCCCAATCATCGGTTGGATTTATCCGTTCAATGGGACGAATAAAAGAAGAATTACGATATACGCGATATTTTAATTGCATGTTCTTATCAGTATGGAAAGTCATGTTTTTCTTATGTGCAACACTCTTAATGGTATGGATGCGTGGAGATGATCCAGTTAATGTTTTCACACTTTTTGGTGCAGGTTTCGGTCCACATAAGATAACCGTGGAAGAGGTATCAGTTGCACTATCACAAAATCTACCAGATTTGGGAGAATTATCACAAGTAGCAGACTCTATAGATATTGAAGCATCACATAATACTGTTATTTATGTTATGCTCATACAAATTTTAGCTGCATACTTTTGTTATATATTTGGAAAATTCGCTTGTAAAATCTTAATTCAGGGTTTCAGTTATGCATTCCCAGTTAATCTAACCATACCAGTTGCAGTATCCTTATTAATAGCTGCTTGCGGCATACGAATCGGTGATCCTTGCTTTTTCCATGGAACTATACCGGATTATTTATTTTTCGAAAGTCCACCTGTTTTTCGACTGACAGATTTCATTTCAAGACAAATGGCTTGGGCATGGATTTTATGGCTTCTATCACAGACGTGGATAACTCTTCATATTTGGACACCAAAATGTGAACGTTTAGCTACCACGGAGAAATTATTTGTTAGTCCTATGTACAGTGCTTTGCTTATTGATCAATCGATGGCATTGAATCGAAGACGAGATGATCAAGCTGACGTAAAGACTGAAGTATGTATGAAAATTTGATGAAGAAAATTTCGAATT
The DNA here is from genome assembly GCA_963930735.1 of Dioctria linearis. Classification (NCBI taxonomy): domain Eukaryota; kingdom Metazoa; phylum Arthropoda; class Insecta; order Diptera; family Asilidae; genus Dioctria; species Dioctria linearis. Next base: position 68,531,722 of record OZ005741.1, read on the forward strand.
GCTTAGATTTCTTATTTTATTTTTTTTTTCATGACATTCTTTAATTTCAGGATTTAGCTGAAATCGAAAAAGAAAAAGGTGATGAATATTATGAAACAATTTCCGTTCATACAGATGGTTCAGCAATACAAAAACCAAGTGTAAAATCCTCTGATCATATTACAAGAATTTATGCTTGCGCAACTATGTGGCATGAAACAAAAGATGAAATGATGGAATTCTTGAAAAGTATTATGCGAATGGATGAGGATCAATGTGCTCGGCGGGTAGCTCAAAAATATCTACGAGTAGTTGATCCGGATTATTATGAATTTGAAAGTAAGTATGGAGTCAGTGTAGGGTGGAGAAATTAAGTTAATTAAAAAAAGAAAAATAAATAAATAAATAAAAAATAAATCATTTTTAGCTCACATTTTCTTTGATGACGCTTTTGAAATATCTGATCATAGTGATGACGATATTCAAGTAAATCGTTTTGTTAAATTGTTAGTTGCAACATTAGATGAGGCTGCATCTGATATTCATCAAACAAATATAAGACTTCGTCCACCGAAAAAAATACCAACACCATATGGTGGTAGATTAGTTTGGACACTACCAGGAAAAACAAAAATGATAGCTCATCTAAAAGATAAAGATCGTATTAGACATCGAAAAAGATGGTCTCAAGTTATGTACATGTATTATTTGCTTGGACATCGTCTAATGGAATTACCGATATCTGTTGATCGAAAAGATGTTATGGCTGAAAATACCTATCTACTTACGTTAGACGGAGATATTGATTTTCGACCAAGTGCTGTAACATTATTAATTGATTTGATGAAGAAAAACAAAAATCTAGGAGCTGCTTGTGGACGTATTCATCCGATTGGATCTGGTCCAATGGTATGGTATCAAATGTTTGAATATGCTATTGGACATTGGTTACAAAAAGCTACAGAACATATGATTGGTTGTGTATTATGTAGTCCTGGATGTTTTTCACTTTTCCGTGGAAAAGGCTTAATGGATGACAATGTAATGAGAAAATATACAACAAAATCTGAAGAAGCTCGTCATTATGTACAATACGATCAAGGAGAAGATCGATGGCTTTGTACATTACTATTACAAAGAGGATATCGAGTTGAATACTCGGCTGCATCAGATGCTTATACCCATTGTCCTGAAGGTTTTAATGAGTTTTATAATCAACGACGTAGATGGGTACCATCGACTCTTGCAAATATTATGGATTTACTCACAGATTATAAACGAACAATTAAAATCAACGATAATATTTCCCTTCTGTATATTTTCTATCAAATGATGTTAATGGGAGGTACAATTCTTGGACCCGGTACGATATTTCTTATGTTGGTAGGAGCTTTTGTCGCTGCTTTTAGAATTGACAATTGGACTTCATTCCATTATAATATTATACCAATCTTATTGTTCATGTTAGTATGTTTCACATGCAAATCGAATATACAACTACTTGTAGCGCAAATATTATCTACAGCGTATGCACTTATTATGATGGCAGTCATTGTTGGTACAGCTCTACAATTAGGAGAGGATGGCATTGGAAGTCCATCGGCGATATTTTTAATTGCTCTATCCGGATCATTTTTTATAGCAGCATGTTTACATCCACAAGAATTTTGGTGTATTACAGCTGGATTAATTTATCTACTATCAATTCCATCTATGTATCTACTATTGATTTTATATTCGGTTATCAATTTAAATGTTGTATCGTGGGGTACAAGAGAAGTCGTTGCGAAAAAAACGAAAAAAGAAATAGAGGCTGAAAAGAAAGCAGCAGAAGATGCATCTAAAAGAGCTAAACAAAAGAGTCTATTAGGATTTTTGCAAGGAAGTATAGGTGATAATGGTGATGAAGAGGGTTCAATTGAATTTTCTCTTGCTGGACTATTTCGATGTGTTTTTTGTACACATGGAAAAACTACAGATGAAAAATTGCAATTAACACATATTGCTGATTCTTTGGATTCTATACAAAAACGTCTTGAAACACTTGAACGTGCTATTGATCCACATGGTACACATGGACATCATCATCATCATAATAGACGTCGAACAACATCAAGTGGATCTAAAGAGCATCAATTGGGTTCTGTTGCAGAAAAAAATGGAAATGAATCGGATGAATCGGAATCAGAGACATCTGGTGAACATCATGAAGAACGTGATTTTCTTACAAATCCCTATTGGATTGAAGATCCAGAATTACGAAAAGGTGAAGTTGATTTCTTATCGAGTACTGAAATTCAATTTTGGAAGGATCTTCTTGATAAATATTTATATCCTATTGATCAGGATAAGGATGAACAGGTAAATATGATTAGTGTGTTTATATATATGTGTATAAAATTTTGAAAATTTAAGGGATTAATTGCAAAAGAAATAATCTAGATGCAAATATTTTTTAAGGATCTGTTTCCTACTTAAACTCTCTTTTTAATTTTGATATAACAGTTAGTGACATAAAATAAATGGGAGAAAACGAAAATAATTTGAACGATTTTGCTTGCTTACAGAACTACTGTTATCGTTGGATGAAGTCAAATTTTAAGTTTTTGTCTTTTACTTATCAATTGATCAAGATAAAAGACTGAAGATTCTGTAAAACTGTGGAATTTGATGTTTATATCAGCTGTTTTTTTTTTACTTATGTCCTAGAAACATTAGTGAGACTGGATAAAGTTTTCTTACTTCTCGTTACTGAAGATAGGTATATGAAAATGTCTGAATGATCTGAAGATCTACTATTTTGAAAATTTTCACAGTAACTACAAATATAATTCAGAATCCGACTGCTAAGATAGCAACATAGCACTAAACAGGGTCCTAATTATGATGGCAATATTGTTAAAATGGTATGCAAGGGAATTTATCTTTGTTTTTTCTGTGACTACATATTTCCAAAGTTCTAATGCTTTGAAATGTTGCATAATTTTTTTTTATTAATTTTTCGGAGTTAGATTAAATACCAATTTTTTGTTGAGTTAAAACGATAAATGTATGTATAAGCCTGACCTGAATACAATATTAAAAGATTTAAGGATTTCACGGAAATAAAATGCAACAAAACTATTAAAGATCGTGAATAATTGTCTTATGCGAAATACAATATCATTACGTAATTAAATACAAAAGGTTCAACAAACGAAATTTCAGATATCTTAAATCGCCTCAGATAGTGACATATAGAAACAATTATTGATTGTAAGTTATATGACATATCACACAAGAATGAACGAAGAACCTTTACACCTATATTTTCAATTTTATTAATTTCCACTACAATTCAAGTAGGAGACTTGGGTGGGGGGACTATTTGCCGAGCCAAAGAGAAGCAACGGAGGAACGAATTCTTTCAAAGAACTATGAAATATATCTGATGAAATTTTCGAAAAGGATGCACGTTTTCTCGACAAAATAGCAGAAGGACGATCCTTGAATTTTTAGTTAATTATACTAACGCCGTTTTGCGGTTCTTTCGGAAACAGTGAGAGTATAATAATCAGTAAAATAAACTAAAATGAAGGCATAAATCCCTAAGTTGTCTTTAAATGTAATAACATGATTTGTTCTACTTAAAATATTGAGAATGATCTTGATCTTGATCTTCTTGATATCGGAAGAAAATTTCACAAAATCCAAGACCATCTGATAATATATGATTGAAAAAAGTATACCTACCAATTGCAGAAAAATATACTCACTGGCTATTTCACAGGTTCACTTAAAAGTAGAAGTATTTGGATGTCGTTTTCCTTCCTTGCTGTTTTGTAGAATCCTGAGTATTTAAAAATATATGTATAAGGGGCTGAGTATGATAATAACAAAAGATTCACCTATTAATATTTCTTATTGTCTATACACCACCGCAATAGCAATACGATCTGTTCTATGTATATTCTAGAAAAGAATAAATTATATAGGATCTACTAGATGAACACATGAATTCGAATTATCCAAATTTTAATATTAAATTTGTAAAAATAAATAGAAGTCAACAGCTTGACGATAATTTTTATTCTGTCACTTTTAAATTTTCATGGTCTGTAATAATTTTCGCATAACCTACTTTTGGTTCAGGCCTGGAAATGAAAATCTAGGGGCCCTAGGTGATTGACAAAGTCAGGATCCCTGTTTTAAATAATTGAATAAAACAAAAATATTACCGTTATTTTTCATTTATTTAACGTACATCTACCTTAAAAAATTAACACCCAGACTTAAAAATATCACAAATAAGTACGAAATTATATGCAAAGAAAGTTCATTGCATGTAAGAATACACTCAGATTGCCATGCATTGATTTTTCTTCTCTGCAGCAGAAAGGATTACCTCACTATAGTCCACAGACTGCATTATTGCTGACTCTATGAACAGCATAGAGAGTAAATTGAGCCTAATCTCCTCTGTGGTGGATCTTAAATAGTTCTTCACTCATTTTACCGCTGAAAACGACCGTTCTGTCGAACAGTGTAACCCTGATGTATACAACATCCGGAGCGCTATTTCCACGTTTGAATAAATATCCAAAAAGCCATTTTCCATGATGTACTTGTATAACTCTAGGGCCGATAACTATTTTCCCCATGTAGCCTCAGCGGACGACAAATGAGCTCGCAGGTGCAGACACTCGTTATCCAAAGTCCTAGATAAAAGGATTTGCTCTGTAGCTTCATGAGAAAGTTATACTTTTTACTCAAGTTCTCGTAAGCAGAACCACATCTTTCTAGTTCTTCAATCAACCTGTCGATAATGACGTTGAAAATGATAATTCTGAATCCGTCCCTGCCGGATAGTGGGACTTAAATCTCATTTCATTCTACTCCTTCAATTGAAAATATGCCGTCCTGCTCAGCGTATTGGTAATTCCGCCTCTGTATACAGGAACAAAAAAGTAAATTAAATTTTTGTTTTAATGCCCGGTGTCGTATGTCCTCCATGTATAACATTTCGGCCCCTGGCGTGGCCCCCCTACAATTTGGGACCATAGGAAACTACTTAGTTTGCCTAGGTAGAAACTCGCAATTGTTTTGGTTCTCGATGCCCCACGACCCGCTAGAAGATATTTTTGGAACATATTTGATGTCTTATATAGATGCGCTGTCATACATTCTTTGATATTACAGAATACATAGTTTTTTTCAAAAAATTGTTACATCTCTATGAAGATCAAGATCACTTCAACCAATTTATCTAATGCGTCGCATACCAAATATAGGTAGAGTACCAGTTGCCAATTTTGATTCTGTACTATCATATAAATATGCGAATAAACTATGCAAATTAGGAACATTGCAAGCCATCAGAAAGGCCATAACTTTGTTTTGTTGTTTGGTCATTTTGCCCTTTTAATAACTATTATTTTAAATTCTCAAGAATGTCCAACTTTCATGCCAATATTAGTGTCCCAAGTATTCAATTAAGTCATAAAAATAAGCTCTTGGTTAGAGAAACTTTGAATCCTATACTTCCTTTAAAAATCGTAATATTTCTGTTAAATTTCTAAGATGGGCTTCATCGTTTCTTCCACCTAAACAAAAACAAACAAGAACACAATCCAATAGATATCGTAGGAAATTAGCAGAGTACTTTAGAAACACCAAAAGGTAAGAGATTTTCCTGGAAATGTTTCTTGTGTATCTACATATGTGTAACAAAATTTTACGAAATTGTGGTGAAATATTGAATTTTCGATATATATACGTGACACAATATGCACGAAATTTGGGATTTCATCATTTTTCTCAATTTCGTTGGCAATTTCAACTTAATTTAAAAATGTTGTTCACAAAAAAAAATTAAAAGATTGAACAATAGATGGCGCGAGTAGCGTTGTATTTAATTTTTTATCTATAGGTACATTATCTGTGTTCATAACTAAGTAGTACAGACCCATCTAAATAGGTTCTTAACTTCATGTTACAATCGATCGTTGTTTGTTGATTTTTTTTTATCACTGAAATAAAAGAGTGTTGAGGGAATTCGTTTACAGCAAATTTTTCCGAAATGAGTAGATTACCAAATTGTTCGAACATTTTCGACTTCTAGGTCTTCTATTTTGTCTAGAGCCTGGTAGAAATTTTGCACATTTAATAGTTTTAATTGACAAACAACGTTATTGTTACAATTGAGGTTTCTACAATTGTTGTAATAATAATGCTTCAGTTGTATACTTCAATTAATTATTTGAATATTGTTTGTCGGAAATTTTCTTTGTGAATGATTTTAAAGTCATAGACAACATTTTGTGTACTTAAGGTCAAAACAAACGCGCGCTTTAATTAAAACACTCATAACTATACTTTTATTTTAGTTTCCCATAAATCTTCCTTTTAATAGATACTACAATGAAGAGTTCAGTTATCCTATATTAAATGTTCACAAGAACAATAAATATAATATTAGAAACAATATTTACAGTTACAAACCATATAAAAAAGGTTTGTTTGCTAATTATAAAATATTTTACTAAATATTTATAAAAAAAAAACAAATTAAACTCATGTTGTAAAAGATGGTACAAGCAAGCAAAGTGCGAACTTTATCTAAATTTTAAAAAATTTCTGAAATCACTAACTGTTTTGAAAAGGTAAGGTTAAATATGAATATTTGAATTCGTATAGATCCTTAAGGACAGCGCATAATCCAAAATCTAATATTTACCTTGACTATAGTATAGTGTTTTTTTCCGAAATTTATAAATTAGGAATTTTCAAATGAAATACATCCCTTAAATTTTTTTATTTTTATGCATATATATATGAACTAAAATAATATTTTATAAAATTATTCAAAAAAAAAATGGGGGCAATTGTTTATGTAAGTATAAAACGAACATAAATGATTTAAAGAAAAATTGATGATAAAATTAATTTAACAAACAGTTGGAAGAAATAAATTGATTATTTTAGAAAAGGATTGCAGAAGATTTAAAAGAACTTCGAAATTCGTCAGTTTTTGCATTTTTCATGGTAAATGCTCTGTTCGTCCTGATTGTATTCTTGCTTCAGTTAAATAAGGATAATTTACATATTAAATGGCCACTGGGGGTTAAAACAAACATTACATATGATGAAACAACACAAGAGGTAAATTTTATAATGGGATTTCGGTGATTTTACGTCTAACTAAATATACAAGAAATATTTTTTAAAGGCCGTCGATACATACTTCTTTCCTGCATTTTTTTTACTAGCAGCTAATGTGAGAAATTAGTACAAAACAAAAATTTTAGTAATTATGATTAAAGAAAATAAGTTGACGTAATTGCCAGAGATCCCAAATTTACAAATTTTACTAACACTTTTTTCTTTTCTTTTTTTTTCTTTTTTGAAAAAAAATGCTTTTGTGCGGATGCTGTGAAATCAATTTGCTATGAAATGATAATATGCTCAACAAAAAAAAAACAAAAAAAAAACCAAATAAAAAACTTTATCAAAAATTATTATCTACCGACCGACCGACCTACATATCTAAATAAAAACCAATACCAAACAAAACAGGCTCGGATCGCTCGCGACTTGATCGAATTAAGGAATAAATCAGTGTTTGCATTTTTCATGTTCAACGCACTGTTCGTCCTAATTGTATTCTTATTGCAACTGAACAAAGACAAATTACATGTCGAATGGCCACTTGGCGTCAAGACGAATATAACATTCATTGAAGAAACATCTGAGGTTGAAAACAGTTTGTTTATAATAAACATTAAGTTATTTTTTAAGATAATAACTATAATTTACATATTATATTTATTTTTCTTTGTTTCTAACATGTGTTCTCTTCTGTTTTTTTTTTAATTTTTGTTTTCAAAACATGGTTCAATGAAATATTTAACAAAAACAAAAAACAAACAACAAATTTTCTCCCTATCACGGTGAACAATAATTTTACATAACTTCGGAACTATATGTACTACTACTACTCTTATTTACTACCTCCTCTAATTATATATTATAATTTCTTTGTGTGCCACCTATGATTTACATAATCTTTTTTTTTTTCTCTTTATATATATATATATTTATACTAAGCATCCTGGAATGATATTTATTTATATTCTCAAAACTGGACCCCTTAGTGGTTTCGGGTTTGTCATACTTTTGTTTAATTTTTCTTTTAAAATCAAAATTATCCACAATTCTAACTTTATACATTGGAAAATTTAACAAATTATATGATGCGAAATTAATATCATACATACATATACCTTACATACAAACATATATATGTTTATGTATAGTTGTAAAAATTGTTTGATAGTCCTGGCTCCTATTAAAATGGTTAAATTTTAAGGAATGCTGAAAATATGTATGTTATTCATTTGGTGTGTGGTATAATCTAATGGTTGATTTATTTATTAATTTTTGTTTTTATCCAAATTTCTACAACATAAACGTATTTATTATAAATTTAATTTTTTATATATCAAAATGTGGGCTTGCACATTACAAACTTCCATAAACACTAGAGTACAATATTTTACTTGTTTAAACCACAGCCACCAATAGAATAACTCACAGAACGCACAACATTCAAATCAAAACAAATTGATTGGTTTTCAAAATAAACACAACAATGATCAAATCAAATTGGTTAAATTTTCAGAAGTATTTTCTTAGGATTTTTTGGGATTTTATTAAATGAAACATAGTCCGTTGTAACATTATTTAGGAACATGAATTTTTGATATGAGTAATTCATAGATATATTTCCAAAATGCTTTAAGCTCAGAATAGTCTAGCCAGAGTGTATTAGGATTTATTCTTAATTACATTTGAAAATCGCTTATATACTTTCTTTTGAATTAGTTTACATTGGTCAAATCTTAATGACATTTATTGAAGTGATTCATTCACTATATAGTACTCAGCTAACTTATGTAGGTATATATACTGTCTAGAAATATATAAAAGACTACCTTATCACTTCAATGTGGTTCTAATGACTACAGATAAAACCTAAATTAATATGCTGGTGCAGGCTTAGGATCTTATTTAAATATTTTCAATCTTATTTTGACTAAACGTCACTCTTGTGATAATTTTTATGATAATCCCGGAATATGTTTAATTTTTTTATCTTTTATTTTACTTCTTTTTTTTTAAATCTTTTCTTTTATTTTCCATCGTTATCTTATTCATATTGCTGCTCTCATTCATACATTGATTTCAAGCCTCTTTTCCAAAAAATATTCCATAATTTGATGTGAAATTGTATAGATCTACACAGTAAAAAATAATTCCCTAAAGTGAGTGGCAACAATTTGTGCCACAAAGGTTAGATATTTGTCGATAAGATTAGGGAAAACTCCACCTTGGAAAACGTAGATTAAGTTTTTATCCCTAAAATGTAGGGAATTTTTGTTTTTTCCCCTAAAATTTAGGGAATATTCCCTAAAATGTAGGGTATTTTCAAATTTCTTTTTATTTTCCCCCTAAAATATAGGGACTATTCCCTAAAATTTAGGGAATATTCCCTGAAATGTAGGGAATTGGTGATAGCATCACACTCCACCATAGTTGATAGAACACCACCCCTTTAAAAAACATGCCCATTTCTTATGGTCCATACTATTAAGTACTATTAGTATTAAGTACTGAAGCTATGTTCGTGCGATGGACACGCTAAAAAAAAATATTGAAAAACAATATATGACTTGTTTTCAAAAATAATGTGTGAATTGTATAAACGAAAATATGTTTCCATTAAAAATGTAGCATAATGTCTAATTTATTGAATGTTCTCTTCCTTATATCCAAAAGGGCTAACATTTCGGAAATTTTACGTATTTTATAGGTTTTCTAGTGCCAAATATCTAAATTCATTGAATTCCATTGATTTGGGGAAGTTTAACTGATTTTCCCTTTATATCGGACAAAATTACATTTATTTTTAAGGAAAAATGTGTCTTAAATTTAGAGAATAGTCTTATTATTTTTTACAGTGTACATCTATATCTATGAATGTGTGTGAAGGGTTTGTGGATAGGAAAAAATTTCGAAACACTCCCTTGATACCATTAAAAAAAATCGACTAATACTGTATTAGCAAAAGTTCTTATTTCTCATCAAATTACTTTTACTGCTAGTTTTTTGATAGGAGAATGCTCGAGCCATCGATCCTAGTGGCGCACGTTAAGGTTAAAATATGCGGACTTTGTGACAACCGAAAATCTCGTGAATCCAAACCAAACAAATATAACTTTTGGGTCGATTTATTTAGTTCTTTAAATGCGAAGTCCACACACGACACGTCGCAGAGACTTTCTAGTCAGAAAGTTGTAGCTAAAATTTTGGATCACGGATAAAAAACCTGGAATTGACCATAAACATCTGCTGATATCTAATAACTTTCTGGTTATAAAAATAACGTTGGGCCATTTATAAAAATTATTTATCTTTGAGGCGACTGTCACAAAATATTTGTTTTGCTATAACAGACGCGAATTTTTAATAATACAGCAGAGCAATTGAAAGAAATGTTATAAATTTTTTGAAAGTAAAATTGTATGTTGATAAACCATTAGATAACAATACACCTTCTTAGTCCTAAACTTCGGGTAGAATGGTTAACATAATTATACGACCCATTTTCAAATTTTATTCTATGGAAATTAAAAAGTGTTTCCGTTCACATCACTTTCGCACACTGTTGCCTATAATTTGGTTATAAATATAACAATAAAGTAATTTTGGTGACTTCTTGATTACAAATATATGAGTTAGAAGTTATATTGGCAACTTTCTGGTTATAAATAGTTGCTTAGACCACTTTCACCATTTCTATCAAATAGAAATAAAACTAAAAACAAAAATGTATTAATAAATTTTTATTTCTTAAAAATTATTAATTATTGAATATTTGGAAGGGACATTGCATCTTTTCCGAAGCATTTCGGAAAAGAAATAGACAAAATTGTGTTCGTTAGTAAAATTTTTTTTTATAAAATAATAGTAATATCAAATTTCTAATGTCATAAATATTGTCATTATTTCAATTATAAATCGACTAGAATTTATGTACACAAATTAATTCAAATACGAAAAAACTAATTTTCGTAAAAAAAACAGTTATATAAAATAACTATTTGGTCATAAAAAGTAACTTACAGGTTGTATTAATAACAAATTATCAACTTTTTCAGTTAGGAAGAGCAACGATTTTATTATATCACAGTTAAGAATTTAATGGCACCAGCTTCTGAATTTAGTGAGGAAATTGTACTACAGTGCGACATATCTCAATACTTCACTCTGACGAGCGTGGTAATCGTCGAACTGTATTACGACATTATCTAGCGTCACATTTTTAGAATACAAGTTGGAGTACCTTACTATTCCAATCAAGGGAAGCACTCTTCCAACTGGTTGCATTGGCATCGTCTGGTTGCATTTACACCGCAACTACTCTGCTAACTGTGATTAACTGCAATTGGTGTAGTCTATGTATCGAAGTCTACTCACGTTTAAAAGTGTGGATTGACACAAATTTATCATCGCTACCTCCTTCATACTACAATTGGTATACCTGCTATACTGAAGATCCTTGCAGATATGCATTTTCAGCAGAACAAAACTATTCTTAGATTTTTCAATTTTATACTTTCTTCACTTTTGCCTTGAAAAATTTTAATTCAACTTTCTGCAAAAGTATTTTACCAGAAAACTATATCAATCAGAGCTGGACTCACGCTGTAGCAAGAGTTCCATCCAAAGAATCCATCTTTGAGATCGTGCAATCCATCGCTCCTGATATCAGCAATGACAGCAACCACCTTCTAGAAATGCGAACTTAAATCAATAATTCCATCTATAACTCTATGCTTCAACCATTAACAAACCTAATTGTTTACACAGACGGCTCCAAAACTGAAGAAAATACCGGAGCAGGTATTTTCTGTGAGGAGCCTCGTATGGAAATCGCCGTACACCTTGAAAGTCATGTTACGGTTTTCCAGGCGGATGTCAAGGCCATTCTTGAAGCGGGAAGGTATCTTCTCAACGCGGATACGGTGAACAAGAAGATTGCCATCTGCTCGAACAGGCAAGCAACTGTAAACGCCTTGTTAAAACCTTTCAAAAAAACCTTCAAAGCTGGTACTGGAATGCAAAACTACCCTAAATTCCCTGTCGCTGTGTAACAGGGTACTCGTTGTGTGGGTGCTAGGTCATAGCGATATCAGCGGGAACGAGAGGGCAGATGAGCTTGCTCGTATTGGTGCAACCTTAGAGGAATCATCCTCTACAATCGGGATTGCACCAAACATTCTTGCATCTAAAATTTCGGCCTGGACTGACTGCCAACATAGTCGACTTTGGCAGGATGATCCCTCGGGTAGAACTACTAAGGAAGTGTGGGGTGAATCTAACCCAAATCTGACGAGAAAGATATTGGGACTTAGCAAGCCAACTCTCAGAACACTTGTGTCAATTCTCAGTGGGCACTCTTTTCTCAGGGGTCCCTTACACAAGATGAGACTTGTTGATGATCGTATATGTAGAGGATGCGGAGAGGAGCCCGAAACGGTGACTCACTTTTTCTGTCACTGTCCGGCTCTCTCCGGAAAGCGTTACAGATTCCTTGGCTCCCATCTCCTTGTAGAACTGCACGAGGTAGGCTGGGAGGGATGGGGACCAATCCTGAATTTTGTTAAAGCGTCCGGCTGGGATCTGTGTGCTATTGCTCATGAGTCTGAATGGTTCACAATGGGCCTTGCTGTCGCCTGAGCTCTAGAGTCCTCCCCCGGGAGAGTCAACCTCTTTTCAATCCATCCATCCAAAGTAGAGAAAGCTAATTTAGAAAAAAAGGTAGTTAGTAAACCGTAAGAAGATTTAGGCAAGCAAGCATTTGGCAACATAGATCGGGTAACAGATTCAAGTTTTAAACAATGAAAACATATGAAGGCTACCGCATTCGTGGAAGTAAGGAACATTTACTATCTGAATTAAATTATTCATTTTTGGTAAATTTTTAATTTTGATATCTGATTTCTCAGAAGTATCAACTGTGCGATTAAAAACTGTGTGTGACAGTGAAATTTTAAATTTCACGTCTGCTTTTTGAGGTAAAATTTGGTTTGAAAAAATCTAGTGCGCATCAGATACATTACGTATAATACATCCTTTCCCTGAATCCATTTAGGGCAAATCTAATTAAATATCATTCGTCCGTAATAATTTGAATTTGAATTATTAAAATTGTGCTGTGAATTATACATGAAAATTAACAGGAATTTCATTTTAATTCACAAAATCTTGTGTAAATAAATTTTTGAAAATTTGATTCATTGATTTCATCCGTCTGTCTCTAGAGTATTATATTCTATAAATTTTTATCATAATATTTTAATGAGGTATTTTGTTTGTAGCTGAGTCTTCAGATTAGAATGAACCTATAATTTTAAATATATATACAAAAATATATTTATATCAACACAAAAACTCAAAATACCTTCTCATAAATCATACAAAATGTAAGGAACACATCTTCTTCTGAATTTCATAAAAATCTATTTAGCTGCTTGGGCTAGAGTAAAAAATGTCGTAGATAGGTCAGGCGGATAGATTTCAATGAGAAGTTACTTACTTCATTTAGCATTGCAAATACGGTAATTAATCATATCTATTATTTGTACTTTTTTTTTAGTTCATTTTATGCCCTGCAATTAAGTAATAACCGTACAGCTCTATGTGGTCGGCAATATTTTCATATTTTTTCTTTTTCTTTTTAATACCTTTGTTGTCCAAAAATAGAAGATTCTAGATGAGTTTTATACATATATACAGGTTATAACTAGTGGGCAAAACCTATTTAAAAATATTGCCAATCCAATTTAATATTATCAATTTTCACTGCATCTGGTGAGACACACCCAAGAACTTTTTCATTGAATTTGCAAACTCAACACGTCCTTTAATCGTTGTATCTAGTTGATTCTTTAAAAATGTTGATGCACCAATTATCCTGGCTTAGATAAATACCTAAATAATAAATAGAGAATTTCCTAACAAAAAATTGCTTTTATGATTCCGAACTTTAAAATCTTTTGCGCAAATACACGAAGGAATGCAATTTAAATTCACAAAACCCCGGTTAATAAAGTTTAGAAAAATTCCAAGGTTTTGTGCGTATTTTATAGAAAAAAATTTGATATTTCAAGATTTTGTGCGTAAGAATTTTGTTTCAGATACCTATTAAGTTTTTTTTTTTTTAATTCGATGTCGTACCGAAGCCAATTTCGGATTAAAAAATTTGAAAATCTTCGGAAATGAGTATTTAATTCCTGTTTCCATAAAACTTAAAAACATATTCTTAAAAAATAACATGCAGAAAAATTAGAACCCGAAATTCTCAAATAAGTAATTAATTTTTTCGATGTTTTTTGTTTTTTAAAGAACGAAACGAATTTTCCCGAGATTCCAATATTGTCCGGGATCTTGTCAACATTTGTAATTTTAAGACTTATGGGAATGTGTACCTCGAGTTTTTAAAGTATGTGATTCTTCGACAATTTCTTCTATGAAATTTTCGACGTTGTCGAATTTAAATTTCATGAAAAGATGAACTTGACGAGATGAATCCGAAAACTACCAAGCATCACATCATATCGTAGGTCCATTACTACGATTACCATTACTACTCTTAATGGTTAGGGTATGACCAACCGACTATTGTTAATGAGTGTCGGAATGTCGGTTGAAAATAAGGTTTGACAGTCAAAGATGATTGGGTTCATCAGTTTGAATAATATAGCCATTCCCATTTTAACAGGCTCTTTTGCAAGAGGCAGAAAACCAGGTTCATCTATCTACAGCCCCCTATTTGATGAACATAATTTGGTGACTCATGGAAGTGGTTTATGGCTAGTAGTTATATTGAGCTGTTATAAGTCTTCTTCATCGAGCTACAATGCTCCTGAAGCAGAAAATAAAATATTTTGTGTTTAACTACAAATCCTTTGGCAACGCTTTTTTTTCCATGATGTTCTTCAACAAGAATTTTATATTCCTGGTCTCCTTTCTCCAGGATCTTTTATTGTAAGAATCTTTATTACAAGATTTCGTTACCATCCCATTAATTTTGATGTCTTGCAATTATAATTAATATTATTTTTACGCATAACAAAGTAATATTAAGTGATTTAAATCGTTTTTTGCAAATGCTCTAAAGTCTTAAACTACCCTAGTACAGGTGTAAAAATTATAAAGTTGAGAAAAAAGTGGTTGCCAAATTTATTTATATTACAATGACAAATAAAAATTGTCTCATCTGATTTCCTATGCCGATGTAGATTTAAATAGAACATTCCAAATTATTAAATTGATGGATTCTATATATCACAAACAAACGCAGTAGTTACATGTATTTGTATATAATATAATTTTAGTTTCATTTTTCCCCTGATTTCTTTTTCCATGACTTTATAAAAGCATGTTTTTATAAAAGAAACTATTTCGAAATTTTAATTTTCATCATTTCCCTGGAAAAAATCCTATATAGAAATATAAGCTACCATTCTGTATTCACTTCACAACATGATCTCCTCCATTTATACATTCAAACTTCTTTTTTCAATAAACATCCAACAGTCGTTTGTGGTTTTTTCAGAACATGATCAATATTAAATATTACAAATATCATGGAAGCAAGCACTACACATTTTGTTTCTTTTGCATCCTATATGAAATAATAACACTGCACATAAGCCTGAAAATTTATTCGGTATTTATGTATATTAATGTAACTAATCAAAAAATATAATAAAACAAAAAGAATCTTTCACTAATCTTATAATATTATCTTACATATATAACACCAATTAGGTTCACATATCCAAGGAGTATCTACAACTTGAACCCATTGGTTTGGTGTTTGTGTTCTTCTTCGCTCTGATTCTTATCATACAATTTTCGGCTATGTTATTCCATCGTTTCGGTACCTTATCACATATTCTGGCATCAACGGAACTTAATCTTTGCTTTAAGAAAAAAGCAGAAGATCTATCACAAGATGCGTTAATAGATAAGGTAAAGGAAGGCGATAGAAATCGATTTAATATAGCAACGAATTTTTAATGATAATCTTTCAATAATATTTATTTTAGCATGCAGTTGAAATAGTCAAGAATCTTCAGAGATTACAAGGTATTGATGGAGATTATGATAATGATTCTGGTAGTGGACCAGACAGAATTGCAAGAAGGCGAACAATTCAAAACTTAGAGAAAGCACGACAACCGCGTCGGCAAATTGGTACTTTAGATGTTGCATTTAAGAAACGTTTCCTTAAATTAACTGCAGATGAAAATAATCCAGGTAAGGAAATAGAGGGTGTTTTATGGGTAATTTTATTAATTATATTTACAATTTTAGCAACACCAATTCTAACAAGACGTCTAACGATGAGAAAAGAAACGATTCGCGCTTTAGAAGTACGTAAAAATTCTGTAATGGCCGAAAGACGAAAATCTCAAATGCAAACTTTAGGAGCAAATAATGAATATGGAATAACAACAGCAACTGTGGTAAAATCGAATTGTTAATTTTGAAATAATTTTTAGCTAAATATTAGTTTTACTTCTTGTATTGCAGGTAAGCAACAATGGAGGAATACCAGCACGAACTTCTCGAACTTCAAATGCTGGCATAAGTATAAAAGATGTATTTAACGTAAACGGAGGACCTGGAGAAGTAATTTAAATATTTAAATATAATAAATAATTAATATTTAATAATATTTTTTTTTCAACACAGATATATGGAACTACAGGAGGACAAGTGAATCAAGGTTATGAACACGTTATTGAAGATGATGATAGAAATTCGCTACGATTGACCACACGAAATCCACAACAAGTTTCGTGGGGAAATAATACAGGAAGATTGTAAATGACAATTTAATTGTTGTATTACTATATAGTTAGGTTTTATAGCAAATGCACTGCCTAGGCGCATTTAAAAACTACATTTTTTACATATTATTTATATAATTTTCTGTATAGAAATTTTTTATGATTTGACACCATCGGCTTGACATTATTTAAGTTAAAAAACAAAACAAAAATAGTAAGAAAAAACAAAATGTTTTCTGAAATGATGTAAAATACTCATGTAAACTGCCTTTTTGATATATTCATCATTTTATTATAGGCGAGTTCATTGTATCTTTTTTTTTTTTTTGTATTAAATTAATGTAAAATATTATTTGAGATGTATTTTTTTTTGCACATTTTAAGAGGAGTCAGTAACAAGATTTGTAAATTTCGCACATTTTTTAATGCGAATTTCTGGCAAACTATTTGTAGCAGAATAATGATTTATATCGTAAATTAAAGGTACCTAACGAAGAAGTCTAGTAAATAACGTCGGCAAAATTTTAAAATGATGTATTCGATTGGAGATATTGGGCCCTATTCTGTCGGTAAAATTTTATTATTTTATGTTATGATATGCCTTAAAATAAAATATTTCCCTAAAATCTTATTCTGTACCAGAAATTTTATTTTATTTTACGCATCATAACATAAAATATTTCGTGTTATGGAGCTTAACATAAAAGAACCTAAGCAGCACATTTTAAAAGTATTTTGACGCATTTTATGAAAATTACATGCGTCAATTAACATTTGTTGTGCGAAAATTGTTTTAATTAAAAACTAAAATGTCCACCGCCATACATAAAAAGTACAATTTTGTCAGAAATTGTAGAAATTTGCACTGGTGCGGTATGGTAGAATATAAAAAGTTAGTTATATTTGCCTAGGCTTTAATTTTATGCGGAAGAGATCATAGGATATGATATCTTCGCGATTTCTACGATCCATGTGAGTTGCCCAACCTTATGCTTCAAAAGTTCTTCCGGCTGGATAATTAATAAACTTCTTATATTGTGATTTGTAAACTTATTTTGCAAACTTATGAATAATTCTAATTTATACCCAAAATGTTTTGTTTTGAGAAAACAAACTCAAATACTTACTACTTCACACTGTACAACAGTTACTTCTATTAAAAATAAGCTCAGAAGATACACAAGTTAAATAATGTCAATTTTAATTTCGTATGGTCACCCATTTCAGCAATGTTGATTTTTTGCATTGGTTTCTGGCATATATTTCTAGAACGGCTCGTCGGACAGAAAAAATGATTATTACAAATTTTATAGGATTTCTTATTCTGAAGAAGTTTTTAGTACAATAAAAATGTCTAGGACTGATCGTTTTCAAAGTATATGTAAAAAACCAAAATTTTGATATGGCAACACCAAGTAGGGGTTGCCCGATTTAGTTCATTTTTGAAATTTTATTTGCTATTAGTATGAAAACACAATGTACCAAATTTCAGCTTTCTATGTCGACGTCTTCTCAGGTAGTGTCCAAATATATCGTGGAAAACTAAATTTTTGTATGGCAACCCCACGAAGGAGTTGCCCGATTTGTCTCATTTTCGAACTTAATTTTACAAAATTTCAGCTTTCTAAGTGAACGCGTTCTCGAGTTATCGTGCGCACGGACGGACGGACGGACGGACAGACGGACATGCAAAAATCAAAATAACTTTTAATTTTATGCGGGGGTGTTCAATCCATTTTGCTCTACCATCATTATTTCTGTGCGTTACAAACGGAATGGAAAACTTAGTATACCCTATAGATTTCATCTAGGGTATAAAAATGATTATAATATTTGAAAGAAAGAATTGCATGTAGCTTTAAGGAAATTGAGCATGTGTGTGACAAAGAGAAATATACTTGTTTTATGTGAAGTAGAAATGTTTACATTTTTCAATAACCAGGCACGTTGTTTTTTACACACTGGTGAATAAGCATGTAGTGGTTCACTGTTGTTTTTTACACACTGGCGAATAAAGGTGTATTGAACAGGTGCTCAAGAAATTTTTCTTGTAGTATGCCCTCGTCGGCGACGATGCCAGCCATGCACATAGTCAAAGATAACCTAATAAGAAGATGGGAATCAGCAGTATAAAATTGAAAATGTTTCGTATTTTTTAGAATAAAACAAGTAATGTCATATACTTTCGTCCTTTGCATGAATGAGGGAAAGAACTTGGATATGCATTATTGTAGTGCAACTGAGACAAGGAGTTAAAAACAAAAATCGAGAGAATGTAGCATTACTCAAACCACAAAATCTTATTGAATCCCTCAAAATCCTGTCAAACTATTCATAATAATGTACATCAGGTCACACTACCTCCCATTTTTAAGAAAAAGATAAATTTCGCTTTGGCCTAGATGCTGAAAGGGGATATAAAATTCATCTCAAAAGAAATTCTGATTTTTCTCGCAAATATCAGAAAAGCCAATATGAGTTTCTCCCCACTTAATCCCTTCACAGCAAAACAAATGTAAACAGAAACTTGCTGTTCAAATATCATAGGAGTTAAGGCCGTGACACATTAAAAGCAGAAAGCAGCGACAGAAGCAGAGGCAGAAGCAGAAATTTTACATTTCTGCTTTGCAACCACATTGAAAGCAGGAAGCAGAAAACAGATACTTGTCAACTACAAATGTCAGGTGTTATAATTTTCAAGTATTTAATGTTAATTTGTTATATCTAACAAAATTAATTATTTTGTCCTCCATAGAAATTTTGTTTTTCTCGCATCAACCTCTTTGACAATTTTAAAAGAAAGGACGCCAACAATGAAATACAAATTTTAGCTCCTTTATATTGGCAGTACTGAGCAGAAGCAGAACTTTTTAGATTTGATCAACTTTCAAGTTCTGCTTCTGCTGCTGCCGCTGCCTCTGCTTTCAATTTGTTAGTGCTCGAACAGTTGCATGGTTTCAGAAAAAATCTGCTTCTGTCGCTGCTTTCTGCTTTTAATGTGTCACGGCCTTTACACTAACAAACCTTGGTTTTGCTATAAAAAAAAAAACATTGAATAATTCCCACAACAGAAAACCGCCCCTTCTCATTTATTCTGTTTCGTTGCATGGATTCATTCATAAAAGTTTTAAAGAGAGTTTGAGTTTTTTGTTATTTTTGTATTTTTTATTCCTTTTCTTGTAAAACAATCGGAAATCTCGCCTGATTCTTAAGGCCTAGCCACAATTGCAATGACGACGGCAAACGGCAGGACTATTGCAGTAATAGGAACAATTTTCTCCAGGAACGTTTTATGGAACGTGTATACAAAGGAATCTACAATTGCCGTCGCCCGTCGGCCTCTCTCCGCCATCGTAATTGAATTAATTGAATTTCAACAGCGGAAGAGGTCGACAGGGCGACGGCAACTGCAGATTCCTATGTATACTCGTTTCATAAAACGTTCCTGGAGAAAACTGTTCCTATTACTGCAATAGTCTGCCGTTTGCCGTCGTCGTTGCAATTGTGCTTAGGCCACCGGAAAAATCGGCGGTGTTACACCTAAAAACGCATACATCTACATGAGAAATGTCACAACTGAATGTCATTGAGCAATACATATCAATCTGCAACAATTACTCTACCAAATTCATCCGCAATTACGCCAAAATCTTTCAATTACAATTTTTATAATTTTTACGTTATTCGTCATGTTACCTTTTCCAGACAATCTGACAAATTACACGGATATGAGCTACTATCATATTCTCATCGCGTCAAAAGTTGTTCCATTGAACTCGTTTTTTACTGACTGACGTGCACTTTTCTTAAAATATCAATGGAATCGGCATTAGACTTACAAAAGCTTCATGAAATGAAATAATGCTAAAGTTATGAAACGGTACAGGTTTTTTAAATTCACCCTTTTACAAATGAAATTAATCCTTTTGCAAATTAAATTAACCCTTTTGCAAATCAAGTACTCTTACATATAATATTATATTTAAAAAAATCGTTAAATAATGTTACCTTGAAGAAAACTTTTATTATACGTATGGAGATGTTGGTATGTGTGAACATATCCCTTTTTTAGATTTAATTATACAAATTTAATTTTTTTTTCAACAGATTTCAGAAATATTTCAACAATATTCAACAAAAAATTAACAACTTACACAAATCGATTAACAATTTTTAAATTTAATTCAATATTTCTTCTAAATAAAGATTAACGTATTCGTTATTCTATTAAAATAACTCACCAATGTTATTAAGTAGTTTTGCGGCTGCTCCTCTAATCTGGCTCCAATGGCTTGGGAACTCAAACGTTGTCTGCAATAACTTTTGACTTAATAATATTGGTGATTTAATTTAATAGAATAACGAATACGTTGAACTAAATCTAGAAGAAATGCTGAATAAATTTAAAAATTGTTGACTTAATTTGAAAAACGCGTTTGAATTATATTTGAAATAAATATTCAATTTAATTCAAAATTGTTGATCGATTTGTGTAAGTTGTTGATTTGTTGATGTATATATTGTTGAACAGAAATAAAATTAGTTGAAATAAATGTAAAAATATACAAAATCACGATCGCGTGACAGAGCCAACTGGAATAGTGTGACATTAAGTAAATAATTGAGCAGTCTACAGTCAACTCAAATATTTTCTGCGACTTTCTTAAGGGGTTACTTCAGAAATTAAAAGACGATAATCTGGACGAAGTATGGTTAATTTTGGACAACGCAAGTATCCACCATATTCTCCAATG
This sequence comes from Dioctria linearis, assembly GCA_963930735.1. Classification (NCBI taxonomy): domain Eukaryota; kingdom Metazoa; phylum Arthropoda; class Insecta; order Diptera; family Asilidae; genus Dioctria; species Dioctria linearis. The sequence continues at coordinate 68,553,359 of OZ005741.1, forward strand.
ATGAGCCTCATCGAAGGATTAAATCGTGAAAATTTTGAATGGAATTAATAACTATGTTGAAACTGCTACGTTTACAAATTGTTATAACTATTATATGAATATTGTAGGTATGTAAACTACCAACTGCTGGTTTTTTTGTTGTTGTTTTTTTTTAATTAGAAGCAGGGGGGACAGGAAACCCCATCCCAAGCACGGAGGCTAAGCGGCCAATTGTGCTATCCTGCTAGAAGCCCATTCACCAAAACCTTCCTGTCCTCTTAATAAAGCGCATCAGGTCTTGGTAGGGAAGGTTTTTTCAGCTCATCCACAGATAGAAGGGCAGGACCCTAGAGTATCCAGTCTGCACCGGGTGAAGGCCGGACACTCATACAAAAAGTGTTCGGGTGTCTCAGGCTCTTCCTCCAGGGCTATCAACAACTCCCATCCTTGTTGGATGAGCGTGGAGTGAGCTGTGGCCAGTGATGCTGCCAATCATAGTTCTACATTGTTTCCTTCCGAATCCCATGAGAAAGACGGACATATTTCTATTGGGCCCATCAAGAAACAGTTTTCTGCACTGCAGGTACTCAGGTTCGCCCATCTCTGTTGATGCTTCCTATGGACATCCGCTTTGATGAGGGACCCGATACAGCGGGTTCCGATCCAAAGAACGGAGAATCGGAGTCATCCCTAGCTAAAAGGTTAGCCCTTTCATTCACAGGAACCCGCAGATCGAACACCTTGTTGTGGATCCACAACTTATCCACAGACGACCTGCAATCCCCCCAGTAACTTAATTGGAGTTATAAGAGATGAAATAGGATCAGGCATTGCAAATGTAGCACAAATCTATTTCTATAATTGAATTTTGGAAACTCGTGTCGAAATCATAATATCAATCCACACTTAAAGAAAGCTGCTTGCTGTCTAATTTCAATTTATGTACTTAAATACTATGGTGTGGCTCTTCTTAATACATGGAAAACCGCCATAACATATTTGATGGATGTTGTAGAACATGAGTAGAAATTATTTACTGCTAGAGCTACATAGCGTTGGCTATAAACTGATGTAATGATTTTTGTTTTGACAATGTCTAGCTTGATCTATTATAGCTTTTTACACAGTGCGTGTTTGCAGCTGGTTAATGTTACGAACATTCAGAAAAAATTTACTTTTAATTATAGTTGCTACTGCTATTATTACCTTAGTTTAGATTTCACTAATATATACTTAGAGAGTAGTTCTAAAGCTTGGGATATTATATTCAGTTTAATTCGTGATGATTAGATCTAACCATTTAAGTGTGTTATAGTTCCAGTTTCGTTTAATTCATTCATAATAGTTAAAACCTACATACTATACTTGGTCTACCCTAATTTGATGTTATAGTTGTAGCTTAATTGTGGAGGTAGCTAGGGTTTCGTTAAAAGCAGATCTTCATTCAGTCTATCGTGCATTAGAGTCTCGTAGTTAGTCCGTTTGCATTTCGGTATTGTTTGAATGCAGGGATAAGTCCGTTGGTAGCCTCTCTGGAATACATCAGGAGTTCAGTTGGTCTTGTCGTTATGCCTCAATCGTAAAGTAGTCTAGGTAGCTCCCCACATTCATTAAAAATGTGCTGCGCAGTGAGCGGTGCGCCCTCGCAGAAGGTACAAGATGGCCTGGGTTGGTAGCCTTCTGAACAGGTGTTGCTTTATTCTGTCTATCTCAATCATTGGTCTTCTGGGCAGATCGAGCATGTTCGGATGGTTTATTGTGTTGTGACGGCTGCCAGTTGCTTAGAGGCGTCACGAAGGCGTTTATAATAGGAGATGGCCGCTTTGTATGCTGGAGAAGTGATGAGGCTCTCCTTACTCTTAGCTGTGCTTTTTGCCAGGCAGTCTGCTCCTTCGTTGCCTGGTATGCGCACAAGTTAGATCGTGGTGAGCTAAACTGGAGGAGAAACCTTTTATTCCAAAAAAAAGACCGTCACTCCGAAGCGATGGACTACGAGTTATAATAACGAAAAAAAACAACACTTTTTACTGATTGTAGTTTTATTTTCTTTTATCACTTCATTCACAAAAGCCGTCGTACTATCAGAACAAAATATCTTTTATATATCAAAAAAAAACTCAACAGTTAAATTTAGTCTACGTTATTCGTTTGAACATTTTAGTTTCGCGACTCGATAATTACTAACTACTCTCGAGCTTTTACAATTTGCCGTTCTAAACCGTGGCTCTGACATTAGATGCCAGAGTGTTCTTATTCTAACTAGCAGTCTGAAAAGATGACGGTGGTGCCGTCTTGGTCGGCTGCCCACTTAGCTGCATACTAAATGGCTGTAAGTTCGGCCGTGTAGACATTGTGCCAGCCAGGAAGTTTGCTGCAGATTTGCAGATTTTTGCTTCAACGGTGTGCGATGACTGCCATAGCTACAGCGGAGGTAGAGTTAGATTGGAATTTTGGACACGAGGCTAGCGTCGCGTGCGACGAGTTGGAAGAAATATGCTATCAGATTGAACGTGTTGACATTTAAATTTCTCCAAATTTGTTTCGAATTTTTTGTTATAAATTAGCTCGCATTTATACAAATTACATAACAAACATTTCTCAAATTCCTTTTTTGCCTTCAGAAATAAAAAAAAATCTAAAACAAATCAGGCAGCAGTACAATCTCCCAAGTGTTAGGTTAAATTGAACGCGTACGCGACGAGAAGTAGCAGTTCGCCCGATTTTTGCGTCGCGAGCGCGGTGGTAATCTAACACTCCCTATACAACAAGCGAAGCGTATATTCGATGTTTCCTGTCAACGCGTAATACGCGAGCTACGCGTGTGAAATTTTCAATCTGACTCCAGCTTCAGTCTTGCTTTGAGCTCTGTGTGTAGTCTTCTTTTGATGTCCTTCGTTGTCGATGATGCAGTCTGTCATTTCGAGCGAATTTGTTCCGTTTGTAACACATGGAAAAAATGATGGTAGAGCAAAATGGATTGGACAACCACGCAACAGGACTGAAATTTTGCACACGCGCTTTTTAAAAAAAAAGTAAATTTAAGATCGAAAATTGGCCGAATCGGGCAGATCTTTCATAGGCTTGCCATACAAAAATTTTGTTCTTTACTATATACATATTTGGACAGTGCCTGACAACGCGGAAGGTTGAAATTTTGTTCACAGATTTTTTAAAAATAATGCAAATTTAAGTTCGAAAATTGGATGAATCGGGCAACTTCTTCGTAGGGCTGCCATACAAAAATTTCGTTTTTCACTATATATTTGAACACTGCCTGAGAACGCGTTGACATAGAGGGTTGAAATTTTGATTACCGAGCTTTCGTAGTAATAGTAAAAAAAGCTTCAAAATTGGACTAAATCGGGCAACCTCTTGTTGGTGCTACCATATAAAAATTTAGGTGTTTTACGTATACTGTAAAAGCGATCAGACCTAGACGTTTTTCTTGTACCAAAAAGTTCTTCAGAACATGAAATCCTATGAAATTGGTTACAATCATTTTTAGTGTCCAACAAACCGTTCTAGAAATATGTATATGAGAAAAATCACTTCAAAAATCAAACTTTTTGGTGTGAACATGCAAAACAAATCATGAAAAACTTAACTACGGCTGCTGATCAATATAATTCTTTCAAAAACCACCATTTTATGGCAGCTTTTGAAATATATCCTCATTTGCCTCATTTGCAAAGACTAAGCAAATAGGTACATGCGGTCGGTACTTGGCAAATTTGTTGCCTACTTTTAAAACTATAGAGTGAAATTATTTAAGTGTGTCTATTTATATTTGGTTGGAATCAGAGCAGTTATTTTCTTTACAGCAAAATACGATGTTTCAGAGAATAGACCAGGTGATTTTTTTTTAAAGCTGTTCAATATGCTCTGTAAACTAAACACCAGAAAAAAAGAAATAGAAATAGTTTTTATAGTCTCAATAGCTAAATTTATCTGTATATTATATACTCTAAAACTACAAACATTTATAAATGTTTAAAAATAAAATATATTATATAAATTACAGTAATTTATCTAAATTTTTATAACGCCATCCTTTTGTATCTGTTAGCAATATAATATTTTTTTGAGTGTTCCTTTCTCAACTAGCATAATACAGAAACGAATAAATTCAACTAGTAGAGTTAAGGATGGTGAATTTGCATGATGTCATCGAATAGAGAATTTTCTCAACTGAAATTACAGAAACGATTTTCTGATCCAGACAAATACTCTTTATGGAGGCGTGTTAAGAATAGCTGTTTCGAAATTTACTGAGTTTTATGACGAGGTATCACAGACAGAACTTCTCCCAAATTTTGAGAAGGCATTTAAAAGCAACCAAAGTTAATTTCAATAACAAAATTTTTGGGTAGCCTTAGATATTTTAAAATTCATCGTGAAATGGAATTCTATTGAATTCCTCGCACTAAAGTTATTTATGGCAATCCGTGTATCAGTCGCTTTGTGTAAAAGGAGCTTAGTAAATTAAATTTAATAAAAACTTAGTTAAGGTCAACTAAACAATCTTGTCATATAGACGATTGAACATGAGGCAACACAAAATATTAATTTTGAAGATGTGATTTCCAAATTAGCAGCTATTAAAGCTAGAAAGAAGAGATTTTGAAAGTTTTTATTTCTCGCTTATGTAGTTTTCTCCTAAATATTTAAAATATTGCAATTTTATTAATAAACGGCGGTTTTCTATAAAATCATTTTACATTGAACTGAACAATTACCACAATTCGCGCAAAAAATCTCGAAATCTGGAAATTTTTATACTTACAATGACACTAATCTTTCAAACCTTTCAATGTAAGAATACACGCAAGTCCATAAGGAATCAATATAGAAATTGACAGTCAGATCCAGATGGCGGTAATGTTAATAAGCAAATACATTTCCTTGAGTAGGTATAGTTATCAAAATGCAGCTCTGTTAGTTTCGTATCTTGGGAACTATATTTGTGAGAAATTTTAGTCCTTATCGATTTCTTTACTCATGACGACTCTACTGAAATTTTTGTTTCAACTGAGCAATTACATATATTATCTACATTTATTCACACTGCCTCCAAAAAGCTCTTCAAAGATTCGGGAAGTCTTTGAAGTGCTTTGAAAGCAATCAGATTGCAATATGTAAGCTGGATACACTTCGACATTATCAACATAATAATTTATGGTAGGCCATTCTGACAAAATCAAAAGACTAATCAATAGAAGATCATGGTGTGAACTAAAAACTTTGCGCTCGAATTAGTGATGGATTAAATAAAAAACCGCTTCCCTTTTATATACATATGTATGCTTCGAATAATTAAAGAAGTAAAATAATTTTTATATACATAAGCCGCAATAATCTCTCTCTTAATAATGACCAAATTATCTCTATGTCCTCAAGTTTGACTGCCGCTAATTAAACTATCAGATATCATGGTCCCAAAGTAAACAAAATTAGTGTCGAATAAATTTCATACGCCAACGCTTTCATAATTATTTTCATATCTCAATATTTTTGCAATGTAAGCAATGTGGCAGACTCAGATACAGATTTACATATCAATCTCTTTTCTTATATATGTATATATACTTACATATACATATATATGTATATATACATACCTTTGTAAATAAACTATCAAAATTCGGTATATATTGTACTCACATAGTCGTATCCCGTCTGTGTGATATATTTGATATCACGATCGGATTAACTGGTGTTCCGTTAGTATGGGCTAAGGGCTTGACTAGCCCACAGATTTATTTTCAAAATATTTTTCGTGGATTTAAGTAGAGCAGAATTTATTCATCGCAACACTGTAGAAAAACTAAAGAATCTTTACTATCGAAATGGCTATCGTAAAAAAATTCTGCTTTTGCAGTAGTTTGGAAACAGGCGCAATGATTAATGGATATTTAGGAGCAGCAGGATCAATCATAATCACAATTTTTGCGTCTGTATATCTTACGATTATGATTAATAAGCTCGCCTTTAGTGGACCAGGTAATGTACCGCTATACATATTTTCTAATATACGCCATGTGATATAATATTAAATGTTTTGTGCATCTCTTGAAAAAGACGACTCCGTTTTGTTGACATTGGCGACGCTGGTTTCATCTTCTCTTATAAATCTGCTGTCGTGCATTTTGCTGATAATTGGAATAACTGTGAAAAGAGCTGTTCTCGTTTTACCTTGGCTTATTACGGATATGATCGGGATAATTGTCCTAAGCGGAGTACTATTTATTTTTCCAATAATTTTTAGATTATTCAGTTCAATTGTGATAAGTAAGTACCTATAAAAAATTATTATATTAAATAAAACCAAAAAATTGTTTTCCATAGTCATCGGCATCTATTTCTGGATCTGCATTTTGTCTTATTACCAACATTTAAGATCCGAAGAAAACATTTCAACAAAGATGAGAAATTCGGATGAAGAGAGTTTGGCAGCTTTGATACATTGAATTTTATTGAGACTTCAGCTACACAAATCACTTTGTATAAGCTACTTCGTATGAATAAATCAAATCATTTAACTAAGCAAAAGTTCCGTTTTTTAATTTATTTTAAGGAACGCTTAAAATTAACAAAAGGTCCTAACGGTTCTATCGCTGAAGTCATAATTACTAAGATTCCAAAAACAATGCAATTAAAGGCTTCATGAAAAGTATGTGCAGTGATTGCCGGTTAAGTGAACATTTTTCTTGTCTACATATCTAAATAATATACATAATTAATATTCTTTGTGATTAATAAAAATAAAATAAGTTCACAGCTCCACTCTCGGTATATAGAGGATAATGATAACGAGCAAAAACATCTCCATTTTTTTATACTTCACCATATAAAATGCAAAGGGAAATAAGTTTTGTAAACTGCATTACAATTAATATAAATCCCTGGATTTCCGTAAGTAGTTTCAATTTTATTACGTGTGCGGTTAATTTAAAATTACGTGGCTAATCCAGTAATTGTCTCATCATTTCAATTAACGGCTTTGCATCTACAGAATAGCGGCACAATTACTAGCCTGTCTACACGAAAATGCTTTGAACTCTTCTCAAAGTTAATTTTTATTCATTTTTATGTGAAATTTCTTTATAATAAGCAACGATAAATTAAGAGAAGAAGCTGGGTCTGGTGAAGATAACTCGATCAAGGTTTCATCGGAATTGCATAACTACACAAAAAGGGACAATTCAAGGCCAACCGACTAAAATAAAAAACATTATTGTTTCTAAGGTAGATGAAATGAAGAGTTTCGAATTGAAAACTAATTTGAATTTGTTAAAAGGATATTTAGAAAGCTTTAACCGATTCCAAATCGCGATGCCGATGAAGTTACTGCAGTTACAGGCATATTTCAAGATACTTATGTGGAAATTAAGATAGATGCTTTGTCGAAAATTCACAATAAAACTCCGCGAACTTCAATGGTATTACCTCAAGAAAATATAACGCTTTCGTCCAGGATGCAGACTAAATCACTTAAGCTAACAATATTTAGTGTCAAATGCTCCGAGTAGCCTGATATTAATTCTATGGTTAACAACCTAGTTCATCTCGACGTGGATTTGTGTAAAATCGACAAGTTCCAGTATTTAAGATCTTATCTATCAGGTAGAGCTCTTCTTCTTCCAATTAGTTCCTTTGAAGTCACTGGAGAATATTACGAGTCTGCATTAAGTTTACTAAAGTTTAAAAACAGAAGATTAATTTTCCAAGAACACGTATCAGAAAACTTCAATTTATGCCCTATCGAAAGGAAATCCCTTCAGTAACTAAAACTACTGAGCAACTGAATCCAATCAATGCTGACATTCGCATCTTGTTTTCAATAGGAAAAACAATATTCCAACGCTTTGCTCATTTACATCATTTAGACCTACAATTAGGCTTTAACGCTCAGACGAAGTGGGTGGATGAAGCGCGATAAGATTTTGTGTCCACTTGGGAAGAATTATACGAGGTATGTAGCTTTATTATGGTACCCATTCACTTACAGTCTACCTGCAGGCCATGGACAGCAGGCGAAAGGCCTGCCGGCTGATTTCCACCAAACAATTACAAGCCGTCCTGCAGTCCAACGAAATTGATAAGTAACTTCCAGTGTGTGTTGCAGTATCGTCGTCCGTCGCTTTTCGCCTGGAACTTTTGTTTCCGTAAATATTTTAGCCGTAATCCAGCATACAAAAATTTTAAAAAGAGCCAAAGGAGGATTTTATTACCGGCTTACGTAATAATAAGGTGTTATGGCAAATCAAATTAAAATCCAGTAATACTTTTCCAAAACATTTCAAATGAATTTACATCTCTCCGGTATAATGGTTCCCAAAGCTTGCGGCAATATAATCGTCGAGAATTTGAGATCTTCCAGTGCCTACATGGAAATTTCAAGGTTGCGATAAGTCCCTCTTCTGCGCTTATAGCACGTCTTAATCTGGTACTCCTTTTATACCCTGGTTGAAATCTGCAGGGTATTCTAAGTTTGTCATTCCGTTTGTAACGCGTATAGACAGTTCTGTTAGAACAAAATGGATTGAACACCCACCCATAATATTAAAATTTATTTTAATTTTTGCATTCCGGTATGTTTGTCTGTCCGTCTGTCCATCTATGCACACGATAACTCTAGAACGCGTGTACTTAGAGAGCTGAAATTTTGCACACGGGCTTTTGAGAAAAAAATTAAATTTAAGTTCGAAAATGGAACAAATCGGGTATCTCCTTCGTAGCGTTGCCATACAAAAATTTCGTTTTTCACTATATATCTGGACATTTCCTAATTACCTAATTCTTCCAAATAGGAAATTCTATGAAATTGGTTATAATAATTTTTACTGTCCCAAGAACCGTTCTAGAAATATATCCGAAAATCCACTTCAAAAATCAAACTTGCACAGATGGGTGACCGCCCATTCGAAATTACCAGTATTACCATTTTGTTTAGAGTATATAGTGAACGCAGAGGCAATGAGTTCACAACTCAATAGATGGCTCTAGATGTACCGAATCGAAGAAATTCTCTGTTTACATTAAATGTGGGGATATAAATTTACTCTTTGGTTCTTGTCCGTGCTGCAGTGCAGCTAGATTTGCGCATCGCGTCACTGTTTATTGGATATTCTTCTCGTTCGTTGTTGCCTTCCCGTACCATAGGCGCTGTTTCGTGTTTGTGTGGTGGCTTCACCCATCACTTACTTTGCATAGAATAAGATTGGTGGGCGAAACAGGCAGGCTCCAATGATTAGTTTAGCTATGCATTGATGTGGCGAATTTTTGGGATCACCGACTTTTTCATAATTATGTACTAAGAAAAACAGAGGAGTAAATGTATGTTTTCTTAGAAGGGAATCTTTAACATCCTTTTGCATGACGTTTGTTTTTGTGGATTTTAATTTCCAAGTGTTATTTGAGACCAGATGAAATTTTTGAGGCTGCATATGAATGAAGACCAAATTAAGGCTTTCTTTTCTATTGAAGGAAGCGTGAAAAGAAAATATACATTTACGTAGGTAGACCTGGGGATTACACGAGGAAGTACAGCTCGTATGCAAGCCTCCCTTCCATCGCGTTTTTAAAATTGACAGGAGAAGGCAGTTCGATTGATATTTTATCAGCTTGTATGGATGAGATGGGCAAAACGGATCTTTTTAAAGATCCGGATCATCGGATCTGCTTCTTTTGAAAGATCCGACTCATTAACCCGGCCCAAAAGAGTCAGTTAAAATTTGAGTTCTACTGACCATAGAACCATAAATGTTGCACTCGCTCAGTAAACAATTCTGGATCTGGAGTGATTTGTGTCTTCTGTCATTCTGTTAAGACAAAACGAGGCATTCCGCCGTTTCTCTCATTTCACGTTCACCGTAGGGTAACCATTTTTAGCCAGTGTTGTCGTAAGATACAGAATGAGATTTTTGATAAATTTTAAAGCAAACTACAAAAATCTATGCTGCGCTTGATATGATCTTCGGAATAAGGCTTGATTTTAAGGAATTAATAAACTTATTTTGCCACACACGCAAAAGAACTTAACTGAATTAATTTTCTAAAATATTTTTTCTTCGTGAAGGAATATTCAATCGAAACTAAACCTTAATTGAAACAGCAGAAATAATTGTTATTGAATAATAATTATACACAATGATAATAACAGATACCCACAATTTTACTCATTTATATAAGTTTTATTTTTATTGCAAGAAACTAACTAAATCAATTGGTACCATATATTATTTCAACATTGGCTTATGTACGATTGTAACCGTGAACAACTGCAATTTAGCTGAATACGTCCTATTATGTTTGAATAAGGAGCATTATTTACTTGTAAAATAACTTCCATTTTAACTTTAGACCTGTTAACGCTTTAACAATGCTTACGCGCGCCACTGTACTAGAACATTCATTTACATGAAACCTTAATTTTCGTAGTTTTTCACAGGAATTTTTGCAAATATGGGAGTAGTTATATAATATACAGATTATTACTCTTTCATTTTATTTATTCCTTCAATACATGGTTAGTTTGAAAATCATCAATTTCTGTGGAATTCTCGTTTTATAAAGATTTTTTAACTTTCGCGATAATGTACATTCGTATTTTGAACTTCAGTGCATTTGGTTTAATTTTGAAACATAGATAAGAATTTTTTTGGTGTAAAATTATTAGGTGTAAGTTTAAAAGTCGTAAGCTCTGTTTTAAGTGTTGGATTAGATTTGAATTGGAAAAGAGGTATAATAGAATTGAAGATGTCCTCAAAAAAAACCAGTGAAGTATGGAATCATTTTTCCTGCACTGATAATGAAAATCAGAAAGCTAAATGCAAATACTGTTCCAACGTGTTAAAAACTTCCCATGGTTCAACAGGAAATCTCGTGAGACATATGAAAACCAGACATCCGACTGTGTCTATATATAGAAAAGATAGTGAGAGTCTCAATCCTACTGGTCAGCCTGGACCTAGTACTATTTCGGAAATAGAGACCCAAGGTGAAACTCAGACTACTGGAGATAGAGTTGATGAGGTGACATCAGGATCTGAACAGGTAATTACCAACTCAGTCAGCCATTACAAATTACATGATATGTAAAAAACCGGTTCCTATTAAGAAAAGCCAGGAACTAGATGCTCAGCTAATTAAAATGATTGCAAAAGAATACTATCCTTTTAGCATAGTTGAAGACCACGAATTTGTAACTTTTGTAAATATGCTCTGCCCTGGTTACAAGCTTCCTAGTAGAAAAACGGTATCGAATAGCCTTATTCCGCAGTATTATAAATCTATTAAGAATAGGGTTGTCGAAACTTTACAGAAATCTACTTCTGTCTGTTTAACAACCGATGGATGGACGTCAATCAACAATGAAAGTTTTATTGCTCTAACGGTGCACTTTTTGGATGAAAAGACGCAGCTGAAGTCCTTTTTATTAGAATGTACGTCATTTCATGAAAGGCAAACATCAGAAAATCTTTGCGCATTCCTAAAAGCAGCTATTGATAACTGGGGCTTGAGAAATAAGGTTTCGGCGATTGTTACTGACAATGCTGCGAATGTAACAGCTGCCGTTCGTCTTGGTATGTGGCGACATATTCCCTGCTTTGCTCATACGCTGAATCTGGTTGTCCAATCGAGCTTGAAGGAAATTAAAACAGTGGCGCTCAAAGTGAAAGCCATTGTACAGTTTTTTAAACAGAGCTCTACAGCGATGGGGAAACTATTGGAAATTCAGGACCAAATGAAATTATCTCCACTCAAATTGAAACAGGATGTCATCACCCGCTGGAATTCACCGTATGATATGCTTTTCCGGATATTAAAGATTAAGGATGCAGTTTTATCCACATTGGCAATACTTAATACTTAGTGACTTGGAGTTATTAAGTGCAAATGAATGGGAAATTGTAGAGCAAAGCTGCACTGTGCTAGAAATTTTTTAACACAGTGCCGGGTGAGATATCCAGCGAAAAAACAATTTCATTATCTAAAACCATTTTATTTTATAATGTAATGGCAAAGCAAATGGACAAATTTCTGATTCAAGAAATGAGAACAGAAGAGGTCAAAAGACTTATTAGGTCTTTAAAAGATCAAATAAGAATTCGTTTTCGAAGTCTAGAAGATAACGAACTGTCAGCTCAAGCGACAATTTTGGATCCCTGGATAAAAAAGTATGGATTTTCCAATGAGCAAAAATATGAAGCAGCCAGAGAAATACGTTGTACTAAAACCTGTCAATTGCGAATTGAAACTGAGGAGGAGCCTATAGCTGCTGTTCTCGCCAGCACGAACACTAACCAGTCATCAGCATCATCACTTTTATGGATGGAGATAAAAGAAAAAGCGAAGGCTTCGAGAGGCGGCAGCAGTAATAGAGCAGCTGGAATAATAGAACTCGAAAAATATTTGCAAGAGCCTCTAATAGATGATTCTATGGATCCTTTGATATGGTGGGAGCAAAGAAAAATGATATATCCTCGATTGTACTTAATGGTTCTTAGGAGGTTATGTATTTCCGCGACATCTGTACCTTGTGAGCGGATGTTTTCCAAGGCTGGACAAACTTTGAATGAAAAGAGATCCAGAATGAAAGCCAAGAAGTTATCACAGGTGCTATTCTTAAATAGTAACATATAATATGCGTATAAAAGTTATGGGAATATTAATATTATTACAATTTTGTTATATATTTTTTTCTTTTTAGAAATTGTGCAATCATTAAACTGTTCGATAAATAATTCATCCTTAAAAGCGAAAATTTACTCGGAGCTAGTTATAATATTTTGTTATGGAACTATGTTAGAGTGATTTGCTTGGACGTGAAGTCCAGACTGCCAGCATGAGCTGACAGATCACTCGACGTACAGCGTTGAATGCAGGGCGGCACGCTAGCTCGCCTCGGCTATTGGCGGAGAGTGTGGGGAGGTTCCACGAAGAACCTGCCGCTGCCGTCAGCCATAATCAAAAAAAATTCGTGCCTACTTCCAAAGGCCGACGCACACACCCAGTCCAGAAGGGACCTTTACACCACCTACCTTTACCTTGGTGAAGGCGCAGATGGACTGCCTTCAACTGCCTTGCCCCAACCGCCCAATGACACTGTGGGCAGATCGTTTACAGTGTCCCTATGTTGACCTGAAAAGAGAGAAAGTAGCGGACCTAGGCGACCTTCATGCTAGAGGGCTCCAGGAGAGTGTGAGGAGAATGAGAAAAATGTTATTAGTGCATTACGTTATAATTACTCATTTAATACTAGATGTATAAATAACTTTTATATGAACAGACTCTTAAGCCCCAGAAAAATATCAAAAAAAATTGATTTATCCACGTTCACGAAATATTTAAATTACAAAATCCATAATTACTTATTAAATAAATTGTAAATTCATAGCATTTTCCGTGATTATCTTACAGATTTTCTAGTTACAATGATGAAAATGAATAACAAAATAAATATTTCTTGATTTTAAGAAATGAAATAATTTTGATTTGTTCGCTGAACTGACGAGAATAACATCCAAATAGTGTGTACAGTATCTTTTATAAATAAATTATCTTCAGTTCCATTTTTTTTTTCGTTAAGAGAAGTGCGCATCTACATAAGATAGTCATTGTTGTTGTTATATCAATAAAAGAAAAAAATACGTATTTTTTTTTTAGGTAGGTAATTATGTCTGAAATAAGAATTACCGAAAATTGAAATAGCACGCAGGTGAGTGAACTTTGAATTTATGAAAAAACGCGATTTGAATCACACTTTGCTACTAATATTGGGGCACAATATAAAATTACAAAATGTATTTCCCTGTCGTCAGGCTTTACGTACGGTTGCGATAGAATTTAGTGGAATACATTTTTACAGTGACAGTACATGAAAAGTTTCTGTTTTATTATAAATCGAATTACTTACTACTCCTTAACGCGATAGTCACATTGACAGTACAAATTATTGAATGCGAAATCTCCTGAATTATTACTGCAAAATTTACTACTACTATCAATTGTGTTTCTTAAAATCTTATTAAATTTGGTATTTAAAACACTCAACTCTTGGACAGGTGAATTACCTGCTGTTGTTTTGGGTATTTTCCTGTTGCTTAATATAGCAGCATTTTGCAACATTACAACTTCTAACTTAGTATTCGCGAATGATTCCTTTAAGCCTAATAATTCTAACACATGTCACTTTTGTCTAGTTTTTGAGACTTAATATTACTCCTAATGAGTTGTCAACGAGGAATGAGTCTATTTCTTGTACTGGAAGTCTCCTAAGTTATTAAATAAATCGGTACCTGAGTGACGTTTTGAGCCAAAGTCGGAGCCTCTTTAAATATTTTTCCACAAACAATACCTGCTAGGCTTTCTTCCTTAATGTTTTCTTTGTAGTAGATACTGCATCCACTGTGCTCAAGAGCTTTGCTACACCTTTTGTAATTTTAGCCAATAGCTAGCGGCAGACATTTGCACTGTCCCAAGAACAGAGCTCCCTCGCTGGATTCTTAGGTGCACAAGACCGTCTTGGACAGTATCATCAGCACCCTTAATTGCATCAGCAAAAGGGGCAAATTTATTAAATTATGCTGAACTTCTCCAGAAATTTACGTTCACACTGGATAAATTAATCCTACAACTTTGGTAGAAATTCTCCACGTCTCGTTCTCGGACAAAGTTTCCGGTACTATTGTGGGAAAATAAAAACTTGGCTTTTCTAGCGGATGATTAAAAATATATTCGGGAGTTCACGACTGTTGACACTTTCACCATTTGAGAAGATTTCTTCTTCTCCTTTCCTACCGTCCGAATGTCACTCCGGGCTCGAGGAAATGCACTTTTCTCGGTCGGGGTGTGCTCGATCTTTCTGCTTGATATTGCCGCTTACACGCTTCAGTCCGTGTAGCATATTGTTATATGTAATATGCTACGACCATAACAATTTTCTCAGCCAATGATTTTTATTTCTTTATTTATGTTACGTTATGTATTTTCTGTTATTTCGTTTGTTTGTTGAATTGATTTAATATATTTTTTAAATAACTTGTGTTATGCAATAATATGATAATTTGAATTTGTTTTGGTCTTTCACTAATTTAATTTACTGCAGAACTGAAAAGAAATACCTACCTGTGGCATTGTATACATCAGTTAGTATTTATTCAATGGGACACCCATATTCGAGAAATAAAATTTCCAATAACATTCGATTCGCAGAAAGTTGGTCTGGATGGGAACATCAACATCCATAAATTATAAAAACGGAGAAGAAATGTATTCCAATCCAATATTCTTTGCAAAGGCAACCACAACTTATCTCACTTCAAATCGTAGAATACTGAACTGATGGAAGGGAGGCATTCTCTTCTCTTAACTGATAGTCACTCACAGTATACACAGAATACACAGTCTCCTGCTCGTGTAAATGATAGAGAAGACCGAAGTTTCTACCAAAGGTTTCTACTTGTCATATGGTGGTATGAATCTATGAATGAATTTATGTGCTCACTCACTCTTACTTCCCAACAACATATGTGCATATAAACAAATAATGCCATTGTTTCACTGCGTGAAGACACATTGTCACTTTCGTTCCGATTCCTAAATGAACCTTGAGCATTGCATGAAATATTGAGGCAAAATTCAATGGATCTTTTAGAACCGTCTTGTGCCAAAAGTGGGAACCGGATACTTGACTCACTTTAAAGATCCGGATCATTGAGTCGACTCAGATCTGAGTTACCCATCTCTAGCATAGTCATTTAGAAAAATCGCATTGAGACAAAGTTTTGTGTATGTCGGCGGAAGTCGCTTTTGCAAACTTTGATATTAGAAAATTTTCTGGAATTTAAGAAAATAATTTTTGTGTATAAAATTATCATGAGTTACTGGAATTTCTTGTGTCAGAACATTGTTCAATAAATTAATCTATATCTATGATGCAAGTACTTATACTATCAACTACACCAGCCTACCCATTTGCTCGGCTCAGTTTTCAATTCTACGAAATATTTCTAGTTTAGCTATGTTTTACCAAAAAGAATATCTAAGCATATGTACGTATATATTAACAAAAAACAATAAAAATGGGAAAGCAGAATGTAAGTACGAGCAAGAATAGAGGAAAAACTTGGTATATTCATACATATATATAAATTATTCCAAGAAGGAAGTCATGGATTCTCTTCTAACGAATCAGCGTTGCAAACAAAATTAGAGAAATTCAACGGCCGACAAAATTCATCACATCATCTGACATCATTATTGTTTGCCCGTCTCGTCACTATTCCATGCAAAGTAGAAAACGAAGCCACGCAAACACCGCTGACAAACGACGGTACGAGAACGCCACGAAATATGTGCCGAAATATGAGCGGAGCATGCCAGCCAGCGGGCTGGGGACACTACAGTGCGTAGGCTTGAGTCTCGGATAGTACAGCGACGTGGCGCCTCTAGCGAGCAGTGTACCCAACAGCCAATTTCCATTCTTGCGTTCACTATACATATACTCTAAACACAATGGTATTACTTATAATTGGTCTTAGACCGATTCTAGCTTTTTTACTTGTTTTTATTGTAAAGCTTAACCAACTTCAGTAAAATTTGAAAGCACTGGTCATTCATACGAACATATTTTTTCAAATCACCCGTGTTACTGTTTCTTAATTTTTTCAC
Source organism: Dioctria linearis (assembly GCA_963930735.1). Lineage (NCBI taxonomy): Eukaryota > Metazoa > Arthropoda > Insecta > Diptera > Asilidae > Dioctria > Dioctria linearis. Next base: position 68,570,012 of record OZ005741.1, read on the forward strand.
GAGCCTCATATACGAATATTTCTCGCATTCCAGAAGGCAATTTTCATCCAAAATCTTTTATTAATTTTTGTCGCTTTTTTGTGTAATAAAAACAATATAATATATAAAAAGCACAGCTTCTTTTTCCTTGCAACAGTCATTTTATCGCTTTGAAATATGAAGTTGGACTGTCAGGCGAACTGATAGTGTGTAGCGAAAATGCAGCTTACCTGGAGGCCAGGGCCGACTGTTACACAAGACTTTGATTTATTTAAGTCATCTGATAAGAGTTCGAAAAGACTTTTACTTTTTTAAGTCTCATAATAAATTTCCGTCAATTCATAACTATTACCAAAGACTTGTATTCATTTAAGTTCTATGATAAAAGTCTCACAAGACTTTAATCTTTTCAGTCTTACGATAACAATCCCTCGTAATGTTGCAATACAAAAATTTTGTTTTTCACTATATATTTGAACACTGCCTGAGAACGCGTCGACGTAGAGAGCTGAAATTTTGTACACTGTATTTTCATTTAAATAGTAAGTGAAGCTTCAAAAATGGACTAAATCGGGCAACTCCCTCTTGGTGTTGCCATGTAAAAATTTTGGTTTTTTACGTATACTGTGAAAACGATCACTCCAAAACGTTTTTTTCTGTCTGACGAACCGTTCTAGAAATATATGCGAAAAAACACTGCAAAAATCAAAACTTTCACAGATGGGTGACCATGCAAAATTACATAAGGATAGTCATCTAGGCTATCATAAAAATTGGTCTTAGACCAATTCTAGCTTTTTTAATTGTTTACAATTCAGTTGGTTTTTTTCTCTTCCTGTCAAATTTTTCAGGTACCTGTAAAAAAAAAATTTTTATTGATGCTTTAAATAATTTCTATTTTCTCTTACTTGCCGAAAAATGAACAAGATTGGAAAGCAGTCGCAGAAGATTAGGGTGCATTGTGGAATTTTCTAAATTGCATCGGATGAATAGATGGAAAACATATTGAAATAAATAGGCCGTCTGATTCCGGATCATGTTATTTCAATTACAAAAAGACCTTCTCTTCAGGATTGTTTTGAAGGCTATTGTCAACGATAAATATGAGTTTCTAATGGTAGAAGTTGGAGGAAATGGTAGAATTTCGGACGAAGGTGTGTTCGATAATACAAAATTTTATAAAAAATACAATGACATGAGAGCGCGTATACCGGAGGATGACATAGAATTTCTGTACCATCAATAGATTTATAATGTCAGTGAATCCTTCGAAGTGATAAAAATAGTAAAATAATACCTTCCACTATGCATTTAATTACTGTTAATTAACGAAGGTAAATGTAATTCATTTTTTTAGAAGTTCAAACTAAAATATTATTGATTTAATAACTAATTTTGTCCAAGAAAGAATTTTTTGGGATTCTCCGGTATATAGCAAAAGCTAAAAAATGTTCTAATTTGTTATTTCATCACACAACCCATTAATTTTTGATAACAAGTTTCAAGTCTTTGTTTGACTCATCAACAGGTCCCAAATAGCGAAATTGGGTGATTTGAAATACAAATGAAAAAATGAAAAAAAGAAGAAAGAAATGAAAAGTTTGTTTCTTGAACAAAATCAAGTTTAACCCGGTAAAAAGTCCAAAAGAGTAATTTTTTTATTTAATAACTAATATAAAAATGTGTAATCAGATATGCTAAATATAGGTAAAAATTAGAATATGACATATACGTTTTTTCTTACCGATTCGGTGTCATTTTCAACGGGGTATTTTCTTCCTCAGTATCTATTTCTATTGATGATATTCCCTTAACCGATACTGCTTGTTCCTTCAGAAAATTTAGGTGATCTAAATACGATAGTGCTGGCACATAAATATCGTCCGCACCCGCTCCTGATTTCGGGTTTTTTTGCGACCTTTTTCAATTCGCGGCTATTTGAAGAACCGTATACTGATGAGTTTTCTTTTACCTGTCTCTATATAGAAGCACAAAATTCAACCTCTTTTAATTTTCTTAAAAGTTTTTCATATGCAGTCTTTTTTAGCACTTTATTTTTATAAATGTCACACTTCACTTTCTAAACCTCAGGATGCTCGCGATATAACTCAAAAAATTCCTTCCAAAACTCGTGTTTCACAAATCCCCCATATTTTACTCGTTATTTTTAATGTTCACTTCAATAGAATTCACTCAAGAATGACGATTGCGTGACAAACATTGCCCCTTTGGTGTGACAGATGTCAAACGTGACGATCACGCATGTAAGCCAACTCGAGTTGGACAACGATATTGCCACGCATATTTGACCGTGTGTGGGCCTGTTTGCGGTGTGACACACGTTATGGCAAACGTTTGTACGAAAATCAAATAAGTTTGATTTTTAGTGGCGGGGCTACGTGTTTGATAACATATTGAACCGTGTAAGGCATTGTTTGTCACGCATCCGTCATTCTTGAGTGAATTCTATTGCAGTAAAGATAAACATGAATAGTTTTAGCAGCTCCTGATATGTGTTCCTGTCCTTACGTTGGACAACATGTTTGACAGTGTGTGGAGAAAAAGCTTTCATGTGTGACACACCAAGTTGGTTAACATGTTCGCCGTGTATGGGTCGCTTTAGCGTCAAATAATTGAAAAAAGCGTTACTAAAAATGAAAAAATCGACATCATTTGCTAGGTCTGGGCTTTATCTTTCTAATATAGTTACAATTTAAAGAAATGAGAATACCTGCTAACAGGAATTTGATTTAAAAAACTTCCATTTTTATCATTTTTTAAATAGTTTCCGAGCTAATATCTCCATTTCAATACAATTTTTTTTAATTTTTACCCGCGTTATTTACTAAGCCCCTTCGTTATCTTTAATTTAAGATATAACTTATTATTCTGCTATAAATAGTTTGCCAGAAATTCGCATTGAAAAATTTACGAAACTTGCAAATCTTGGAGGGGTCTTAAGCTAAGACTGTAATAGGACTCAGTATAATAATTACTGTTATGAAATGCCTACTACAATTGGTTCGGTTTTCTAGTTCAATATAAGATTTTTGTAATGGAAAAAATAAAGTCCTATTGAATGTTGTTACTTAGACCTTATGAGTAAATTTTTACCTTTTTGGGTTTAGAGATTGAACATTTCCTTTGATGATACTCATACTATCCCCAACTTTTGATACTTTCTTTGGGGAAAGGAGAACAAATTGGCAAGATCAAGTCGAAAGTTCTGACTTATGCCGATGTGGTCCTATTTCTGGTCGCAAGTTATCCAATTAAATGCTTTTAAATTAGAGCTGAAACTTCCATCCGATTCTGGTTTTAATCCTTTTTCAAACCATTTTCCCAGTTCTGCCATGCGGCGTATTCGACGCTCACACATTAATTCTGGCTTATCTAAGAAATTCTCGGCGCACACATATCATCGAACCAGAACCATCCAGCTTTTCAATTTTCTCGGAACCGTATCACAATCTATGTTTGTGTTGATCGATAGGTAAGATCAACACGAACATTTACTTAGATTCTTTATTTTTTTTTTTTGCTTTAATCATGTAGCACGAATATTGTGTTTCTCTATATCACCGTTAGAGCACCCTTTCAAACGTTTACTACATAAAAAACATGTGAAACTCAACCAATCAGATGAAATTTTACACCCGAAAATCGAATTAAATTAAAAAAATATCTTTCTTGTGTTCAAGTGATATTTTAATTTAAGGAATTAAACTCATTCCGACTTTAATTTTCAAAAGATTATTTTTACCTGAATCCTGCGTATGGGCAAGATAGACGGAGCATGGTAAATACTATTTTAACATTAACTGATGTTGGTAGCTCTGATTCTACCATATCGCAAAAGAAAAATCTATAAAACTTGTGCCATTCATTCCTATAGTAAAATGACAATACGCTCAGTCCATTGTTATAAGTCAGTGGGCTTAACACTTAGTTTTTCTCCTTTCGCAAAAGATGACTTTTCTTCCATCCTTTTCTCATCACTCAAAAAAACAACTCTTCTTCTTCTCCAGTTTTTTTTTTCAATCTTTGTTTTGTGACGTATGAATTTGAACTTCGGTGTCAATGGTTATTAATTTTTTTCTTTTTTAAACCTTTAATGGAAAATCGGAAAAACTTTTTTATTAACATCGTTTGTATCGCTTGAAAGAGCAACTTTCAAAGATTCCAAACAAAAATTTCACAAATTGTTATGAGAGATGTCTTAAACGATGCATTATGGATACTCTGAACATATTTTATTAGCAATGTTTATTTGCCTGGGATCAAAGTTTGATCTAGTACAGAATCGTGTTCCTTTGGTTCCGAGAAGAAGTTTGAGTACGCGCACTTCTAAGCCATCCCCAGATTCACTTTTTTAGTATTTCCCTCATTTTTGTTCGAACTGAGGTAATAGATTTTTCGCACTTTCGATCGGCTCTAACTCGGTAGGGTTATGTTCGATCGCAAGACGGGTTTCACCGTTCGCCTCAGCTCATTACCAGCTACAATTCGTAGAATCCCCGGCGGGGGGAGAGTGATTCCAATACGGCATGTTGCATATCAAATAAAAGGCCTCACTGTGTATGTACTATCGGGTGGTGTACTTTTATTTATTTATTTCTTTAATGGCCATTAGTGCTCTGTTGTGAACATTTTTCTTATGGGAAGTCATTTTCCACGACTCACCAATTCCACGTAATCACGAGAAGTAGAAAAGTATCTCTCATGTCTGTTCATGTCGAGCATAAAGTTGTATGAAAAGTGGGCATTCGCCTTTGGATTAGATTTAAATATACTTAAATACGGTAGATCGACTGTTCTGGTACGGAGCCCTGATTGCGCGAGTCCGACTCGCTCTTAACCGAATTTTTAATAATAAATCTAGGGCTATATAAACAAAGAGTGGAGAAAATATGATAGACATCTTCCCTTACATCTCGGTTATAATAATTAAAAAAACAAAAAAAAAACAAAAAAAAAAAAAGTAAGATATCGCATCAAGTAAGAAGTCAAGAAGAACCTTTTTAGCTAACCCTGCGATAATGATTTTGGTTTTAACTTTTAACTCAGATTTTTCAACTCCAGTATATAAAATAAATATACGTGTCTAGTGCGCTAAAAGATTGGGAAATATGGATGATAAAAACCTTTTATCCACATTGCCTGCAAAAAGCTCTTCAAAGATTCCGCAAAGTCTTTGTCCAGCTTTAGAAGCAATCAGATCGAAATAGGTATGTAAGCTTGATTCACTTCGACATGATCAACATAATTATTGATTGTAGGCCATTCCTACAGAAGGAGAAGACTAATCAACAAGAAGATTATGGTGTGAACTAAACACTTTGCGTTCGAATTAGTGATAATTATATTAAAAACCGCTTTATTTGTATATATGTTCACACATATGTAGGCTTCCAATAATTAAAGAAGTAAAATAATTTTTATATACATAAGCCGCAATAATCTCTCTCTTAATAATGACCAAATTATCTCTACGTCCTCAAGTTTGACTGCCGCTAATTAAACTATCAGATATCATGGTCCCAAAGTAAAGTGTCGAATAAATTTCATACGCCAACGCTTTCATAATTATTTTCATATCTCAATATTTTTGCAATGTAAGCAATGTGGCAGACTCAGATACATATTTACATATCAATCTCTTTTCTTATATATGTATATATACATACCTTTGTAAATAAACTATCAAAATTCGGTATATATTGTACTCACATAGTCGTATCCCGTCTGTGTGATATATTTGATATCACGATCGGATTAACTGGTGATCCGTTAGTATGGGCTAAGGGCTTGACTAGCCCACAGATTTATTTTCAAAATATTTTTCGTGGATTTAAGTAGAGCAGAATTTATTCATCGCAACACTGTAGAAAAACTAAAGAATCTTTACTATCGAAATGGCTATCGTAAAAAAATTCTGCTTTTGCAGTAGTTTGGAAATAGGCGCAATGATTAATGGATATTTAGGAGCAGCAGGATCAATCATAATCACAATTTTTGCGTCTGTATATCTTACGATTATGATTAATAAGCTCGCCTTTAGTGGACCAGGTAATGTACCGCTATACATATTTTCTAATATACGCCATGTGATATAATATTAAATGTTTTGTGCATCTCTTGAAAAAGACGACTCCGTTTTGTTGATATTGGCGACGCTGGCTTCATCTTCTCTTATAAATCTGCTGTCGTGCATTTTGCTAATAATTGGAATAACTGTGAAAAGAGCTGTTCTCGTTTTACCTTGGCTTATTACGAATATGATCGGGATAATTGTCTTAAGCGGAGTACTATTTATTTTTCCAATAATTTTTAGATTATTCAGTTCAATTGTGATAAGTAAGTACCTATAAAAAATTATTATATTAAATAAAACCAAAAAATTGTTTTCCATAGTCATCGGCATCTATTTCTGGATCTGCATTTTGTCTTATTACCAACATTTAAGATCCGAAGAAAACATTTCAACAAAGATTAGAAATTCGGATGAAGAGAGTTTGGCAGCTTTGATACATTGAATTTTATTGAGACTTCAGCTACACAAATCACTTTGTATAAGCTACTTCGTATGAATAAATCAAATCATTTAACTAAGCAAAAGTTCCGTTTTATAATTTATTTTAAGGAACGCTTAAAATTAACAAAAGGTCCTAACGGTTCTATTGCTGAAGTCATAATTACTAAGATTCCAAAAACAATGCAATTAAAGGCTTCATGAAAAGTATGTGCAGTGATTGCCGGTTAAGTGAACATTTTTCTTGTCTACATATCTAAATAATATACACAATTAATATTCTTTGTGATTAATAAAAATAAAATAAGTTCACAGCTCCACTATCGGTATATAGAGGATAATGATAACGAGCAAAAACATCTCCATTTTTTTATACTTCACCATATAAAATGCAAAGGGAAACAAGTTTTGTAAACTGCATTACAATTAATATAAATCCCTGGATTTCCGTAAGTAGTTTCAATTTTATTACATGTGCGGTTAATTTAAAATTACGTGGCTAATCCAGTAATTGTCTCATCATTTCAATTAACGGCTTTGCATCTACAGAATAGCGGCACAATCACTAGCCTGTTTACACGAAAATGCTTTGAACTCTTCTCAAAGTTAATTTTTATTCATTTTTATGTGAAATTTCTTTATAATAAGCAACGATAAATTAAGAGAAGAAGCTGGGTCTGGTGAAGATAACTCGATCAAGGTTTCATCGGAATTGCATAACTACACAAAAAGAGACAATTCAAGGCCAAAATAAAATAAATAATATTATTGTTTCTAAGGTAAATCAAATGAATAGTTTCGAATTGAAAACTCATTTGAATTTGCTAAAATAATATTTAGAAAACTTTAACCGATGCCGATGAAGTTACTGCAGGTATAGACGCAAGGTATTTCAAGATACTTATGTGGAAATTAAGATAGATGTTTTGTCGGCTTTCGCCTAGACTAAGTCACTTCGGCAACTTAAGCTAACAAGATTTAGTATCAAATGCTCCGGGTAGCATCTCGACGAAGATTTGTGTGAAATCGACAAGTTTTGTTTAAGATCTTGTCTATCAGATAGAGCTCTTCTTCCAATTAGTTACTTTGAAGTCACTGGAGGAAATTAAGAGTATGCACAAAGTTTACTAAAGCGTTTAAAAACAGAAGATTAATTTTTCAAGAACACGTATCAGACAACTTCAATTTATGCCCTATCGAAAGGAAATCCCTTCAGCAACTAAAACTACTGAGCAACTGAATCCAAACAATGCTCACATTCGCGCCTTGTTGTCAAAAAGAAATAAAGGGCAAATTTCCAACACTTTGTTCATTTACATCATTCAGGGAAAACTAGAATTTTTGGCTCAGACGAAGTGGGTGGATGTAGCGTCTTAAGATTTTGTGCCCAGTTGGGAAGAATTATTCAAGTGCTGTACCCCTTATTATGGCACACATCCACTTACAGTCCGCCTGCAGGCCGTGGGCTGCAGTCCTACGAAAGTGATAAGCAACTGACAGTGTAAATAGTGTAAATATTTTAGCCGTAATCCAGCATACAAAAATTTTAAAAATGGCTAAAAGGAGGCGTTATGGCAAATCAAATCAAAATCCAGTAATACTTTTCCAAAGCATTTTAAGTGCATTTACATGTCTCCGGTATAATGGTTCCCAAAGCTTGCGTCGCATCGTTGAGAATTTCAAATGTTCCAGTGCCTATAATATTAAAATTTATTTTAATTTTTGCATATCGGTATACACGATAATTCCAGAGCTGAAATTTTGTACTCGGACTTTTAAGAAAAAAAGTAAATTTACGTTCAAAAATGGAACAAATCGGGTATCTCCTTCGTAGGGTTGCCATACAAAAATTTCGTTTTCATTATACAGATATTTGGACACTTTCTAGCCCGGGGTTTACACGTAATAGTACAGCTTGCATGCAAGCTGCACTGCCATACTTCTTGCACGTGTGTTATGGAACTATGATGAGTGAATTTTGCTTGGGACGTAAAGTCCCGACTGCCAGCATGAGCTGACAGATTACTCGACGGACAGCGTTGACTGCAGGGCGGCACGCTAGTTCGCCTCGTGCCTACCTAACACAAAAAGCCGGCACACATTCGGTCCTGAAGGGACCCTTACGTCACCTACCTGTATACAAACGAATGCGCAGATGTTCTGCCTTCCTTGCCTGCCCCATCCTCCCATCTGACTCTGAGGGGCATAATTCTTCAGAGTCCCTATTTGACCTTTAAGGAGTAGAGTAGCGGACCTAGATGACCTTCAAATCAAGAGGACTCCAGGAGAGTAGAAGGAGAAAAAAATAGCTCTACGATTTCATTACGTTATAAAGTATGCGTTTATTTATACTAACAGCACCGGCATTTGACCTTCCACCATGGTGACAATTTCGTTCACAAAAATTTAGGTAAATATCCGAATTACATTTAACCCCGTAATACTGTACGATTTACTCTTAATGTAGCTCTAACTGATTCTATGCAATTTGCTGAGTCTATAGTTATATTGAAATTTAAAATGGCCCTAATAATTTCAAATGCGGCTCTAACCTATGAAAACTTATTGACACTAGTCACAATTAACTTTAATCTGCATTACATAACTCAAGTCAGTTAAGATCTTAGCCAGAAAATCCCCGACCGAGTAGATAAATTACCTTATACATCAAATCATTTGTACAGGATACTCCATGAAGGCCTCCTGGAGAGTTCCAGCGTACCTGTTTTTAAAGATAAACAAATCGAAACAGTTATTGGTCGGAACTATTCTGGTACAATTCTTACGATAGTCGGAACATGTAAATTCATACTACGGATTACGTTAAGTTATCTAAATTGCAAAAAAGTTTATATACATATCTCTTCATATATTTCTTATAATCTAATGACATATTTAAAACGTACTGTAATTCTTTCATCAATTGATCTTCTTGAATTATCGAATAATACGGTGAACAAATTTACTCACATTCTGGCAGTCTCATTCGTATAAATTTCCTGTTAATTAGGTGAGCAGAGTATATTAATTATTTAGCAAGACTAACTTAATATGCTCTGACCACTTTCAGTGTGTATACACCTATGTACTGTAAATATATAGTACCTCCGTTGGTAGGGCATTATTTCGTTGAGTATAAAAAATGGTGCCTAGAGCCATTTCAATATTTAAAGTTATTTAATATTATTTTCGACACTACTAATGATTTCAATATGAGTCTTTGAATTGGAATCGTCGGTAAATGAAGGTCTAGAGACACTTCAACATATAATGTTTCTGATTATGGTAATGGTTTACTTCCCTTTTTGATGCACTGCCCAGCGTTGTATGAGATATGTCCCTTGGACTTCACCTTCTGGCTGCTGCGGCTGCCGACCAGTCACTGTACTGATGTGGGGTGCAGTGGTGTTCCTATGACGGTTCGCTTGAGAATTTCCTTTCTTTTCAGATATCGCCAACGAAACGACGAAACTAGCTGAGAAATTAGTTGTCTGAGACGGCTTCACTCAGTCTTTTTTATGGAGGAATATGGAACTATTCACTCCAAATAAGTAATCAACCTCGTGATATGATCTTCGAGAAAATATCTGCCGCCTTTGTGGTCTTCGCCGTGATTCGAGGAATCAAAATTTTTCTGGATTTTTCCGGTATAATCCTTGAATTTATTATTGGTTTGGTACCAAATGTGCTTCCGACTTTTCTTTGCTAATAAAAAAATCAACTCTGGACTTTTGCACAATTACTTTTTCATTTTCTTTTCAGTGCGTCAGCTTATCTCCTTTTTTCAACTTTGACAACCCGCTCGAAGGAAGTCTTCTTCTTTCTTTCCTTCCCCCAACATGTCATACTGAGGTTGAGGAAATGCATCTCTCTCGGTCGGGGTGCGTGCATTTTTTTTTATGCTTGACGCAGCCGCCTACACGCTTCAGTACGTGTAGCATATTGCTATATGCAATACGCTACGACCATAACACGTGTAACCTCTACTGACATGCTGGCAGCTCAGCTTTCAGCGAACTTTCATGATGAAAAACCATGGCAGCTGAGGTGATAGTAATTTGACGTTATATGTACTGTTTTCAAGATGGCGGAAAGAGAAAATTTAATAGATTTATTCTGAGAAAATGAGATTTTTTGCATTACATCATTTACCAACACCTACCTCTTCATGTTTTCTTGGGTTTTTATCTTTCTGATACTTCCTTTATTGCTATAACTTTCCAATATACGCAAGACTTTACGTCTCAATGCCATTTTTTAAATGAACTTGGATGCAAGATGATAAGACATCAACCAAACTTCCTTCTGCTGTCAAGTTAAAAATCGCATTGGACGAGAGGCTTGCATGCAAGCTGTACTATCTCGTGTAATCCTCGGGTAATAACGCGTCAACGTAGATAGAATAGTAAATCTAATTTCTAAAATGGGCAACCCCTTCTCGGTGTTGCAATATAAAAATTTTGGGTTTTTACATATACTGTGAACATGGTCAGTCCTAGACGTTTTTGTAATCCTGAAAACTTCTTCATAATAGGAAATTCTATGAAATTGGTTATAATAATTTTTACTGTCCGATGAACCGTTCTAGAAATTCCGAAAAACCACTTCAAAAATCAAACTTGCACAGATGCGTGATGACCGCCCATTCGAAATTACATACGGGCATTCATCTAGAGTATTACTTATAATTGGTCTTGACCGATTCTAGCTTTTTTACTTGTTTTTATTGTAAAGCTTAACCAACTTCAGTAAAATTTGAAAGCACTGGTCATTCATACGAACATATTTTTTCAAATCACCCGTGTTACTGTTTCTTAATTTTTTCACGAGCCTCATATACGAATATTTCTCGCATTCCAGAAGGCAATTTTCACCCAAAATCTTTTATTAATTTTTGTCGCTTTTTTGTGTAATAAAAACAATATAATATATAAAAAGCACAGCTTCTTTTTCCTTGCAATAGCCATTTTATCGCTTTGAAATATTAAGTTGGACTGTCAGACCGTCATACGAACTGATAGTGTGGAGTGAAATTGCAGCTTGCCTGCAGGTTTGGACTGTTGTCGGTTAAACTGAATAATGTGTGGCCTACATCAGTTCTCATCTGCAGTCAACATCTAACAGTCCACGGCCTGCAGGCGGACTGTAAGTGAATGGGTACCATTAGAAAACTTAGCTCAAACAAGGAATTATTCAAAGGCAAAGACAAGTGTGGCTTGTCATAGCACTAAGCAATTTTAAATTAAAACTACAAGTTCAACATTAATTTGTTCCAATATTAAAAATGAATGGACGTTTTGTAGGAATTGTCAACACGCAATTCAAAATTGCCCAAACTTCAATGCTTTTAGTACTCTTTGTCTGTTTTGTGAGGTCAAGGGATTAAGCCTCTGCCCAAAAACTGTCCATGGACATAAGGTCTTCAAGTCGAGCAGGTGCCGGCTTTGCACACAGACACATCATAGTTTACTTCATATGGTAAACCTTCTCAAGATCAAGATGCTTTTTTGATTTCGCATATAGCTAGACGTCCGGTCCAACTCAAATATCGTCACAACACAATTCGATAAAGAGGCGAGTGATCTATCACCTAACAAATTTTTTTTAACAATGATGGCTTTCTCCGGGCATGCTCTGATTCTAATACAAATCTAATGACAAGAGTTCAAAGGGTCATGTTTTTCTGGAAACTGCTCTTATAAAAGTGTAAAATGTATTTCGACATAAAACTGAAATTCCTGGGGCAAATCCAACAACGTATGATTGATTTTTGAAATGTAGTAGGAAAGTAGCAAAAACTTCTAATTTAAGAAAATCATAGCAAACTTGCTACGATTGTAGCCAAGTGGCAGCGGACCTCCAGACGGGAAGAAACACAGCTTTGAGACTGATTTGCTGTGTTCGCTCTGCCTCCGCCACCCATAGCTGTACATGTATACACGTCGGCGCCAGCCGTCCACATAGATTCATGTCTCACTTTGCTCATTGCTGACTGACTACTTATCGGCTCGGCCCGGCTACCTATTCCTGTATGCCTAACCACAATGTGCATATGCTAGCATATGCAAAAGACTGGATTACATTAAAAGCGCCGTCGTCGGCGTGGTCATCGTTTTATGTCAAAAATATTCAGAGACAGTACTGAATGTATGAATTGCATTACATTACTCACGCCGGCGTGGTCGTCGACCCATCTCTAATCCGAAATTTCACGCTGGCGCTCCATTGCTGCCAATATGCCAGATCTATCTAAATCTATTATGAAAAAACATGACAAAATGAAACTATATTTAAATTTCTGAAAATAAATGATTTTATATTAAAAAGTGTGGACTTGAAGGAAAAGAAAATATCTTTTTTAATATTATTTAAAATTTTATTGCAAATCGGCAGAGATTAAAGCAAATAGCTCAACTGTAAAATGTAAAGGAAATTAAGTTATGGCGCTGCCGCCCAGCGTTAATGTAACTTGCCCGGCGTTTTGTTCGGCGTTTGACGACGACGACGACGGCACTTTTAGGGCCATATTCACCAAGCGAAATTAAAAAAAAATTCAATTAAAGCTATTCACCAACCACACTTACCGAGTCGATTTAATGAAAATTTAATTTTAATTTAATTTTAAGTGAGGCCTTACCCTCTCTTAAATAAATTTAATTTCGATATCAGCTGATTGAAGTGTCATGCAGTCAAATGTCATATTTTCAATAGCGCAGTTAAAAGTTTGAAGAAGCAATTGCTTAATATGGGTTATTTTTAATTAAAACGAAATGTACATATATTATAAAATATTTTTAATAATACATAAAAACTTCTCTATTTAAATAATACATAAAAAAATCTTTTAATTTTTTAAATAATATTTAAATTACATGAACTCTCACGAGAACTGTCACTTGCCAAATTCGGAAATCTTGCAGCTGATAGTCCGAAATGTCCGAAATTATTTATTTTATTAAGGTTGGTGAATAGCTACAAAAATTTAATTGCGGTCCCTCAATAAAAATTAAATTAAAATTAAATTTGTATTAAATGGCTTGGTGAATACGGCCCTTAATGTAATCCAGCTCAAAGGCACGAGCAATTGCTTCTCATAATAACAACCCACAATAGGAATATATAGCCGTTCGTCAAGTTTTAATTCCTTTCGTCAACTTCTGTCTGTACGCTCATCATCGTACTTTGCATAAGCAAATTTGACAGTTTATATAAATACTATACAAATGTTAGTGATGCATAAGGAAGCATTCGTGATATTTTCAAGGCTTGCATATCCAAGCTTATGCACATGTGGTTAGGCCTTACCACTTCCTATCCCATCCGGTTATCTTACTATTCTCCCTCTCAAGATATATAGAGTACACAAAACTTCAATGGCATAAGATCTTTCATAAACTAGTTATCGTCAGGTATTTGCACACATATTAAAAACATCAAATAAAATAAAATATTATACTAAACATTTATACGCGGGTCGAACGTTGGGAGTATATATTTTAATAAAAGACGTCCTAAAAACCACTCTTTCATTTTAATTTTTCAACTGGACGAAGATCGGAGATAATCCTAAAATAATTGCCAATATAACTCATACATAACCCGATCATAAGCACAGCACAAGCTAATTATAGATAGAATTCAAGTTATTCCCATTACGATCCATGTTGTGACGGAATACAATACTATCTCCCCTCTCTCTGTCTTTCCTATAAAAATGTATATACGTTAGTCACAGAAATACGTCACAGGCTAACAGCTACAATGTGTCAAAATTTTAATGGGAATTATTTGTCTTCTATATAACTTGATATAGCTGGATATTACATAAATAGGACTACCATGTTTATGATAGACATGGGGTATCGATATCTAGATATTCATATCTAGATATTTTGAATATCTAGATATCAAAGTACCCCTGACACACATTAAAAGAGGCTTGATGTGACAAACCGTACTTTGACATTTCAATTCAGTTGACAGATCTTTAAGCGAAATAAATTTGGAAATGGAAGTGACAAATATATTAGATTTAATGCAGACTAAACGGCAACAAGTAATTGTAAATATACGACAAATTCAAGATTTAGAACGAAAAAAGAAGAAATTGCGTTATTTTGCAATAAGATCCTGGTTGAGATGCAAAATGTATCGGCGGATGTGGTGTCTGAATTCACAATTTCGTGTGAAACGAAGAAAAGTGTGATCGAAGGTTTGATAAAAAATAACACAATTGTAATGGAATAATTTATTAACTGAATTTTATTTTTAAGGTGGAAAATTCAGAGTTTGTATTACCCAGTATATCTGACAAAATGGATTCCTCCATAAATTCTTTCCCTCGGTTACTTTTATGGTGTCCGATAAATTCGTTCAATACTTCGAAATACTCCCAGTCAGATGGCACTCTGCTAGATGCTCCTCTCTTTAGTACTTCTGACCTGTAAATTTGTTAAAAGCGTAGTGTAATAATATTCACTTCATCCACACAAACAGCACTACGCACCTGAATTTTTTTGTTAAATTTTTTGCGCGGTTTATAATGCCCTCCACCGAGAGTTTTAGCGTACGTCTTATTCAGTTCGTCTTGCATGCAATTGTATACGTGGCTATTTCGTTTGTTAGCCCGAAGATCAACGTCATGATTCCTCCACACTTCAATGATAAACATTGAGCCCGTTTAGACCATGCCATTTAGAACTAGTTTTACGTAAGTCGACTTAAGATGAAGTGAAATTTTCAGTTTTTATTTAAAGTTAATTCTGTACGTAATTCTTAATTAAGTTGTTGCTAATTATTTAGAAAATGTTTTAAGTATTTACGTTTTTCCAGTTTCAGCACATTTTTCGCCTCCTAGCCAACCTAGACAGCACTGGCCAACCTTGACAGCATTTAACTTTTTTTTTTAATGCCTATATTTTTTTCACTTTTCATCCAATCAATCTGCAACGTTCAGCAAAAGCGTTCTTTTTCGCAGACCTTTCCAAAGATGTACTTTGATTGATCAAATTCTTCCGTAAACGGAAGTTATCGGCAGATGTCGAAAGGGTGTCTAACCCTGATGACGCTCCCCTACGTATCATTATACAGGGTGTTCCGATGGAAATGTTTCATAATTGGTCTATTGATAAATCATTCCTTTCTGAATAAAAAAATCTTTTAGACCATATGAAAATACTCACTTCTTTAAGACATATTCGAGCTTTACTGTTTATTGCATTCTTTAAGTTAGACTTTCACTGAAGTTGTTGTAACTTTTAAAGTATTTATTCGATTAAAATTTTTTTTTTTAATTTATAATAGGTAAATCAATATGAAATAAATACTTAGTGGGTTATTTAATACACAGAAAATTAAGAGCCTTCAAAGGCCGAAATTTTAAGTGTTCACTAATTTTGTACGGAAGCTAAAGCTTTGCGGTATTATTTTTTTTGTCAATTATTTAGAAGCCCTGTTGATTACCTTCAGTATAGAGTGCATGAATTAGGAGAAATGATTTACGTATGCGGTGAGTCACTAGGAAGTGGGATTAGGGCAAGAAGAATATACATGCAGTGATATCCTGACAGAAATTGTTCTAGTGCTACATTCTTCCAATGGTTATATAATAATCTTTTGAACACTGGATCTGTTATTACCAGGAGATATTCTTCAGGGAATGTTTCTTATGTAAGTATCTTAAATGTAGATTTTTCCTAAACGTTATCATTTAAATTGAATAACCAAATTCTTTTAATTCTTACGATGTTACGACTGAAAAAAGAATTTTACGGATGGTAGAAGGCAGTTCTGAGATAGGTATCCGCAGTATTGCTCACTAATTAGGCATTGGACAGACAACGGTATGGAGGATAGTTCACAGGACCAAGTTTCACTCTTACCACTTGACCAAGGCGATTTCTTGCCAAGGCACACAAAATTCTTTCATCGGACCACCAACCCTGAGGCTAGCTGCTGGTTGGGTTTTGTGATGCATCATTTAAAACCCGTGCTGGAAATTTTGACAACACCCAGTGGAAAACTCGAGACCGGGATGTGTTTCTGCCATAAGTTCAAGAGATCCTCTCATTTTAAATAAAATATTATGACTATCAGAACCAGCTTAAGACAGGCTCGCTACAGTGAAACGTTTAATAGATCATCATTTAGTCGGTGTTAGTATTAGTATGTTAAAATAAACATAAACCGAACACCGGATAAAATGGCATGCAACATAGAACAAGAAAATTAAAAAAAATATTATATAGACGTTTTTTTTAAACATTTTTAGAACGTCAACAGCAAAATGATCAGCCATACTATTGACAGTAATGCACATGCGATTAATAAGTGCATACATGCCAAAGTTAGACCTTGAGGAGTAAACAAGCAACAGAGTTAGCCTTCTCAAATTGTGCCTACTATCACGAAAAGAGATTTTGTTATGTAACAAACTGAGAATCAATATTCGCGTTTAAGAGTTGATGCACAAAAGTAACTATGCGACGTTTCTGAAGCGAGTGTATATTTAAAAGCTTCAAGCGATCCTCATAGGGTAGAAGAATGAATGAATTATTCCAGGGTAAGTGCCTGAGTGCAAATCGTAGGAAGTTCTGCTGAACAGACTCAATACGGTCGATGTGTATACCGTAAAATGGAGACCAGACCTGGCTAGCGTATTCAAGAAGTGGTCTTATAAAGCAAGTGTACAAACGCAATGTTATGGTAGAATTTGAGAGCTCTTGGGACCAACGTTTTATAAAGCCCAGCATAAAACTACTCTTTGATACCATGCAGTTTGTGTGAGAGATAAAATTCAATAAGTGGTCACATTTGACACCCAAGTCACAAATAGAATCCACATGGCGAAACGAGGAATCCGAAAACCAATAATCGTAATGTAATTAGTTTCTGATTCCTGTGGAAAGTCATAACCTCACATTTGACTATATTGAGTACCAAGTTGTTACTTTGCACCAATCGTAAAATCTGTGAAGGTCACTCTTGTTAAAACATTTCATCCGGGCGATAGTTTTTGTCGTCAGCATAAATCCAAACTTTACAGTGCCTCACAATAGAGGACAATATCGTCAATAAATAAAATAAAGAACAATGGTCCCAAATGACTGCCTTGAGGTACGCCAGATGAAGCCTTCAAGACTCTTGAGATGGAATGACGAAATGAGATTTGATATGTTCTGATATCTAAATAAGGCTCCATCCATTTAAGAAATGTTAGAGGAAACCCATACTTTTCCATTTTAAAGATTATCACGGAGTGAGATAACTTGTCGAACGCTTTACTAAAGTCTGCATAAACACAATCTGTCTGGTAGCCTTTTGCCAACCAGCCAATGATATCCGAGACAAATTCCAACAAATTAGTGGTTGTAGACCTGCCCGAAATAAAGCCATGTTGGTTTGAAGGGAGCAAATTCTTACAGAAGGTTGATAGTTGAGAGTAAATGATTAATTCGAATAATTTGGGTATGCAAGATAATTTTGCAATAGGCCTATAGCTACAAATTTCATTTTTAATACCTTTTATACCTTTTTTTGTTGATAGGTATGATAAAGGAATTTTTCCATAGAGTCAGCTTTTTTTTCAATTTAAGCCGTATTGTGTTTCGTCAAAATTTATTAAGTTTTCGGTTTCATAGCAATATGTAATTAGTACAGGGGGTGGTATTTGTCAGGAGTAGACATTATAACAGGGCTAGGTTCAACTGATAAGTTACCCGCGTAGAAAATACCAGGTCTAACTGCCTACCTATGTCATTCTTTATATACTGATTTGACTGAGACCAAGAGATGAAATAGTGTCAAGGAAAAGTGATTCCCTTGTCAAGTTATTAAGTGAAAGATAGCCATCGTCATTTTGATTACGTACCCATTGTATATTGAGTAAATTAAAATCACCAATAAGTAGTAATTCGTCAAGAAGTTCGTTCCATCTTACCATGGATCAAATTAGATGCTGAAAAACGTAGGTCATAAATATTCTGACCTTTGTCGCCAACGATATTTATGAAGTCTGAAGGAATATAGCAACAAATTATGCATAAGTTATTTTTTCATAGAGACAACCTAAATCTATAAGTTCGATGTCGAGAGTGTTAGTGAAAATGGGAAGCTCAATTTGACTACAATTAAAATTGTTTTTACAAGCGAGGAGTACGCCACCGCCACGAGCTTCAGAGTTAGTAAGAATTGTCAAGGATTTTAGCATCCCGAAAGGCATGATGCAGCCAAGTTTCAACTATATCAAAACAATTTTCAACAGAGGATTTGAAGATTTGTGCAGTTTTTGTCCGAATCCCTCTTACGTTTTAATAGTAAAGGGGAGAGCGATTTGAGCTTTTTAAAATATCGCTACTTATTTTAGCTGTATGAACTAATAAATCCTACTTCCGAAGGGCAGGCCAGGACAGGATTCATAAATCTTCGCAATTTTCACAGCAACAGGAAAAATTCGCTTAATATCCGTCAGGTGAATATGTAGCATCGGTTTGGTTTAATGGTTTGGGCAGGTGTCATGGATGAATACCTGATCGGACATTTTCGAAATGGGGCTTTGAATGGAGAAACTTCTCTATTTTTTGCAATACATTCTTCCTGATATTATGGATGATGTACCTCTTAATATCCGAAGAGGAATGATCTGCCAGCAGGATGGAGCACCAGATGAAGTACCAGAGTAATAAAACATTGGCTGGATGAAATGTACCATGAATGATGGATTGGTCGCGGTGGTCCTGATCAATGGCCACCACGATCCCAAGCCATGAAACACAAATCTATATGTGTGCGTCGGGAGTCCGTTCTCTGAAATGTTCTATATTGATATGTACTTATGGAAAAGTACCAAACATTGACTTTATATATGCTATAGAGCCTAAACTACTATCTATACAGGAAAATAATCTTCTAGTAACTTACAGCTTGGTTCCTTACCTTCCCAAAGACTACACTTTCTATATACCTTACTTAACAAAATAATAAAATAGTTTTGATTACAAAATATAACCTTACCATTTAACGCTCACTAACTCTCAGCTGAGTAATAATTACATTTGTGTATGTGCAGCTGGAGTCCAAATCTGTAGGCAGCTATATTCGATATCATCAGCCCACGGCATCATACAGTACGTTTACATGAATACTTGAAGTATACTTGAAGTATGTTTGAAGTAATCAAAATATCATGAAAACGCTCATTCAATGCGTATATTTCAACTTAAGTAATTGGAAAATTAAAGTCAAGAAAAATTCAAGTCAAGTAATTGGAATTAATTCAATCAACCGCCCTACCTCAGCTTCAAGTGGATTTCAAGTCAAGTACTGAAGTATTCATGTAAACGTACTGATAGTCATTTGGTTCAAATAAATTTTTTTAAATAATTTTGTTAGGAAATGTATATAAATTTCATTTCGGTTCAGAAGATAAGAAAGCAAGCTTAAGACTGTCAGAACACCATTTTTCTGTATGAATAGTAGTTTAGGGCGGAGGAGCTATTCAAATCAAACTTTTCAGTTTTACATAAGAGCACTGCAAATATTTTAGATTGATTAGGACTTCGTTGAGGCTCTCATGCGGTAGCGAGGAAGTCTGTTTCATGGATTGTGAAGTATTCTCGAGGGTTGTGGAATAACTAAAGGAGTAGTGTAAGATTAAACAATTTTTTGTAAATAGCCGCAATAACCGCTGCGCTGTTAATGATGACCAAATTTGAATCCGGCATTTTATTACCCATATATGAACCTTATCCGTTTATTTTCGTCATAGTAGACTCCCATGAATTAAGCCGGTCTTAACCTATGCAAAATTAATTTCCAGTAAATTTCACGCTTTAATAATTTTTTCGATATCTCAATATTTTTACAATCCAATCGATATGACAAATTGATTTCAATCTCTCTTCTTTTCTGTACATTTTTTGTTTGATAACTATAAAATTGTATCTAGCTTTACATAGATAAGCTAGCTATCAAGTGTTATTATACTCGTATAGTCGGAAACCGGCTGTGTGATATTTTTGCTATCATCAATCAATTTTTGTTTTTGTTTTTGGATTTGTTTAGTTGCTTCTCAGGGTCTTATGATAAGAGATTGATTTGAGTACATTGCTTCACGAAAGTGACATTCCGGGTATCTAACTCTTCAGAGAAACAACAGCTTTTTATATAAATATACACGTACATATACGGGTTCGGGACGCCTTTTTATTTCACAGTAGTGTTCAAAATATTATTCGTTGTTCTTAGATATCGTAGAAATTATTCATAGCAAAACTACAGAACTTTTCTACCGAAATGGCTATCATAAAAAAATTCTGCTTTTGCAGTACTTTGGAAACAGGCGCAATGATTACTGGATGCTTAGGAGCATCGGAATCAATCATAATCCTAGTTTCTGCATTTATATACCTTACGATTAATAATTCTACCTTTAACAGACCAGGTAATGTAACCCCTATACATATTTTCTAAAATAGATACGCCAAGTGATATTTTATTAAACGATTTGTGCATCTCTTGAAAAAGCCGACTCCGTTTTGTTGATGTTGATGTCGCTGCTTTCATCTTCTTTTATAAATCTGCTGTCGTGCATTTTGTTGATTATTGGGATAACGCTGAAAAGAGCTGTTCTCGTGTTGCCTTGGCTTATTACGGAAATGATCGGGATAATTGGTCTAATTGGAGCACTATTTACTTTTCCAATAAATTTTGCCATATTTAGTTTAGTTGTGACAGGTAAGTATAAAAACTTATTATATATTCCGTGATGGGAAATAAAACCTAAAAATGTTTTTCAATAGGTTTCGGTATCTATTTTTGGATCTGCAATTTGGCTTATTATCAACATTTAAAATCTGAAACAAACTCGTCAAGAAACTTCAGGAATTCTGATGAAGAGAGTTTACCAGCTTTTACGCGATAAATTTATTATTTAAAAACTTATAAATGAGTCACCAAGCAGTAGGTCTGTATTTTCACTTTTCTTTTTTTTCGTTTGTTGTTTTTTTTTTTTGTAAATTAATTCTAACAATAAAGATGTTCCCATTTAAAAAAATAAATTACTTATTGCTTAAAATCTATCGCGAATCCACAATTTGAATTGTTTTTAAATGAATGCGATTTATTAGGCAAACTTAAGCATAACCTATTTCGATTGATATTGTTAGGTACAATAGAAAGAGACAACTGGTGATATCTACTGGCAATGGACAGTAAACGACTTCAGGTTCGGTGAATCGATTATGGAATCGACAGGAAGGTTCAGGAATAAGAATGAATAGAACAGTCAAGAAGCTTTTAGAATAGAACACTCCAGAATAATCCGGAGAGTTTCTAGGGTATAAATATAACAGTTGTCACCACCAAGAAAAAGAGTCTTGTCTTAGACGTTGCAGTGTTAAGAAGCGAAAGTAATAAACAGTCGGAAGTGTTGTATGTAATTAGATTGCGATAATTGAAAGTACAGTGTTAGCGATAATTATAGTTGAGTTGATTAATTGAAGGTTTATGAATTTTATATGATTAGAAGTGAAATAAAGAACTTATATATTAATTATTTAATATTGTGTTTTAAATAACGAACCAAAGGCCACGCTCGCAACAATATAAATATCATCGAAAGCCGTTAAGAGGAGTCAATATCAAGATTTGCACGTTTCGTACATTTTTCAATGCGAATTTCTGACAAACTATTTGTAACAGAATAATGATTCATATTAAAGATAATGAAGAGCTCTAGTAAATAACGTCAGTAACTTGTAAAAATGGTAAAAATTGAAGTTTTTTAAAAAAAGTTCCTGTTAATAAATAGAGATATTCTCATCAATTTTGTGTTAACAGAGGTATTCTCATTTCCTTAGATTGTGACTATTTTAGAAAGATAAAGCCTAGATATATCAAATAACGTCGATTTTTTCATTTGTATTGGCGCTTTTTTTAATTATTTGATTCTAATAACTAGTAATTATTTTTTCTCCCGATATTTCACCGACGAGAAATTGCAATATTTCGTTGAAAGTTGTTGAAATACAAAGCCAAATAGTGTATTCAACAATTGTGTGCAAAAAAAAATTTCAAATTAATCGAACTGCAAATATTCATTTTTCGCCTTAAATTTTCACATGTTGGGTTTCTGTGTTTTACGCTAGAAGTCTCTAATGTGGTCTGTGGTATAGGTCTAGGCTAATTTTATATGAATTTTCTCACTTTCAAGACACAAACCTACGTATAGTAAATTTTATTACCCGGAGGCTCGCTAGTGAAAAAAAATTGATTCTAAGCCATAGCCCAAGGTATATAGAAGGCAAGTATTCCCATTCTTTTCCTTTTTTATTAGTGGACGAAACACGTCACAGCACATCAGCTGCTTTGTGTCAAAATAGGCTGTATCTATATGTACCGTGGTTTTATTTCAATTTTTCCGTATTATTTTGTGTGTTTTCTGACTCAAATAACGAATAAATATTTGTGGAAATTATGAAGTGCTCTGTGCTTTATTGTGAGAACTATTGGAAAAAGAAATCCGGAGATGAAAATATGAGATATCATTCATTTCCCACAAACTCAAAACCGCTAAGTGAATGGATTAAAGCGTGTGGGCCATAGCCCACACAGCGCAGGATATTGGAACTTTTTACATGTGAAAAGTATTCTGGGGTAGGAAAAAGTTCGTGCTACAAAGTTTCGATCGGGAGCACGGGCAGCATAACAATACCACAGCAAGCCGGTCATTTTGAAATTGCGAAATTTCTGAAATTTCTCATCGGACGGCTGTACAGATGTTTATTTGCGAATTTGAAGTGATAATATAATAATTTAATAATCATTACGTGTTGTGAATTTGTGATACAGTTATTGTTTATATCAAAAACTGTGACTTTATTGAACAAGCACACAATTAATTTCGGTAATCATTTAAGGAACTACGCGAAGGACATTATTGTTTGGCACGTCTAAGCCAAATTCCTTCCTTCCCTAAAAAGCTCTCGTCTGGGTTGGGCCTAAGACCCAAAATACATTCAAGGACTTATGCCACGGGCCACACACAAGCCACTTGAGGCTTGTGGCCGACTATTAAAGCCAACTAATACCATGTTTACATGCAGAGTTGAAAGATTCAGTCGAGATTGAGTTGAGTTTTCGACTCGTGTTTTTGACAGAACAGGGTTGAGAGATTGAGTTGAGAACGGGTTTAAATATAGTTGAAGTGACAGTTCAAAATAACATCTTATTTATGGTATTTTCAGTGATGGAGTTTAAATTTTGTTTAAATAAACAAAAAAAAAACTCATAATAAATATACAACCTAACAAAACTTTCGAGTAAAGAGCAAAAAAAATAAATCCCAAATGTTAGCTGCCATCTCGACTACTCAATCCGCACTTATAGGACACCATTTCGGCTCAACTACACGCTAGCGTGGTCGAATCGAGGACACTCTACTCTAGAACGGCTATAGGGGATAACTCCGGCTGTTGATCATTTGTCACGTTTAGAACCGACAAATTTCTGAGAAAGGCATCCCTAAATTATGCTTCTTCTTCTTGCTTGGGAGTTAAATGTTCTGATTTGAAATGCAAGATGTGTCTGATTAAAATTGAAGTTCACATTTCTTTAGTTAAATTTGGGACATTAAAATTGAGAATTACTGAAAAAGTTTAGTCTATTGATGGTGGTGGAAAACAACATACGCTTTCAATAACATTTTCATGTAAAACCGAAAGACACCTGGAGTACTCTTTATTCATTCCATTTTCAAAGCATAAGCGCTTTGACTAATTTAGCAAAAACGGTTTGTTGGAACCCATCAGAATTCTTTTAGCTGGCTGGAACCAAGTCCTTCGATAGAGCCTGGCATCCTGCTCTATTAACTAAACTTCAGGCTGCAAATTCTTTCTTGCCAGCTTCTTCCCAAGGTCTTTCTCCACCAACGTAAAATCAAAGTCAAAGATCGTTACATTTCGCACAAGGAAGGTTTCCAATCAGTAGAACACTTGAGTACTTGGCTTGAAATCTACTTGAAACTCAAGTAGGGTGTTTGGTTGAATTAATTCCATTTATATTCACTGACTGAACCGTGATTTTTTTATTTTTTTTCATTTATTTTTCTTTTCCGATACGCGTATTCCAGCTTTGAAGCCATTTTCAAGGAGTTTCTAAGTAAAACTAAAGTGCAGTAAAAGACCAGTGAGAGCATTTACATGTGGAGACTTTTAACAATAAAATAATTCAAAGGTGAATGTAAAAAGTCTATGTAGACTGTAGTCCTCTTGTGAGGCTTTTTTTACATAACATGATTCCAGAATATGAAGTCTTTGCTCTTTTCTTGTAAATGTAAAACCTTTAAACTATTGATATCACAGTAATGTCCGGTGTCACTCATATTTTTTGCTACCATTGAGTCCATTTTATTATATTTAAATGAATTTAGATGTTCTTTAAATCTAATTTTAAAATTACGTCCAGTTTGTCCCACGTAAATGCTATCACAGTCATAACAACTTATTTTGTATACTCCTGAATTCTGTTACTTGACTTGAAATTAACTTGAACTGACATTTTACGTTTGACAGCTCTGCATTAGATTTAATACATAGGTACGGATTTTTAGATAAATTTATGAGAGAAGTGCTAAAATTCACAACTTGATTTATTACAATAATCTTCTTCTCGTTTCTCTTTGCCGTTTTCATAATTTTCAGAAATGAAAAATTTTCAAGTACTTAAGATATTGTTACGTGCAATAGAAAGAGACAACTGGTGACATCTACTGGCAATAAACAACTTCAGGTTCGGAGAGTAAATGACTTCAGGTTCGGAGAATCGATTATGAAAGTTCAGGAATAGAACAAATAGAATAGTCAAGAAGCTTTTGGAATAGAACACTCCAGATTAATCTGGAGTGTTTCTAGGGTATAAATATAACAGTTGTCATCGCCAGAAAAGAGTCTTGTCTTAGACGTTGCAGTGATAAGAAGCGAAAGTAATAAAGAAGCGATAGTGTGTTAATTACACATCTAATTGATTGCGATTATTGAAAGTACAGTGTTAGCGATAATTAGAGCATAGTTGATTAAATGAATGTTTGTGAACTTTATATGATTTAAGTGTAATAAAGAACTTATATATTAATTATTTAATATTGTGTTTTAAATAACGAACCAAAGGCCACGCTCGCAACAACTGGTGTCAGAAGTGAAATAAATTCGCGAAATAAAGTGGTGGCAATTGACAAAAATTAAAAGTGTGATTAATTTTGTGGAATTGTGTTAAATTTTAAAAATTCTGGAAAATAATTTATATTCAACTGTGAGTGAATTACTAAAATAATGGGGCGCAAAGTGGACGAGCTTCGAACGCAGGATTTGAAAGTGGAGTTAGGGAACCGGTCATTACAAACGACAGGCATAAAGAAAGTTCTAGTCGAGCGACTTAGACAATCTTTGATAGAGGAAGGAAAGAATCCTGAAACATTTGTTTTCGAAGAGAACTTGGAAGAAATCGAAGTTGAAGAAGCGCCTGCGGTGAAAATGGAACAGCTTTTGAGTACTTTAATGAGTAAAATGGAAGCCCGTTTTGATGAGCAAAAGAATTCTCTCGAGGAACAAAAGAATTCTCTCGAGGAACAAAAAATTTCTCTAGAATCACGTTTAGATGAACAGAAGAAATCTATGGACGAACAAAAGAATTCTCTCGAGGAACAAAAGAATTCTCTAGAATCACGTTTAGATGAACAGAAGAAATCTATGGACGAACAAAAGAATTCTCTCGACGAACAAGAGAATTCTCTCGAGGAACAAAAGAAATCTATGGAAACCCGTCTGGACGAGCAAAAGAATGCTTTTGAGGAACAAAAGAATTCTTTGCAGAATTGTCTAGAAACTTGTTTGGAGGAACAGAAGAAATTTCTGAAAGTTTCATTAGACGAACAAAATATGAAAATTGAATGAATACAGCAGGAAGTGTTGGAAGTTCGACAACAAGTGTCGGGAGTACAACAAAATATCACGGAACAGCTTGATAACTTTAAAGCAGATCTGGAAAGAATAAAGCATCGTCAGCCTCTAAGCGGAGCAACTGAAATATCCGGTGCAGGTAGAATGAAACCTCCCATATTTGATGGACAAAATTCGTGGCATATCTTCAAGAGACAATTCGAGGCAGCTTCAGAGGTAAATGGATGGAATGATGAAGACAAAGCTATAGCTCTGGTGTTAGCACTTCGAGGTCCTGCGTCAGAACTCTTACAAACTGTACCGATTGAATATCAACGTAATTACTCTTCATTAGTACAGGCGGTAGAATTACGTTACGGAGATGAGCACATGCAGCAAGTATATCGCCTACAGTTGCGCAACAGGATTCAAAAACATGGCGAATCACTACAACAACTGCAGGCAGATGTAGAAAGATTAGCGCATCTGTCATACTCCAGCGTGAATGCGGATTTTCTCAATGAAGTGGCGACGGAGGCATTTGTGAACGCTATTACAGATCAAAATTTACAACAATCATTGAGGCTAGCAGGAAAGAAATCAACAGCAGAAGCACTAGCCTATGCCTTAGCATACGAATCCGCCAGACAAGCTTCACGGAGTGCAGTACGAGTGAGAGAAATTTCAGTGGAAGAATGTACTTGTAATAGAGTGCAATCATCACAGAGCCCGCCTTCACGTGGTGTCCCTCGATGCTGGAATTGTAATAGACCAGGGCACCTTCAAAGAGACTGCAGAAAACGTCGACGAGTGGAATCACCAGAAGAAGAGGGGAAAGAAGAATGCCAAACATGTCGAGCCAGGGAACAAGCAATTCGTGGAGAGACTAGATATCAAACAGCGACTAGTCGCATCGTCTCTCCTCTTGAGCAGTCGGAAAACTAGTAAAAACCAACTTCGTGGGGCAGAAGTTGGTTGGTGGAATCGACAGCCCCGAAGTCATCATCCAAGTAAGTCAGTTACAGAGAAATAATAGCAGTCTTGTTATATATGGAAGTGTAGGAAAAAATGACTGCGCAGTTACTATCGATACTGGAGCTTCAAGATCAATTATTAGAGCAGATCTTGTTAAGAACAAATGGCTTCACAACACCACCAAATATCTACTAAGAACAGCAACTGGAGCGGCAGCACAGGTGTTTGGAGAAATAACTTTAGATGTTCAACTAGGCGAACTACTATTTCCTCACACTTTCCTGGTTTCAGACATAATGGATGACTGCATTCTTGGAATAGATTTCATGACCACATACAAAATAAATCTGGATGTCGGAGAGCGGATTCTCAAATATGGCAACATAGAAATTCCTATGAAACTAGGAGAAGAAGCAGATCATCGTGCGAAAGTAAGGACGATGGTTTGCGAAAATATTACTCTTTCGCCATGCTCCGAGACACTAATATGGACAAAGCTTACTGATGACATCGGGACCTGCCGATTCTATCTGGTGGAGCCTAACCCCACAAAAGTTACATCGAACATCATCGTTGGCAAGACTTTAGTGAAGGCAGAAGGTGCAACATTAATTCCAGTCAGAGTGCTTAACCCATCCGAAAACGAGGTACAACTAAAAGAAGGTGCTATAATTGGAAATTGTGAACCCGTTTACCAAATCGTCAATTTAGATAATGGTAGTAATGTCAAGGAGACAAAAACTATACCAGCTACTACCCAACAGGTTCAGAAACTTCTTTCGTCCAGTGCCTTAAGTGAACAACAACACAACGATGCCAAAGAGGTGATCGATGAATTTTCGGAATTATTTGCAATGAATGATGATGATTATGGTAAAACAAATCTTATCCAGCATCGAATCGATACAGGAGATTCCAGGCCCATTCGACAGACACCACGAAGATTGCCATTAGCCAAACAACCAGAAGTTGCAGACATGATGAACTCCATGAAGAAACAAGGCATCATAGAGGAATCTAACAGCCCTTGGACATCGCCGGTTGTTCTGGTTAGGAAAAAGGATGGCAGCACCCGATTCTGTGTAGACTACCGCCAACTAAATAACGTGACGAGAAAAGATAGCTATCCATTACCACGGATTGATGACACATTGGATACCCTTTCCGGAGCGCCATGGTTTTCCACGCTGGATTTGAAGAGTGGTTACTGGCAAGTGGAAATACATCCCGAGGACCGAGAGAAAACGGCTTTCTCAGTTGGCAGTGGCTTATGGCAATTCAAAGTAATGCCATTTGGGTTATGTAATGCTCCAGCCACATTCGAACGACTAATGGAATGTGTTCTACGTGGTTTAACCTGGAAAACATGTCTTGTCTATTTGGATGACATAATAGTAATCGGAAGGACATTCATGGAACATAAAAACAACTTACGGGACGTACTTCAAAGACTCAAAGATGCAAAATTAAAGCTCAGTGCGAGTAAATGTGCTCTATTTAAAAGAGAAGTTAAATATTTAGGGCACATAGTTTCATCACAAGGAGTGAGAACCGATCCAGAGAAGATAGAAGCCGTCAAAAATTGGCCAGTTCCAAAGGATAAACATCAATTACGGAGTTTTCTTGGTTTAGCTACCTACTACAGGCGATTCGTGAAAGGTTTTGCAGATATAGCAAGAAGCCTACATCAACTTACCGAAAAGGGAAAGCCGTTCATATGGTCGGATAAATGCAACGAAAGTTTCGAAAATTTGAAGCAACAGCTCTGTGAGGCTCCAGTACTTCACTATCCAAAGCTGGGAAAAACATTTACATTAGACACGGATGCCAGCAATGAAGGTATTGGTGCAGTGCTTTCTCAGGAGGAGAATGGTCAAGAAGTTCCAGTAGCTTACTATAGCAAAGCACTTTCAAAGTCAGAGAAAAATTATTGTGCTACAAGAAAGGAGCTACTTACCATTGTAAGTTCAACAAAGCATTTTCATAAATATCTCTACGGACAGAAATTCATCCTACGCACCGACCATGCAGCGCTTAAATGGCTTCTGCAGTTTAAGAATCCTGAGGGACAAGTGGCGAGATGGATAGAGCGACTCCAGGCTTATGATTTTGAAATACAACACCGAAGAGGACGTATCCATGGAAATGCAGACGCCCTTTCACGACGTCCATGCAAACTTGAATGCAGACATTGCGCCCGGATGGAAGAAAAAGAAACAACAGCAACTATACAGTTGGTAACCGTGGAGCCATCTACAGGTTGGGACAACGAGGACCTACGAACAGCACAACGAGAAGATCCGGACATTTCACCTATTCTTGCCTGGAAAGAAGACATGGAAAGACCAGACTGGAAGGATATTTCGGAACGGAGTGAGAAGCTGAAAAGTTACTGGGCTCAATGGAACTCTCTTCATGTTGAATGTGGTATATTAAAACGCAAGTGGGAAGCACCTAATGGCGAATCTTTCCGAATGCAGATAGTCGTGCCGGCATCAAACGTCAAAGATGTTCTAGAAGAAATGCACGGTGGAACCTCTGGAGGACATTTGGGAGTGAACAAAACCATTTCCAAAATACGAGAAAAGTTTTATTGGTTACATATGCGAGAAGATGTGGAGGAGTGGTGCCGCAGATGCACTGTGTGTGCTGCTTGCAAAGGGCCGCAACACAGAAGCAGAGGAGAAATGCATAAGTATAATGGGAGCCCCCTTTGAAAGGATAGCTATAGACATCGCTGGACCTTTTCCAGAAACGGATGGCGGTAACCGTTATATATTAGTTGCCATTGACTATTTCAGTAAATGGCCTGAAGCTTATGCAATCCCTAATCAAGAGGCAACCACAGTTGCGGAACAAATAATAACGAATTGGGTCAGTAGGTTTGGTGTGCCTCACGAACTTCATTCGGACCAAGGACGGAACTTCGAATCGCGAACTTTCCAGGAGATGTGTAAAATGTTGGGAATAAGAAAAACTAGAACAACTCCTCTACACCCACAATCTGATGGCATGGTAGAACGCTTCAACAGAACATTGATCGAGCATCTAAAGAAAGTAGTTGACTATCATCAACGCGATTGGGATCGACATATTCCTATATTCCTAATGGCTTATAGATCAGCCGTTCATAGTACTACCGGACAAACCCCAGCTAAAGTCATATTCGGAAGAGAGATGCGATTACCTAGCGACCTCAAATTCGGTACCCCCCGAGGTGAGCAAAAGTTACCAGAAGACTACGTATCGGAGCTCAAACAACAATTAGCTGATGTACACGAGGCGACGAGATCGAAATTAGCAACAAATACTGATCGGATGAAGACCCGCTATGACTTACGTGCTAATTCCGCAGGATTTAACGAAGGTGATCTTGTTTGGCTGTACAACCCGAAACGACGTAAGGGACGTTCTCCAAAATTGCAACATCACTGGGAAGGACCATATTCAGTAGTAACTAGAATTAATGACGTGGTATACAGGATTCAGCGTGGCACAAGAGGCAAGCACAAAATTGTTCATTTGGACCGCTTGTGTCAATACTACGAGCATCAAGACCGTGGACCACCTGTTGTTCGGGACGAACAAGTTTAAGAAGGGGGCAGTGTTACGTGCAATAGAAAGAGACAACTGGTGACATCTACTGGCAATAAACCACTTCAGGTTCGGAGAGTAAATGACTTCAGGTTCGGAGAATCGATTATGAAAGTTCAGGAATAGAACAAATAGAATAGTCAAGAAGCTTTTGGAATAGAACACTCCAGATTAATCTGGAGTGTTTCTAGGGTATAAATATAACAGTTGTCATCGCCAGAAAAGAGTCTTGTCTTAGACGTTGCAGTGATAAGAAGCGAAAGTAATAAAGAAGCGATAGTGTGTAATTAGATTGCGATTATTGAAAGTACAGTGTTAGCGATAATTAGAGCATAGTTGATTAAATGAATGTTTGTGAACTTTATATGATTTAAGTGTAATAAAGAACTTATATATTAATTATTTAATATTGTGTTTTAAATAACGAACCAAAGGCCACGCTCGCAACAATATGTTTACATGAATTTTTTCAAGTAAATCGAACAAAATTTTGTGATTTGACTCAAGTCAGGGGGGGGGGCTGTCAAGTACCGAGTCCCTTAGGTCCTGAGAAGGAGGTTGAGGACTCACACTCCTACACTCGGAGGCTTAAATAGCTATTTATAGCCATCCCAATACTGACTTTTTCTTTGTATTTCCCTCTTTTTTATTAGAAATGAGGTACTCGATTTTTTGCACCTTAGATCGGCTTTAACTCGGCAGGGTTATGTCCAATCGGAAAACTGGTATCACTATTCGTCTCAGCTCATTACCAGCTACAATTCGCTGAAGAAAGTTTTTCTCTGCATTCTTTTATGGTAGGGGGTAGGTGGTGGTTCCAATACCGCATGTTGCATATCGAATTAAAGGTCTCGCCGAATACTATCGTGTGGTGTATATTTTACCCAATTCAGAAAACTTTCCCGGGACGTTTTTACCCCCGGAAAACTTATTTTCATGCACTTGGGTTACATCCACCCCAGCTGCTACATTTCGCATATATTTTAGCAGTTCTGTTGTGATCATTTTTCTCATAGGAAGTCATTTTCCACGACACGTGAGAAGTAGAAAAGTCCACTTTTTCGCCCAAGAAAGTCGCTCAAGCTATACGCAATCGCCAAAGCTTTCCCCCGCTAAATAGAAATAAACATTGTTAATAAAACATTCCCCTTTGGAAGATTTCAAAATTTAAAATTTTTAAAGTTATACGTTTATTTTACATAATAATAATATTAAATTTACTCAAGAAAATCACTTTTTAATTTTCACTCGTACTCAAAACAATGGCATAACTTGACTTAAATTTGAAAATTGAAAGGGCAACGACATTTACACAAATGACTCATCACTGCAATTCTAAGTATGCACGGGTATGCTAATTAACCTGAAAATGTTGACCTGCAGCGACGTTTTGCATCAATTAAAACGGGTTCCAACATAATTTTGAACTTCAAAGTCGCGTTTCGCTTGTTTTCTGACGGACATGTACACATGTTTCCTCGATGAATTCATTCATACTATTTCCTCGATGAATTCATTCATTTCTACTTCCATGCACTATCATTTTCCCCCTGGGAAGGAACTCAGTCATATTTTAACATATCACCACACTTGTGTCGAAATTTAATTTGCACCATTATTAACACAACTAAAATGATTTGGCAGTCATTAAACGCTAGACGTCAAAAAATACCGCAATTATAACAAAACAACACTAACTTCACAGTATAAATACAGTAGCCAAGCTGGAACAAACTATTGAAAAGTGAATTTTAGAATTTTAATTACAAAGAAAAACCCTCAAAATTTCTCCCATAAGAGGTAACTATTTATGTCGATTTCCATTGATATTTCAAGAAAAGTGCACGTCAATCATTGAAAAACAAGTTCAATGGAACAACTTTTGACGCGATGAGAATGTAATCGTAGCTCATATCCGTGTAATTTGTCAGATTGAAATTTTCTGGGAACAATAATATCACGAATAACGTAAAAATTATGAAAATTGTAATTTAAAAGATTTTGGCGTGATTGCGGATGAATTTGGTAGAGCAGTAGTTGAAGATTTATATGCGATGCTCAATGACATTCAGTTGTGACATTTCTCAGATAGATGTGTGCGTATTCCAGTGTAACACCGCCGATTATTCGAGTGTAGCACCACAGGCGTTTTGACGTACACCATTTCGAGTAGTGCAGGTCAATGGAACAATTTTCGTGTAACACTACAAGAAAACTGTAACACTTCTGCTAGAAAACGTGATCAATGGAAATCGGTATAAGTAAATGGGCAAACAGTAGCTAGCTGCACAATGGTTGGGAGAATAATTTGTTTTACGTAAGTACACAACTTGGCAAAAGTACTGCAAATATTTTGTTCCATTACTGAGTAGCTGTTTGATTGTAAAGTGGGGTTCGTTCCATGGACAGTGTAACAGGCAAAATGGCTGTGATAATGTTTGTGACAGTTCTGCCAAGCCGAATGGCATGGGAAGTGGAACAAACTGTTTCCAGCTTTCTTTTTGTGCAGAAATAGAAAAAAATTAGCCCTTTTCCTCTAGTACAAGTTTGTGAATGCCGTAAGATCTCTTTCGTCCACTTTAGATTTACATAGCAACCTTTGTATTTAAAATTGACTAGTGTGTTAAGCCCGGTACGCTAGAGCCAAGGAATTTTTGTTCCTATACAAAAACTATGTAAAAAAAGTGTCATGAAATGCTCAAGGAATTTTTTTCTTGACCGATTCCTTGAGGTAGTACGCTAGAGAAAAGTAATTCGAACAGAAAAACTCTACTTCCCGATTGACAAAAAGATGTCGCTCTTTTACGAAAAATCCATTTATGTCAATATTTCTTGAAGAAATAAGTACCGATGCAGTTATTTCTGTAGGGAATGTTGACGGTGGTGGAATAATTGAAAAATTTTGCAAGAGGTGTATCAATTTTAAAATGACAAATGGACGAATAAAAATTGTTTTACGTGTATCTTCATTTTTCATTGGAAATTATCCCTTTCTTCACTTTCTTCATTATTTCTTTATTGTCAGAAATATCACACAATTGAGAAATCCAAATTGTCAAAAATTCCTTGACCTAATGTCAAATTTTCTTTAAGAAATAAGTGGAAAAATTCCTTGACCTAATTCCTTGGCTCTAGCGTACCGGGCTTTAGGTAAAAATGCTGAAAGAGAAAGTATAGTCACATCCTACACATGTGACAGTTTTGACAGAGCTGTTCTATTGCATGAATTACTGTGCTAACTTACATCAAAGTAGGAATGTGATTCCGATCTGTTGTCGCACTTTAATGTACAAAAGTACGACAAAATGAAATGAACTTTTTTAACTTTTTTTTTATTCAACACACCAAGCCTGTATTACACAAAATTAATTGAAAAGACACTTAGCATTACAAATTCAAAGATATTATTATTTCTAATTTAAGGCTTATGCTCTAAATTGGTGTAGAATATCCAATTACCGTAGTTTAAAATTTTTGTCAAATTATCGTACTACTTTTAGGCGTACATTTTGACGTTTATTCATCGCAAATTCATTTTAGTTTATTGTGTGGTTGATGGAAAAGATAAATCAAAACAAATACGGTGAAAATAAAAGTACAACAAATTTGTGGCGAAGTGTTAAAATATGTTAGGAAACACACTCTTATGGATGAGATGCAGCTGCTTGCCTGCGTTTTGAGTTGATAATATAATAATTAAATTATCATTACGTGCTGTGAATTTGTGATACAGATATTATTTATATCAAAAACTGTAACTTAATTCAACACGTCTAGGTACAAGGGGTGCAAAGTGATCCTGCTTCATACTGAAGCGTGTATGTTGGCCCATAAAACAATTTCAATTCCCGACCTCCAAACCAATTTTCTTGAACATATACCAACCACAACAAATCAAAATTTTCGCCCACCAAATGTTCTCAACTTATAAGAAAAATTTTTCCCATCCAGCTAATCTATATATCCAACATCTAAAAATAAATCCTTACTTTGACGTTTCGGGTTAAATAGTTAAAGAAGGAACAGTAAGGAACCGATTAACCCGATTAAAATTGTGAAAATTTCGATGAAATAATTTACCAAGAAAACAAAAGTGCATGAAATTTAATTCTTCAAATTTCTCTATATTTTTAGTCCAATTAGAATTTGCAAAATTTCACATATCACTGGGTGAAACTATGCCCGATCTGGAAGAAAAACAGCAAGCCAAAGAGCGCTTTCAGATCTTGTTTTCTGGATTTTGAATATTAGTTACTAATTTTATTGGCAGAAAGTGTTATATATTTTATATGATAATGGGCGGTTGCATTGGGCTACATAATACAGAAAATGAAACCGTTAGTGTATCATCAGCGAATCCATCTAGACCAACGTCAGGTGAATTTTTGTTTTGAATGTGTCAACTTAACATTTCGTCTATGGTTTTTCATAGGACCCAATATTGGACCAGCTAGAAAAAATCACCCTTTGTGCCATGAGACTATACGTTGGCGTTCCGATGTGCCTTTAACGGAAGGGCAGTTGCGATCAAAACGAGATGAATTTTGGGATACTGCACCAGCTTTTGATGGGCGTAGAGAAATCTGGGATGCATTAAGGGCTGCAACAACAACCGCAGAGGCTTTAGATTTTCAATTAGCACAAGCAATATTGGATGGAGCGAATATTTCTGTTCCGAATGGGTATGTTTTGTAGAAAGGAGAGAAAGAGAAGAGTATTTTTTTTTATTAATCTCCCTGAAATAAAATAACATTCTAATTCCTTTCATTTTACAGATATCTTACTGAGTGTTATGACGAACTTGGGACTCAATATAAAGTTCCAATATATTGCTTATCGTACCCAATAAATATTGTTAAAGAGGAGAATGGTAGGGACTCTCCAGCCGAATATTCAGAACCTGTTGATGGAGGGCCTGAAGTTTTTCTCAAACTTAGGATTTCGTCCACAATGTCTGATGTGAAATTGTTAGTATACTCAAAAGACACCATTGGTCAATGCAAGAAGAAGTTACAGGTGCGTACTGAATTAAGCTTAAATTACTTAACCTGCTTGATCAGAATACTGAAAGGAGTGTGTGTGGGTATGTGTGTTGTCATTGAGAAGTGACGAAAGTGCTCCCATGATGATAACACTCGATGTACACAACTCTGATAATTGTGTAACCTCTGATGACGAACTTTTACGCATTTTTTATTTAGCAGATAGTGTAATTTCCTATAATAAAAATATCTAGAACCTTTCAGTTTGTGTGCGAGTGTAGAACGGAGTTTTTGGAGCATTCCTTTGCTTGCAATTAGATAATGATAATGGTAGCAACATGCAATTACCCCTACTTTGCTTTTGTCGTGTTAATTAAATTAAGTGGATTTGAATTTAAAAGTTTTTTCTGCACTCAAAGCAATCATGGGACAGATTTTAATATTTTGTGTATTATTTCAATGCCTAGAAATTACATAGTTTGCGTTTATCAATTGATTGGATTTTACATGCGAAAATGAAATTGCTTTTACGTTATGATATGATTTCATTAATTTTGTATGATGTTGCCCCTGAAAACATAATAACAAGGTCGCATAAATTATTAATTGTACTTGAACTGGCCTTGTGACAATAATTATTATTGGTAAAGTTAGAACTTATTTCTGTTACAGACTATGCCTCTGGGGAATTAAGCATTTTTGTTTTTCTTAAATATATTCTAAGGTCGCAACTCAGCTATGATGTAAGAAACAGACAAACGTAGGGGTGCACACGAAAGATTTTTTCTGTTGATTAATTTTTGTGTGGTACGGCAAGTTACTGCACATAATCGGCAAATGTTATTATTTTTAGGATTGAATAATTAATTAAATAAATGATGTTAGTCTACAACCAAATAACGATTTAGGTAAAGCCTAGCACGCATACAATGAAAATTTCACTGGTCTCCAAAGTTGGGTACATTAAATGTCGAATGACAAAAATATGTGGAAACCTAATCGATAGCTTCTTGTGACGTTGTGACTACCTAAACGTCTTACTTATTGGGCTTTGTCCACTCAGATAGCATCTCAAAAAAATGTTTGATATCGATAGCGAGACCTGTCGCTTCTGTATGGAAGACGATTGAATCTCTGAACATGTCCTCATACAACTTTGTAATTTTGGATTTTTGTAATTTTGTGTATTTTTGCATCAATAAACGTATTTTATTGTCCTCTGCGACTGTAATGATCTTGGACTCATAAAGCTAAAATATCCAGAAAAGGCATTCATATGTCAAATTAGTTCTGATAGGTCGCGGTCAATTGATAGTCAGTCCAGTCAGCGACTGGTCTGTTGACTTTTCACCGACTACTGATTGATTTTTAATTGTTGCTGATTGACTATCGTGGCATGTGCGCAAATTGTAAGTTTGATCTAGTACATTTTGGTAAATCTAGTATAGAATCGAATTCCCGATGTCTTGAGAAGAAGTTTGAGTACACACACACTCCTATACTTGGAGGCTTAAATAGTCATCCCCATACTCACTTTTTAGGTGCGATGGGAGCACGAATAAATAATGTCATTAGATCGCAAGTGTCGAGATCGTGAATTGAAATTAATTTTCTGAACCATCAAAGGGATGTCGATGTCACCCTTCACAAGTTGAAATACAAAGCAAATATCACAAATTTGTCTACGAGTCTCAAGGTATATTAAATTTAATCTTTCGTTATAAGAATGAGGATGAAGTCTATCTCTCCATTCGAGACCCCTTAGAGGAAAAAGTAAGAATCTCCTTTGCACGCTCTCAATACGATAGGAGTGATTTTTGTAAGAGGGAGACCAGACAGGACTGGCATATTCAAAAATGGGTCTAACAAGAGTGGTTAAAAGAGCTTTAGTAATATATACATATATCATCTGAATTTGCCCGACGCTTTACAAAGTCCAACACTCTTTAATGGTGGGGGTAGGATCCCCCAGCGAGGGTGGTTCCAATACGACATGTTGCATATCAAATGAAAGGTCTCGCCGAGTACCTCGGGACGTTTTTGCTGCCGATAAACCCACTTTTAGGCACTTGCATCACATACACCCCAGTTACTATATTTCGCATATATTTTTGCAGTTCTTTCTTCCATGGCCATTGCTGCCATTAGTTGTGAAAATTTTTCTCATAGCTTTCCCCCGTTTAATTGAAATAATCATTGTTAATAAAATGTGTTCAGAGTATCATAATGCATCGTTTAAGACATCTCTCATGTCTGTTGATGCCTAAAGTTGTATGAAAAGTTGGCATTCCCCTTTGAATTTTGACAAAAACTTCACTATAACCACAGCGTGTTTTGTAGCTTATAGCCGCTAATTGTAATCCATTTTCATTGTTATATGTTATTTTATGTACACAGCGGACGTAGTGGTCGTGACATTATAATGACTTGTTTTTAGACTTGTCTCTGTGTGTAACCGCAACCAGGGTAGAGTTAATCAACTGTAT
Organism: Dioctria linearis; assembly: GCA_963930735.1. Classification (NCBI taxonomy): domain Eukaryota; kingdom Metazoa; phylum Arthropoda; class Insecta; order Diptera; family Asilidae; genus Dioctria; species Dioctria linearis. Next base: position 68,608,491 of record OZ005741.1, read on the forward strand.
ATAGTTCGGGTCGGTTGAAGGTTTTTATTAATTTTTTTATATGTATCATAGAGTCAAAGAACTGAACGTAAAGATACACGGGGAGACACTTTCGTTCTCTAGTCTCCGGTTTACAGAGACTAAAACGTTTACACGGCATAAGACATTTGTCTCTGGAGATCAAAAAATTAGGTCTTTGAAAACCATAGGAAAAAAGTCTTCATAGTCAGGTGTTGTGTATTAAAGGAAGCAACACCATAACGCTTAAGTTGATTTATTTTCTTCTGCTATTGTACAACAAACAATCGACAGATGATACACCGAATTTTCATTTATAAATATTTGTTTCTTTTATTTTTATTTATTTTTTATTGTTTACACGAGGATGCAAGATTAGAGCATTAAAACAGTTCCGCAATCGACAGATTTTTCAGGACAACACAAAGCCAATTTACAGAATTTTTCAAGTTTATTAAAATATACTAGTAAAGTCGCCGAAGTGAATAACACGAACTAAATGCATATGCAGGCAACAATAATTTGGTATTTAAAAAATTATTATAATAATAAAATGGTAATAATCTTTTCGTAGTTAAAAGGACGTTTTGTATGTCCTTATGTTTTACTCGAACACGCGAGTAACTACGAACGCGGTTAGGCTGACAGTCTACCGAAAGCTTAATCAATCAATATTTATAATAAAGTAAACAAAATTTTAACTGCGAGGAAATATATATCTAAGTTTGGCCCACCGAATGGAAGAAAACTGCTTCTTTCATTTCATTTCATTTTTGCGCACGGTCGTTTTGGTCTAGAAATGCAATGCTAGCATATTATTATTGCGTACTCTCAAGTAGCATGAGGAGGATTGTCGGGGGTTTTTTCGCGGTCTTATCATTTCAAGCGAGAAATTATCCGTGGGAATGTTTCTTATGTGCTGAATACTGATATAGTGCAACCAATTGTTGTTTTTGTACTGTATACTTCAACAAATTGACTGACTTTGCTCTGAGTACTAACATAGTGCAACCAATTGATTTACATATTCAATCAATCGGTTACACCATGTTAGCCTTCCATGCAATATGACAATTCAATTAGTTCTTTCCCCTTTTTACTATTTTCTTATTTAGTAGAAATCGATTTTAATAAATTTCTCTTAGAATGAATGAATGTCGGTATACGCATAGCAGATGCTACGAGATTACCTACCTACTTCTTGTTGGCCAATAAAAGAGATATAGGATATCCTTCTTTCTGAAGGCTTGTTAATGCTGAAACTGAATTTGTACTAAGTACTGATATAGTGCAACCAATTGATTTACTTATTCAATTAATTGGATCCACACACAGGTCTCCGAATTTATACACGGAAATGTATGTTGATCTTTTTATAAAGTTGTAAATTCAATTTTTCCTGCATAATTAAATTAAATTAAATTTTTCCACTAATTAAAACTTTTAAATGCTAGAAATAATAAGCAAGGACAAGTAGAGAAATTTTACTGACGTATATTATCAAGATCAACTGATTCTAAGACTCTTTTCTGTAGTAAAAGATAATGGCATATTAATTTCGAGGCCATTTCTTTCCCACTAAAGTAGAATCAGAAGGGGAGACACCTACAAAAATTTGAATGAAAGGGTTCGTAGTATGCTTCTGCGTTGGGTGCAGATCATTTTCAACGGGATAAAATAAAATGTAAATAGCGTGCTTAGAGTGCAATCTCGTTTGCTCTTATGGAGAATAGGAAAAAGCAAAAAATTATGCCACATAATAAAATGTAAAATCGCCCAATTCATGACATTAAAACCAGTGAGGCATCGACATACATATATCATACAGAAGTAATTTTGAAGATATCAATTTTCAGCTGGACTGGTTGTAATAAAATGTACACTCAATAAGAAAAATTTACGTCGCTTTCTTTTCTTTGTTTAAGTGATGTGGAGTGGAGTTTGACTTCAAGTTATAAATATCCATATTTTTTCATCGTGAACTGCTTCCTACAAAATGTAAATTTCACTTCAGAGGAAGTAAAGGCAGAAACACATCCAAGCAAGCCTCAGGCCTGGCGTCTCTCAGGCTTCCTCGCAGCTCGCCTCAAGGCTTGCGTCAGAGAAATGAAAACAAAATGATACCACCGGGCTCGGTACTGTTATTGTAATTTTGTTAGTACATTTGTTGACAGAAGTAGGCCTGAGAGAGACAATTTTGAACATTGAGCAAAGCGCGCTTTGCGGCTAGGCCTTGAGGCTAGCTGCTGGCTTGGTTTTGTGTTGCATTATTTAAAAACCCGTGTTGGAAATTTTGACAACACCTCGAGGAAGCCTCGAGGCCTGGATGTGTTTCTACCATAAGTAGAATTTTGTCACGTGAAAAGGTTGAGGGTTTTCTTCAGTCAGAGGGCAAAAGATTCCACGCATAGAAGCAAAGGCGTTCCATTGCGCGCACTAAGCTTAAATCCAGAATAAATGCGGTTCATTCGCCGAGAAGATATAGATCAAACTTCAAAGTGAAAGGCACAAAACAGAAGCAGCTACTTAAATCGGTTGCTACAATTATTTTTTAGCTAGTTCTGGATGGTTATAATCTAAAAATTAGAAACAAAAGTTCTCGGAAATGTCGATGGGCAACAAACAGATAATCGGAATTATTCAGCTTGCAGTTTTAACAGTTCTTAATCCATCTTCTTGTATGTGTACAATAACTTCTCAACCTATAAGTCCCATTTGATGGAGGAAACTTATCATCCTTTTTTTTAAGTTATGCTTATACTGAGTCTCAAATTATACTTTGGAGTTTCTACTGGTTTTAAGATTGCAAGATTTGCTAATATTCGATGCTCCACTTAAGTATTGATTTCACCTTCCTCTATATTAAATCCCATTTCCGTTTCGATATGTCGCTGTTGTTGGTTCACCAAATTGCTAGAACTTATGTACCTGTTGTCTACGCTGGAAATGTCTTAAGTAGATGGTCTATGATGTAATGGACAGTTTTCCCTATAAAAGAAATAGAGAAAAGGAAGGGAATCACAGGTTAAAAAAGTGTGAGAAAGATGTTTTTTTTTAAGGCAGGGGATGAGTGATCCCAAGCACGGAGTCCCGAGCGGCCCATTGCGCTGTTCTCCTAGAGGTCCTATAACCAAAAACTTCCTGTCCTCTTAATGAAGCGCATCATGTCTTGGGGGAGGAAAGTTTTTCAACTCCTCTACAGATAGGAGGGCAGAACCTAGAGTATCCAGCCTGTTCCGGGCGAAGGTCGGACAAGCACATAAAGTGTTCGGTTGTCTCAGGCTCTCCTTCCAGGCAGGACAGACCCTCAGGGTACTCCCATACTTGTTAGATGAGCGTGAAGCAAGCTGTGGCCAGTGATGAATCCAACCACAGTTCTATATTGTTTCCTTCCAAGCCCCATGAGAAAATCTGAGATATTCCTATTGGGCCCATCAAGAAACAGTTTTGTGCACCTGGAAGTACTCAGGTTCTCCAATCTCTGCTGATGCTTCCTATGAACATTCGCTTTGATTTGAGACCCGATACTCGAGGTGGCAACGCCTACGGCGGGTACCGGTCATAGGTATGGAGAATCAGAACCTGCCCTAGCTAAAAGGTCAGGCCTTTCCTTCCAAATTATTCCCATGTGACCAGGAACCCACTGGAGGGACACCTTGCTGTGGATACACAACTTATCCACAGATCTTGATCTCCATATCAAGGGGTATTTTCGCTGCCATTGCGATGGTGAAGACTTCAGTCTGGAAGACATCATCCCTCATTAGTGAGAGAGCTGTCGGTAACAATTTTTAGAGCGGATCGGGGAGGGCTCGATAAGGCACTTTCCTTGTCCACGATTCCCTTACAGGAAAACTCACAGAGAAGCGACGTCCGAAACGAAGCTGTACACATCGAGAAAGATGATTGTGTCCGTTTCGTCTCAACACATGCGGTCTATAATTTGTAAAAAATACTAAGCAAGGTAGATTCTTCCATATTTAACTTGAAGGTAGGAAAGCATTTTTCTAGGGATAAAGCCCCTTTTAGACAGTGATAAGGGCAGTATGTCCAGAAAAGGTTCAGATTACGCGAATCATATTCCATTTTGGGTATAATATTGCATTTGTATGCTGCTATGGAGTAAAGTAATTTTTCGTTTTAATGTATTGAGCTCGACGTGATGCGCTCTTCCCCAGCGACTATTCTAATGACGTCGCTGTTCAGTGAATGAATTGTGATTGACATTTTCGCGTAGGTTTTGTCATAAGCAAAACTTATATATAGGATTACAAATTTTAGACAATAAGTCAGAAATGAATATTAAGAAGATTAGATTAAGTTACTAAGGCCATCGGTGTTAATGGCATGCCATCAGATATGAAGTTGACAAGTTCAACCCGTATAATGTTGTCAGACACAAGATCCATAATAAGTGGGTGGTGGTGTTCAATAACTAAAGCTTTGAATTAAATAAAAATTCTGCCAAACAATTTTCTGTAAATTTCTAAGAAGAAATTAATCCTTATTGCTTATCTACGCGTCTACACTCCTAAAAATTGTTAGCGGTTCAAGCACCCGTTGCCGGCCTCCAATAATGCATCATAAAAATTGTAGAGAAAAAATTTTCATGTAAATTTTTAAGAAAAAATTGAGGACTTCCCTACATCCTTCCCTGGTCGATGAATCGTTGATTTTATATTCGAGCGAGACATTACTGGCTGGCTTACCCTTTGGTTACATTATCAAGTCGAGGCATCGTCGAATTTATATTTGAGTGAGATGTTACTGGTTTTTGTTCTACATGTCCAATCTTTGTATGTTATTAGTTTGTCTTTGACATTTTCGGAAGGAGACCTCTATAATCTATATATGCTGAAGTTTTAGTGCAAGATGATAATTATTGGCTACGGATGAAGAATGGCCTATATGAGACATATATGGCTTCTAATTATATATTAAATCTAATAGACTGAAGATTGCTTGAGCGTTTCTCAAATACTGCCAAGTTGAAAATTTCTGATGTCATTAAAACAGATATCAATGGAGAGTTTATGTAAGAGGCGTGTATGGGTACGTACGTGCACAAAAAGCCAGGCGATGCCGATCGAAGCGAGGTGCAAGGTTGGAGTATACATAATGCCATCAGATTCTGAAGAAGAAATTTTGTGTATGGAAAATAGTGCAACTAACTATATGGCATTTTTGAAATAAGTGTACTTTCCGTAGTTTTGATGGTCACCATATAAATTTCATCATCTACATATAAGAAGATTTACATACTGATTCTAACAGATTCTTCCAGTATATGAGAATGAATAAAAAAGCCTTCGATTATATCAAAGAAAGAACATATAAAAATATGTCGGTTATCAAAATTAGCGCGCTGCACTTTGCGAAAAGAATGTAAAATTTCATTTTCCGACTAGATACCTCGTGATGTATCGCCACAACGCGACTTACGTTCTCTTGAAAACTAATCGAGAGAAAAAAAAATATAATTATTGCAGTAAAAACACATGATTAGACTTTTTAAAAATTGATCTTTATTGAAGAGACGATTTCTTCAGTACACCGGTTACATTCAGCTCCTCATCTTTACCGATTTAATTATGCCTCGTGTGTTGACGAGCCATTTGCAGTTTTTCTTTAGGTTGAAAAATGAAACTGTCTGCACATTTTTACCTGTTCGTTGTGATTTGTAATTTACTACGGAATTAATGAAGGTGCAGTTCTAACTATCGGAGAGTTTAATGACTGACATATTAATTAGGAAAATATGAATGAATATTAACATTAATATTTTAGGTAACAAATATGTTAATATATAGGTAGGTAAGTACAATATATAGGTTGGTGTGCGTAGCATGCGTAACTCGCGCGTTACCACAACGTTGTTATGGCCACTCTCATAGTAGATATTAGCGTTCAATCATTTTATCTCCTAACTCATGATAACTCACGATTAAGCAACCTCGCCTTGCTTCGTTGTGCACGTACCCTAAGACTCTACACGGGTGATTAAAGCCAATGATCATTAAGATACACTGAAATTCATGTCCATTCAGACTGCTTCTGTAATAAATTCTTTAGTCACCGATCGGTAGTAGAATGGATAAAAATTGTTGTAATTTGTGAGTGATATTTTACTCTGTAGTTTGAACCCAACCTAATATTATCAAGAATCAAAATAATTGTCCTTATTTTCCCCATGTCGGAATGTTCACTATGGTCTTCTGTTAGAACATATTAAACTGTAACTATGAAAAATTTTCTTCGATTGTAATAAAAATATTTGACTGCTATTATTCACGTCTTTTATTTCTTCGCCTGACCTTTTTTCAGATCATCGCCATCACATTAATTCGAAATGCCGCGAAACTTACCTTACCCAAAATTTATTTGCCGCTTCTTTATCGCCAACCACTTTCGCTTTGAACACAAACTATAAGTATAAACAAAAACTTTGCCTCCAACTTTCCACCCATGGGCCCCCAACGAGGCCAGAGTGTAAACAAAACTCTGGGCACGTGCGCTGATATCAACCTGAACGCGAAAAACAAGTTCGATTCGTGATCCGAAAGCGAAAAATAAGCCCGCCTCTTGATCCGCAACTGAGCAGGTACACTCTATGAATTCACCTGTGTCCGAATAGATCAACTCTATTCTCATTTTTCAGATCAATAGTGTCACAGGGTATAAGCACGCCTCCGTTTTCTGGAAGTTGCTTCCAATTCCACACAGCCGGTACAAAACGCAACTTTAGTCTCATCAGCTTTCACTTTTCCTGTGCATACGCTCAAATCCCATATGATTTACACTATAGTGAGACATGGTTTACCTGTCCCTTATATGCGCAATGTTATTTGGTATCTAAAGTGTCCATATACTACTCAAATTTATACCATTTTTCGGTTATGAAAGCATTCTTTATTGCTGGTATTTTATACTCTCTACTGCTGGCACACAGTGTCTAATAGCAGATAAATTTTCTCACACATCATAATAGTCTATTAGGGCTCTTACATAGCATGCGTATGTTTAAGTCTATAATAATTATATAAATATAATTTTACCTAATATTTAACAAGTTTTCTTATTATTTACAGGCAGTTGAAAGAGTTGACGCATGCTGCCAACGTTGGTTCTATGGTGGAAAATTGCTTGGTGATAAAATGCTGATCGATGAAGCGCATATACAAAATGGTTACGTAGTACAAGTAATCATTAATACGGAACACTATAGCCACGATCACAGTGCAAACCTGAACAGCTAGCGCAGATTTTTACAATTGTTTTTCCTTTTGGTTTTTGGTGAAGCAACTTATTTAATAATCAACGACTTCGTTGACTCAAAGTTACTTGATTTACTCACTCAGATTGAAAGAACTGCTCAAACATTTTTTTACGGATAACGCTCAGATTTTTCCTTTTTTTTTTTGTTACTCGATATTCGAGATGATATTGTGTATTAATTCAATTTATTTCAATTTTTTATAAAAATTATTTGTTTTAAATTTTAACACGTTTGATCCTTTATAAGAATTGACTTTCTCCTTTATTACCCTATACACTTGCTTGAATATTTCTGTGCATAAAAGAATTTTTGTAATTACTTTGATAGGAATGATTGGGAAATATACCGGCTAATACATCAGCATATTTCCTGCTTGTACATGATAGAATAGTAGAATACAGTCCGCTGACAAATGAAGTGAGCAAGTTAAATTAAGAAGATGGATTCGTTGTTCAACATTGGATATGCAATCGTTGAGAACTAAGTGTGTCTTCACAATATGTCGACGGTTATCTGAGAAGTTTAGAAAGAGTGAGAGAAACATATATATAATAGATCTGTTCGCGTAATAGACAGACACAGAATAACACATTTTATTTTTCTTAACTCTCTCGGGCCAGTGTTGGGCAAAATGGAATCTGATTAACGATTAACAATTACAATTAACCATGTAATCGGTAATCAGATTACATTATAACATAATGTAATCGATTAACGTGTAATGTGATTACAAGTTAATATTATTACACATTAATCGATTATATGTTAATTTAGTTTCAATGCAATTTGTCGAGATTTATGCCTTGTAAATTTTATGAATTTCATTCCCAAATGGATTCTTTGTATACTGGAGTATGGTGTAAATATTGAAGGGAATTAGTTATGTACACATGACTTCATGTCCGTGCCATTAGTGATAGTAAAAAAATAACTAAGTACAACTAACTAGTTACTAGTAAGAAAAGAACTAACTAGCTACTAAAAACCTCTTTAGTTAGTTATTAGTTACCGTTGAATACTTTATAGTTACTTAAAGTAACATACGTTATTTATTACAGCGAAACAAAACTTCAAAATAATCTTAATCAAGTAACAACAATCTATATTCCATTCTATTTTTATTTTGTAATTTGATAATTCATCAACAAGAAAATTGTTGCTAAATCTTCATGTAATATACACAACTATAAAAACTTATCGCCGGTAGCTGGCATATGTGTTTACATGTTGGATAATAGATAAGTGATGTACCGTTACATGGGGTGAATTATATCACCAATCTTTTTTTAATATCTTTGCTTATGTTCTGAAAATAATAGCAAAAAGTAGGTACTTAGATTGACTTTTAATTTTTTACAATTATTTTCAGAATTTAAGTAAAGATATTAAGAAATATAGGCGATTCGAACCACTCCATGTCTCACGTGATCCACTTCACCTCGCTTGACTCTACAAAGTAATCTGTTACAATGTAATTAGATTACAAAATTATCGAATTATACTGTAACAGATTACACATTTGATAAATTACATGTTCTCTCATAAGTAATCTAATTGAAATGTAATCAAATACAATGTAATTAGATTACTTGGTAATTTGACTAAACTGTAATGGAATTATTAAATAAATTACACAGGAATCAAATTACGCTCGGGCAAAACCATATTAATTGTTCTCAAAGGACTTTTGCAAAAGTATAACAAGGTAGGTAGGCTAGGTAGGTTGCAGGGGTGCCGCCAAGAAGGAATTAGCCTGCTTCACTTAGACTACTGTGAAGTAGTCCATTGTTGGGAGTCTATCATTCTAAGGATAACCCTAGATCCATCCTGATTTTTAAGGAACCTCACAAGATTGGCCGTACTATAGGTATTTTCATCAAGGAGCCTGTTTACACTAGAGTGAAAGCGAGTGGCATTGCAGCGCACTTTGCAGCACAGGTGTTCAAATTACCGATTTCACTAAGAATATACAGTCATACCTCGCTAGTCTATATACTAACTGGAATTACGATGTTCAACACTACTACAGGAAATAAAACAATCAAGTGTAAAAAGTCACACTGGCTCAGCTTAGAGTGGGTGGATAGGCTTTAATTGATATTATCCATCCTTGGGAGTCTAAACTCCTGTATTTTACTTTTCCTAGTGAAAAGTACAATCTTTGTCTTGGAGGGCGTTAGTTTTGGAAATTATAAAAATTAAAAAGAAAAAAAAACCCGATGTTCATGGTAGAAATGGTTACATTACATTTGGACGACCGAAAAGTGATTGGAAACCAATTTTCGGCCAATTCGGTCAATCGTGGCAGTTTTGACAAAATTAAAAATTAAAATTTTAATTCGAAACTTGGGAGGATGGTAAATTAGGTACCCCAGATTGAGAGAAAAATAAATTCTCTAAATCAGGCATTTTGTTGTTGTGATTTTTTGAAAATGTAAAAAGAAAAAAATTGCTAAACGTGATATACATGGTAATAAATTGTGCCACTATCTTCGTGTAGTCTACACAATTCATGGAAAACCAATTATCTACCAAACTGGCCAATCGTAGCGCAACTTTCAGCGAGGTATTTTTCCACTATGAAAACGTAACTGGATTTTGTTCTAGACGACTCGCCTTATTGATTCGACGAATTCATGCTTGGATATCATCTGCTTGACTAAGACCTGAATTTGTGGTGGAATTTCGGACGCTGAGTTTTTTGGCCTTGAGTTCCTGGATTCCGTCGTAATCGTCACCCTTCTGCTTTACGTTTGGTTTTTTAACATGCTTGCTGTTGCTTGGAGTTACTTCTTGGATGATGATGATATGTGACCAACCTTTTTTTAACATGCTTGCTGTTGCTTGGAGTTACTTCTTGGATGATGATGATATGTGACCAACCTTTTTAGTTGCTCTTGAAGATGTCTCGTCATTTGTTGATGGCGTTGCTTCTTCGGGATTGTTGCTGTCCAGCCGTGTGGAGAATGATTTTGGTAAGTCTCTTGACCTTGTATTTTCTTGTGATTCTAGTAGTATCATCGTTAAGCGATGTTTGGCTTCCTTGGTTCCTGAGTCCTCATCATCTGGCGTTTCATATGGGTTTTTGTTTCGATCCTGAGGCTGTAGTATCTAGCGATTCAAGTAACTGTTGTTATTAACTTTAAAAGAAACCACCTTTATAAGCTTAACGACTGGCTTTTTGCTTGTGATTAGGCGATCGTTTTGAATGTTTCGTAAGCTGTGTTTCTATTTCTAGATCTAATAGTTCGTGCGTTTTTCAGGCTTAAAAACATTTCTGTGAGACACTTAAAAACATGAAAAATAAAGCTCCGAAGAGGTTGTGCTTATTAAGGTGCGATCCGGGCTATTTATCTTACTGTAAGTTACGCAACCAATTTAGTTCTGCTCTTTAAGATTCCTATAACAATAACTTGGATAGAATTAAAATAACTTTACAGGCTTCCGCCGAGTTCCTGAATTCAAAGGCCTTGTCTTTGGCTGATAGTTTCTCGATTGGTCCTGATGGTATTCCTGTATACTTTCTGATAAATTATTGCTTGTCTATTTTTTTTTTGTTCTTTGTCATCTATTTAATTTATCTATTTCTTGTTGTGTCTTTCGAAAACGCTGGAAATTATTTGTGATTATTCCTCTTTAGAGAAAAGGCAACAAATGCGATATTTCGAATTGTCGACCTGTCTCTAATTAATGTTGTCTTACTAAGATTTTTGAAACCTTGATTTGTGACGTCTTCTACTCTCATTGTAAGCCTTTTAGGGCTCCTTTTAGCATGGCTTTATGAAGGGTAAATTCACTATTACTAATTTGCTGAAACTCTCCAATTTTTGCATTTCCGAAATTGAAGGTGGTGAGCATGCCGACTGCATTTTTACTAATTATAGCAAGGCTTTCGACAGCATTAATCATAGGATTTTCATTCATAGGCTCGCTGTACTTGGGTTCCCTTCTATTTTTATATTTTAGATGAAATCATAGGGTATACTAAGTTTGTCACACCCAGAAACAATGACTGTAGAGCAAAATGGATTGGTGTAATCTGCCCAGTTGCACGTATATCTCATATAAGCAAATTTGACATTTGTACGAATCGGATCGAAGCGGTGGAATTGTGTTTGTTCCTTTAGGATAGCTCTGCATTCGGGTGACGCTGACGTTGTGTAACGTGTACGAGATTGAGGCATATCGACTATATGCAAAGAAGCAGAGACGCACAAGGGAATTGTTTAGGATTTACGAGTATACACAGCTTGCATTTTATTTTTAAGAATTCTTGTGACTGTTGCCAATGCTAAGAGATTCTTTTCGATTTTAAAATTAATTAAAAATTATTTAAGTAAATGTCGCAACAACGCTTGGCAGTTCTTTCAATTGAAAAAGATCGAACAAAGGAAATTAACACAAAAGAAATTATCAATCGTTTTGCGAAGGCTAAAGCAAGGAAAAACTTTTTTTAGGTAGGCAAGTTGTTAATAAAAATGAATTTTTATTCTTAGATTGTGAAGATACTATTGTTTTTGTTTGAACTGTACATACATATGTAGATACAATGAATTTCTCCAGGGGTCCATTTTATATCTTGCACCAGGGCTCATAAAACTGTACCTACGCCACTGTGAACAGATGATAACTTTTCATTGTTTAAGTGATAAAGGTAGCTATAAAGATCCACGCGAATGGTATTAACTATAATTATGGTTAGTTATGGGGCGATTATATAATATCACATAGCCAAGCTCAATGTGGTTAAGGTCAAATCGAGCAGTGCCGCTTGGTCTAAGAATTACAGGTGTAATGCCCACGACACCGCCTACGGCCCTGGAAACCCTGCTGAACCTCAATCCTATGCATCGGGAGGTGGAGGGTGCGTAGTACCAAAGTAGATAGGTACATGTGCCACTTAGAGGGAATAGGCTTGACATCAACAATGTGTTTATAGGAATCTCATATATAGCAGTCAATGCTGCGTACAGGATGTGTGCTTGGCAGGAATTCTTGGTAAAAGCTTTGGCAAAGGGTACATTATGATTGCAGAACTTCTCGATGATATTCCAGAACTGTCTATGACATTAAACCATACGCCAGCGAGACTCTCATCGTTTAAATTACCCAATATAGTGTTGAAAGACCGAGATGTCTGGGAATTTCCGAGTATCCCCGGCGTAGGTGAGCAATTTCATCTTCCACCATGAAATCAAAGCTCGTGTAAGAATGCAAGAGCGCCCTTCGCAAACTGAGTAGATCAAGGCTTCGCTGGCAACAAGGAAGCTTATGAGCTTGCTAGACAAGAATCATGCCAAGCGTTTCATGACGGTTTCGAGGTGACTTCTGATGTGCTGTAGGATGGACGTTAGGATTTTAACTGGCTTGAATTCTGGTCGCTATCAACTGAAGAAGCACCTTGTCACTATAATTGGCGTGTTTTCTGATCCTAAATGCAGACTTTTGAGGATGATGACTAATCTTTATATATGTGTCTTGTGTGAATGCCTGGCGATCGCTAAACGCAGAATGTCAAACATAGGTAAACCACATCTGAACTCTAGGGTGTTAGTAGACAGACTCCTGTGCGGACTCTTTAACCAACCTGCTCAAAAGGAATGGTCTGCTTTAACGAAATGGAAGGTTGCCCACAATAAGCCCTCTCAGTCTAAGTGCCCGTAGCTTTTTATTACCTCTCATCTCCCTTTTTAAGCCAACCAAATATAACAATATGAGTATACTATACTTTCTCAAGAGTGTATAATTTTATTAGAATCTGTGATTGTGATTAAATAACATACATTTTCGCAAAAATATTAAGTATTTATAGAATAATTTCAATCTTTTCATTAACTGTTTTAGCTTTGTCTTGTGAGTTTGTGTTTTCATTGATTAATTTGTTTAAAAATGCAAATTGTGCAGTAATCTATGTATCTGCCTTCAAATAAGCATATAATCGCCGCCATTCTCAATATCAGAATTACACAATGACTCCTCCCTACAATATTTACTTTTTATCAAGTGTTTGCAATAAAGTCAAATACGAAAATGCTGAAGTTATCACCTTAAAAAAAAACAAACAAAATAAGTAAAATCAATTTCCATTTTACAACAAATTTAAATTCACTTACAACAAATAATCGGTCAATATTCATAGGAAAAAATTTCCCTCCAGTAAAAGCTACAGGCTGCATGGATTTTTGTAGAACAATCCAAACATCCCATTTCATCTTTGAGGTATATTTATACACGGGTGACCTTAACAGAGCATCGCCAACCTTCAAACTTTGCACTTTTACCAATTCTCCGAAATATGTAAACATTAAAAGTTCAATGATCGTAAGGACGAGATATCCCCCTAAGGTTACGAGTCGAAAAGTAGAACTGGTTGTCTGTCAATATAATCACATAAAAAAAAAAAAAAACGGTACAAAAATAAGGAGAAAGGTGCAAATGAAATTCTTTTATTGAATTTCGAATTTCTTCTTTACCTTTACGGTTACAAACGCAAGTAAACAAAGTTGAAATGTAATTTGCAGGGTTTTTGCGAGACTATAAAAAGTATAGAAATTCTCTATCATTCGAGCTACTTTCAGTATGAACTGGTGATGCTGTACACAGTCCTTAATAGCTTCACGTAAACCGGATATAATATTCGCTCCGTTTTTAGTATGTCTCTGTAAACCTTTTAAATATTTCAGTGATGCTTTTACTTCTTTGGAGACGTAAAATTGCTTGACCTCCTCGTTTTTCATGTCTGGGGAATAGAATTTTCTGGAAAAAAGGAATTTTGCGTCCGATGAGTTTTCTGTGTTTAAAAAGTGTCGTAAGTATGAGTTTTTTTTTCTTATCATTTACAGTAGTTTTTCAACATCAGCTCCTGCGAAAATTTCCGCTGTGTCGATAAGATTTTTCATACTGCAAAAAAGAATGTCATACTGGCCGCAAATAAGTATTATGAATGAAATGTACATTGCACTTCCATTTCCGTAAACATTTGCTACTTGTAGTTGTCCCATGAATTGAATTATGTAGATGACTTCGTATAGGAAAGGTTTCTGAAATTTGAAAATAAATAGAGTAAGAATGTGAAATAGTTGTTTTATTTTTTTATTTTATTAAATATGTATTATTTAATGGATTTTGACTTTCAAGTTGTAATTTAATTCAAATTTTAAACTAATTCTTTTCCCTCTACATCACAGATGGACCAGATGGGGCCACAGAGCTAGGGCCAAGTCCCAGGAGAGAAGAATACATAATGGTGCGCTGCCAAAATTCTCCCACCACGCTTACTTAAATGGGCCATAAGCTCATTTAAATCTTATAAATTGTTGTGTGAAGTCGTAATCTTTCCCACTCTCCTCCAAAGAGAATCGTATGAACTAATTCTAATTAATTATAATTTTAGAGCAATCTTTGCATGGGGATCTATTTTAAAGCATGGAGAAAGTTAAAGGTGAAATATATACCAAAAACTGGAGGCCAACCTGATGCCCAGTCCAGGTCGTATCGTCCCATCAGCCTGACTTTATTTGTTCTAAAAGCAATGGAGAAAATAGTGGAAAGACATTTTAGAGACGAACCGCTTTAGGAACATCCACTAAGTCCAAATCAATTTGCGCCTACCATAAAGGTAAATCAACAGAGCAATCTTATTAAATCTGCCAAACGGTATAGAAAAAGCCATTGTCAACAGAGATATCGCCCTATGTTCCTTTCTCGACATTGAAGAGGCATTTGATAACATCTCTGTTAAGTCAATAATGTCTGAACTGGTCAGACATGATGCGTATTCTATAATAGATGGACTCAGGTAATACTCTTCAACAGAATAATTAAAACACACCTATTTGGTGAGACACTGGAGGTTTATAATACCAGAGGTTGTCCCCAAATAGGAGTACTGTCTCCACTGCTATGATCCATGATAATTGACGATTTGTTACAAGGTTTAATTAAAAAACCAAGGTATTGAGTCAGGAGGTTATGCCGATGACCTTGTAATCATTATCAATGGTAAATATGAGCGCTTGCTTTGTAGAATGCTGCAGGTAGCACTAAATTTTGTTCAAAATTCATCAATTATACCTTTCACCAGGAAGAAGGAAAATGGGAAACATAACCAATCCTAAAGTCTCTTTGGTGAGGAGGTCCCAATGTCCAAACACAATGATTTACAAATCAGTAGTGATACCCATGCTCACCTATACTGCAGCTGCATGGTAGAAGAAATGTACACAAAAACAACCAAACGGAAGCTAAGTAAGCTCTAAGCAGTGCTTCTCAAACTTTTTTATATTGCGGCTCCCTAAATCTGAAGAAAAAATTCAATCCTCTCCAAAAAATGATACTAATAAAATAATCATTAATTTTTTTTAAGCAATATTTTTATTACAAATAATGCTTTTAAATCAAGTTTTCCAAACAAAATAAACTTCAAAACTATTTCAAAAATAATATTATATGAAACTAAATTTAAACAAAATAATCTCAAATTTATTACCAAAATATGAATTTAATGGGAGGGATGTGATTGCATATTTTTACATAAATAAATCAATATCCGGTAAAATTTCAGAAACACTAATTCGAAGGTTTTGCCATAAGTTGTTGCAAAAGGCATTAAATTTAGCAAAGCTTCTTTTGCGATAAAAGAATATTCTTGCTGTTGCCTTATGCAAAATTCTGTTAGACTTTTTCATTAAATTCTAATTGAATAGAATTATCGGAGCTAATATCAACCATTCTTCTTGAGCCACCCAAATAAATAATATGATCTTATTTCAATGTTTTAGCAAATGGTACTCTTACCCAGTCGTTCTTTCGATCCTCGTTTATGTTTGGGAAATATTTAGCAAGAAATCGTTTAGATTTGTCAATATGGTTTAGTATTAATTTTTTAATTGTATTTAATATTTTACATTGGTGCTAAGAAACTCATTTAGACAAGAAAACATTTCCATATTTTCATTCAAAACTAAAGTGTTGGTATCTTTAACCTGCAAATAAAGATTTAATTCATTTACTTTATCAAAAAAATCTGCTAAATGTGATGTAAGACACATCAACTTTTCATCACTAAAGTGCGGAGAAACATCTGGTTCTCTGTCTTAAGGAAAGAATCGAAGCTCATATTTCAGTTCTACAAATGCCCTGTATTTGTGTGTGTTTAATTCCGCAATTCTTGGTCTTCGCTGCAAATTTCATATTTACTTCGTTGAAAATTTTGGTTTGCTTTGGGATTGTCGCATTGACGCAGATAAAACTGTGAAATAACCGAAGGGACGCGAAACAGATTTTACTAACAAACCTTTTGCCACTGAAGTATTTCTCCTAATTATTAACTAATAGTAGTGTCAATATGTTAGAAATGGCTACATGATATTTGTTCATTTTCATCTCCATTAGTTATTACCTCATTGGTTGAAACAAATGATATTTCCTAAAAATCTCTTAAAATTTAATAACCGGCCAAGTGCGAGTCGGACTCGCGCACTCGCGGACTCCGTACCATCGTACAAAATTTAACACTATATACTTTTTATTTATGTTTTCAAATGAGAGTAGGCGTCATGTGAAAAAATAATGCTGTGATTTGAAAAAAAAAATGCATACTTAACTTATGATATTAATAATGAATGAGAATAAAACAAGGAAAAAAAAATGCCGAAAAAATCACATTTATTGTATGGGGGCCCCCTTTAATCTTTAATTTAATTTTTATTGTTATAGCGGCAATAGAAATACACACTCTGTGAAAATTTCAACTATCTACCTGTTACGGTTAATGAGATACAGCCAGGTGACAGACGGGCGTACAACGAATTCTTAGTAATAGGGTTCCCGTATTTACCCTAAAAATAACAGAAATAAAATAAAGTACGCAATAACTCAATAACACTCCTTATTTGAGCATTAAAACTGTTTGATAATAATTTCTCCTTTTTGAAATAAGACCTGTTTCAGAAAAAAAACGACCACCTACATATGTCCGTTTCCATTACTCATCACCAGGTAAACAAAATTTTGGATCGCTCGTAAGACTGCATCTATAAAAAGGTGTGCACTTATAATTAAATGCAAAATTCTTATCCAGTGGAAATGGAAGTCAGCCAAGATGAATGCCGCAAAATAATTCTTTCCACCCATATGGAAAATCCGAATATGTCTCAAAAAGGCTTAGCTAAAAAGTTGAAAATTCCGTAGAGACCATTCAAAATGTTCTCAGTACAGTAAATTGCGAGAATCTTATATTGTCCAGAGAAAGTCCGGCTCAGGAAGGAAATCAAGTTTGATAGACCAAAAATTGGCCAGAGATAGAAAGCTTTAAACAAAATTTCAGCATGTCGTTGAGAGATATCACTGATAAGGCTGGACCGTCATATGCTACGGTCCATCGAATTAAAAGAAGAGAAGGCCTACGTAGTTTCCATGCTCAGAAAACATCGAACAGAATACTAGAAAAAAACCAAGTTGCAAAATCCAGCAGCAACTTGAGAGTAGGCGTCATGTGAAAAAAATGCCTACTTATGATATTAATAATGAATGAGAATAAAACGAGGAAAAAACGCCGAAAAAATCACATTTCTTGTATGGGGGCTTCCTTTAATTTAATTTAATTTTATACACACTTTGTGAAAATTGCAACTGTCAACCTATTACGGTTCATGAGATACAACCTGGTGACGGACGGACAGCGAATTCTTAGTAATAGGGTTCCCATTGTCACCCTTTCGGTATGGAACCCTAAAAATGAACTTCTGCCTTGCTAAGTAACTAAGCATACTGCAAAATTAAATTTTAAAAATATAACGGGTTTGAAAAGTAAATAAATTTACATACATACATAATTTTTCATAGAATTTTTTTTTTAATTTTTTAAAAAGAATTTAAAATTTTTAAATAATAAATAAATATAGAAATAGAAATACTTAAATATTTCGCGCCTCCTTGAAAGTGCTTCACGGCCCCCAGTTTGAGAAATACTGCTCTAAAGGATGGCCTGTGTAGGTGTAGCTGGCGCGATGTGCACAGTAACTACCAGCGCTTCAGAAGCAATTAAGCGAGAAACACAGTGCTAACTGTTTCAACCTCGACCTCAGTATAACTTGAAGAGCCTTGCAAACTTTTACAATTTCTGTATGATAGACTGTTGGCTTGAAAATTCAAATTATTTTGTAATAATTTTCTACAGCAGGAATAACTTTTCACGTTAAATATGTTTCCCAAGTTTTTTTCAAACAATTTCCCGGACACATTTTCTCGTAAGCAATGCTGGCATAAAATAATAACAAAAATTAGAAAGTTACAGCAGAGTAGAAAGTAGAATTTCGAGTTCAACCTCAACCTGGTCAGCCTCATCAACTTTGGCATTGGGAGCTTGATAACCTGATTTCATATATTCTATAGAACTGTCAAAGGATTGGAAAAGCCAGCACTGTTTTTCACGCTTTAATTCTACGGGTTCTACACAATGTTATTGAAAAAGATGCAGGGGAAACTCAAAAAAAATTTCCGAAATAAAACTAAACGAATGGAAGAAAATCTAATGGGAGTGGAGGTAGGGGGGTGGCTAGACGGAGACTAATTGGTACAGATCAGCAACACCAAAACCTTCGAGAATACTTCACAAGCCATGAAATAGACTCCCTCCCTACCACATGCGAGGCCTGACGTAGTCCTTACATTCTAAAATATTTGCAGTGTTCTTATGTAAAAGTGACAAAAGTTTGATTTGAATAGCTCCTCCGCCCTAAACTACTATTCATACAGAAAAACGAAGTTCTGTTAATCTTAAGCTTGCTTTCTTATCTTCCGAACCGTAATAAAATTTTCATACCTTCCTAACAAAATTATTTAAAAAAATTTATCTTAACCATATGACTACGATTCCACAAACAAAAATTCTCAGCTGAGTAATCATTGTAATGTCGCTGTGCCGTCATGGCATGCCGTGGGCTGATGATATCGAATGCAGCTGGCCAACATATTCGGACTCCGGCTGCACATACACACATCCAATTATCACTCAGCTGAGATGTATTGAGCCAAAACCCTCGAGAATACTTCACAAGCCATGAAACAGACTCCCTCCCTACCACATGCGAGGCCCAGCGTAGTCCTTACATTCTAAAATATTTGCAGTGTTCTTATGTAAAAGTGACAAAAGTTTTATTTGAATAGCTCCTCCACCCTAAACTACTATTCATACAGAAAAATGGTGTCCTGTTAATCTTAAGCTTGCTTTCTTATCTTCCGAACCGTAATAAAATTTTCATACATTTCCTAACAAAATTATTTAAAAAAATTTATCTGAACCAAAGACTACGATTCCTCAAACAAAAATTCTCAGCTGAGTAGTCATTGTAATGTCGCTGTGCCGTCATGGCATGCCGTGGGCTGATGATATCGAATGTAGCTGCCTACAGGTTCGGACTACGGCTGCACATACACACATGCAATTATCACTCAGCAGAGAGGTATTGAGCGTAAAATGGTAAGGTTACTTTGTATTCAAAACTATTTTATTATTTTGTTAAGTAAGGTATATAGAAATTGTAGCTTTGGGAAGGTAAGGAACCAAGCTTTAAATTACTAGAATACTATTTTCCTGTATGTATAGTAGTTTAGGCTCTATGGCATATATAAAGTCAATGTTTGGCACTTTTCCATAAGCATAAATATAGAACATTTTAGAAACGGACTCCGAACGCACACATATAGATTTCTGTTTCATGGCTTGGGAAGTATTCTCGAGGGTTTTGATTGAGCCAAAACCCTCGAGAATACTTCCCAAGCCATGAAACAGAAATCTATATGTGTGCGTTCGGAGTCCGTTTCTAAAATGTTCTATATTTATGCTTATGGAAAAGTGCCAAACATTGACTTTATATATGCCATAGAGCCTAAACTACTATACATACAGGAAAATAGTATTCTAGTAATTTAAAGCTTGGTTCCTTACCTTCCCAAAGCTACAATTTCTATATACCTTACTTAACAAAATAATAAAATAGTTTTGAATACAAAGTAACCTTACCATTTTACGCTCAATACCTCTCTGCTGAGTGATAATTGCATGTGTGTATGTGCAGCCGTAGTCCGAATCTGTAGGCAGCTACATTCGATATCATCAGCCCACGGCATGCCATGACGGCACAGCGACATTACAATGACTACTCAGCTGAGAATTTTTGTTTGAGGAATCGTAGTCTTTGGTTCAGATAAATTTTTTTAAATAATTTTGTTAGGAAATGTATGAAAATTTTATTACGGTTCGGAAGATAAGAAAGCAAGCTTAAGATTAACAGGACACCATTTTTCTGTATGAATAGTAGTTTAGGGTGGAGGAGCTATTCAAATAAAACTTTTGTCACTTTTACATAAGAACACTGCAAATATTTTAGAATGTAAGGACTACGCTGGGCCTCGCATGTGGTAGGGAGGGAGTCTGTTTCATGGCTTGTGAAGTATTCTCGAGGGTTTTGATTGAGCGTAAAATGGTAAGGTTACTTTGTAATCAAAACTATTTAATTATTTTGTTAAGTAAGGTATATAGTAAGTGTAGCCTTTGATAAGGTAAGGAACCAAGCTTTAAATTACTACATGACTGTATGGATAGTAGTTTAGGCTCTATAAAGTCAATGTTTGGCACTTTTCCATAAGCATCAATATAGAACATTTTAGAGAACGGACTCCGAACGCACACATATAGATTTCTGTTTCATGGCTTGGGAAGTATTCTCGAGGGTTTTGGCAACACCCTTCACGACACACTGTACCAGCACATGACTACTTTCATACATTTTAACTTTTGGCAGGTTTAGCGACAGCGTCCGCTTCTTGCGACAGCGTCACTTTGTAACTCAGGCTATATGCTTGGAGCAAAAATATATATTCAAACAGCTAAGCAGCACTCAAAGCGTTAAATTCGTATAACTTTGAATCTTACTAGCTTGGGAATGTCTTACCCAGGGGTTATACGATCTAGTACAGCTTGCATGCAAGCCTTCCTTTCTACGCGATTTTAAACTTAACAGCATAAGGCAGTTCGGTTGATGTCTTATCAGCTTGCATGCAAATTCATTTAAAAAATGGCATTGCGACTTAAAGTCTTCCGCATATTGAAAAATTATAGCAATAAAGGAAGTAGCAGGATGATAAAAACCCAAGAAAAGATGAAGACGAAAGTGTTGGTAAATGATGCAATGCAAATGATCCCAGAAAATCTCATTTTACCAGTATAAACTTATCAATTTTGCAAGCATTTCTTTTCCGCCATCTTGAAAATTGTATAATGTCAAATTACTATCACTTCATCATTTTTCATCATGCAAGTTCGCTGAAAGCTGAGCTGCCAGCATGGCAGTAGAGGTTACAAGTGCAAGAAGTATGGCAGTGCAGCTTGCATGCAAGTTGTACTATTACGTGTAACCCCCGGGTTACTGTCTTGAAGAAACCGGCTGAAGCAAATTTGGGTGCCAGAATCCAGATCCTTGACTATTGGTCTAGAGCTTGTTTTTGGAACCCAAAAAAAGCCATCATGCTGAAAGAAATTAGGCCTTGAGGGATAGAATTAAAATGGCATGTTGGGAAAATACCCCTGGGCTGAGACAAGGAAACAAGCACAGAAATTCATCAAGTACTTACTCGTAACACACAGAACAAAAGTATTCCTCACGCTCAACAGAAATGATTTAAGGCTCATAACGGGCCTATTTACTGGGCATGGCCCACTTAGATAGCTTGAAAAGATGGGTAAGGTCGATGACGAGACCTGGGGGGTGATTCTGATCTCTTTGTCCTAGCTTAGGTGTATATTTTTGTCACATATTTTGACATTTCACCTCAAATTTGTCGTACTTTTGTATTCACCATATTCATTTTGGAATGAATTAATGCCAGAATACACGCCTAAAAGTACGGCAAATTAGTCAACTGCTTCCGAGGTTGTGACAAAAATTTTATACTGTAAATGCATATTCTACACCAACTTAGAGCAAGTAATACAAGTGCTTAAATTCGAAATAATATTTTTAATTTTTAATGTGAAGTGTCATTTTTCGTAATGCAAGGCTTACTGAGCTGAATACACACACGAAAAAATCAGTATAAAAGTTCATTTCATTTGGGCGTATATTTTGACATTAAAGTACGACAAAAAATCAGAATCACCCCCTGTTGCTTCTGTATGGAAGGCGATGAACTGCCGAATACGTCCTGTGTGACTGTAAGGCTCTTGGCATCATAAGGCTAAGATATAGAAAAGGCACTCCTACTGCCATAGGATGTTGCAAAGATCGCCCCAAGATTGTTATAGGCTTTGTAAAAGACCTTAAGTTCGAATGGGCAGATTTAGCACTTAGGGTAATGTCACAAAAGATCTGATAGGTGGCGGTGGCTAGATGAGAGGCGGTAACTCTGTCTGCATCCCCCACTTAATATTAATAATAATAAGACCTCTTAGTTATTAAGATAGACAAGTCGGAAGAATGAAAATTGATATCTAATTTACAATACAAAGAAGAAAAAAAAGGCTAAATCAATTCGTAGGTAAGATGATAAGATTGCTTGGCTAGGTGGGCGTATTAAAACTGCGTCCTCCGTAAATATAAGACAAAAGATAAGTATATATGTAAGAAGTAATACAAGTGGTCCTTAGCTCTATTCTTCATAGCATAGCCTTTTTATCGAAATTCGAGCCGTTTCAGAGATTCTTTGCGATCTCCTTTTTTCTCTTCATCGATAACGTTATTCAAGGCTCTGTATTTAAAATTGAGAAATTCTAAAATAATCACTGCATTTCTTTCGGGGCGTAACAGATGCTGATATTATTTATACCTAATAAGTTTGAGAATGTGTGATGCTTTCGAAACTTTTGTCACAAACTTGGGAGTAATTAACTAATTTATCATATTTTTTGTCGTATATTCTGACGTTTATTTGCTGCAAGCTCATTTTAGTTCATTTTATGGTAATTGAAAATGACAAATCAAAATTAATTATGGTGAAAATCGAAATTTTACGATAAAATTATTGTTAAATGACGAAATACCAAAAATAAATATAAAAAGTCGGCAAAAGATTACATTCACTTTCCTAATTTTCCCATTTTCGTCTATCCCTTTTTTTCCCGCTTGAAAATCTAAAGGCACTAAATAAAATTCTAAATTCAAAAAAATGTATATAAAATCACCTTTTCATCAAAAGGATACCAACAACTGAGTGGATGTACTCTTTGCATGGTAAGTGCAGGATATAGTGCCCATATAATAACTCCTGTAAAACAGGAAAATAACCAGATAATAGTGTAAAGTTTTGCTTGTCTGGTGGATTCCATTGATGTCACATAAGAAAGACCTAAACGTTAGCCCCATCAGATTGAAAATTAATTAATAGTTATATTCATGAAGATGTTTACAAATTTATACCTGGTGCAGATTGTGTCCTCATCTTATCATTCATATATTTAAAAATCTTTTGTAAACGCGTTTGGAATATTATAAAATACGCAGTCGCAAAAGTTGTAAAACCGTAAATTAACGTCAAAGCTAGTGAGTCCGATAAATGCTCTAGTTCTCCGCCAAAATTATCGTAAGTGGTTTTACCTTGCAGTAAAGCAATATGAAGAGGAAAAAATATCATGAAGCAAGGATGAACACGATTCAGAAAAGATGACAGAGATGAAAATATTTTTGGCAGATGATCATGAAATGAAACTATACACATTGCGGGTATCTTTAAGAAAATCTTTTGAACTTTGAAAATATCTGGTTGTTTTTTCATGTTGGAAATATGCGCGACGTAGGTATTGAACTGTTTATTTCATTCTATGAACTAAGGTAAGAACTGTTTGAACAGCAATCAACATAATTATAAATTCAATCTTAATCACTTTATAATGAGTTAATTTTCTTCGACATCAATTTCTTCTTCACATCAATGTTTCAGATGCGACTAATTGCTGAATAAATTAAGTTTTTAAAACAGGAAATTTGCAGATGCTATTAAGAAGTCGAAAATGATTTTGTTACTAAAATTGGTTATTTGTAATTAAGGAGGAGTTTTAGGGTTTAACTAAAAGAAAAAAAGAAAAAGGAAAGAATTCTTCTGATGACCTATAAAGAGTTTAAAGGAAATATTTTTTGTTGAGAAGACCAAAGAGCTTATAAAAGTAGAAAAAATACTTTCTCGGACTGGCCGAAGAGAAATTTCATCGATTTGCCTTTATGGGGAGAAGATAACGCAGATTTGACGTCGGTGATAGGCTAGATAAGTTCTGGTTGTTGTTTAGTAGTCTATATTTTTTTCGTTGAAATAACTGCACCACAATGATTAACTAAAGCTGAGAATCATCAGTGATATCACTGTGTGTAAGGCAGTTGAACTAATCATTAGTAAGCATGTAAAAAAGCAGCGGGCCAAGAATCGTTCCTTGTAGTACATCAAATTTAATTCTAAGGAATGTAGAACCGTTTGAAAATACTGCCTGAGGGTGCCTTTGTTAGATAAATAATAAAATATATTAAAAAAACTCTTAAAATAAATAACTTTTGTATGAATAAAATGCACACAAGAAAATTTTAATTGCAAAATAAAAAATACTACAACTCAGATTAAATCTTAATAGTTTGGGTATCCATAGCTATAATCACAATTGTATAACTGCAACTCATACAAAAACTTTTAAGATTTTATCTGAATTGTAGCATTTCTTATTTTGCAATTAAACTTTTCTTTTGTATATCACTGAGAAAAAAAAATATTTTACTTAGTAGTGCATTTTATTTATAAAAGTTATTTAGTTTAAAAGTTTTTTTAATATATTTTATTTTCTACTTTTTAGTCATAATTCTATACTCTCGACTCTCAAAACCCTACTCTCGAAGCTCGAATGTCGACTCTCGACTCCCGACACTCGAATCTCGACTTTCGATTCCGGACTCCCGAATCCTGAATCTCGAATCTTGAATTTCGAATCTCGACTCTCGTATCTCATATCTCGATACTCGACTCTCGAACCTCGACTCACGAAACACGAATCTCGAATCTCGACTCTCTAATATCGACTCTCTAATATCGACTCTCTAAACTGGACTCTCGAATCATTTCACACACGACCCAAATTGTACAACCCCAAGGGTGGTAGTTACCACACCCACCTCAAAACCCCCAACACGTAAGATAATTTTAACCCATTGGAAAGCTCCCATTCATTAATTCTAAATAAAAAAACCCCATGTAAATCCATCCACTTTTACTACTCTAAAACTCTTTCGTCACGAACAGCACTCTCAGGCGCTCAGACACAAAATTTCTGAGCCAGGGGTCTGTAAGTTGATAGAAAATTATTAAAAATTAGTTTCGTTGGATTTTAGAAAAATTAATTTTAGTAATGAATTTCTGCGCAGAATTTCGTAGCTCATAGGATCGAAATGTTTTTGAAAAGTCAAGGAGCACCAATAGCATTAATTTATGAAAATGTTCGATAAATCCACTACCTTCAATAAGGCTGTGGTGAAACTATGTTTTGGATGAAAATTCGGATTGGAAGCCATGAAGGACATTATTGATGCGTAGATAACGCGAAATTTGGGAGGACATTACTTTTTGAAAATTTTTAGATAATAACGGTAAAATGATAATGGGTCAGAATCAATGCAATGAAAATTTGACGACTACTATTACTAATTAAAGAAATGTGTTGGGCATTAATTAAAGTCAAAGATTACAATATTTAATTTATGTTTAATGAACTTCCGATATTCAATACGATTAAAATGATTAGTTACTGATAATGGTTACCTAATCGACATACCATATGTCGTTCAGATTCAAGCTACGTACGCTATTCGTGACTGATCTAGGTACCGACAACTAGCCTTTGCTTTAGCCGAAATAATCGCTTATTGCGCGTCCACACATTACAAACATTTCCCAAATGTTGACAAACATTTGTCAAACATTTGCCAAATGTTTGTAAAACCTTTGTCAAACATTTGTGGAATGTTTGATGAGTGTGGACGCATATTTTACAGCTTTGGATTAAAAAACAAAAGTTTCAATTTACTCCAAATGAAATGGAAAACATTAGAGATGTTTGTTAAAATTTATAGTACTTCCAGTCAGTTTTCAACAGCTGTGGAAAACAGTAGTGCGAATTCATTTGGAAGTTTTTAATAATAAAGTAATCATGAGTGAGAGAGATGGGGGAGTAGATAAATATTTTAAAATTAATAGAACTGTGTTCTAGACACCGAAATTTGTGGGACAAATCGAATGAAGAGTATAAGGACAAGTTAAAACGTAATGGCTCCTTTATATCAATTGGAAGTGAGTTATCATTGGCTGCGTGTGAGGCAAGCAAAAACCTAAACTCATTGTTTACTCAGTACCGGCGTGAAAAAAAGCACAAGGTGCCAGTAAAAGTAATTTTTTGCTATGTCAATAACTGACATATATGGTTGCAATATAACTATTAATGACAAGTACATTAAAGAATGAAACGAATCACCCGTTGCAGAAAACCTCAGAGCAATGGCCAGCCTTTCATCTACACTTACACTATTTCGCCAGTTTGTATTTCGTCTTCTTATTTTTAGACCGATTTTATTAACTAGAATTTCAAAGTAGCTTGAAGACATTCTTGGGAAATTTCGAAAATAGGAAAGATGTCAATACTATAATTTTCTATCTAAAAATGTTCTGTTCCACCATCTCCTTTTTAGAAAATTTTTCTTAAACGTTGAGGGAAGTATGACGAAAAACGCTTCAATGCGCACGTTATTTTACTCAGAGAATAGATGATTAAAACTAAACATTTCGAAAACATTTTTCACACAAATATCCAATCAGATCTTTGACAAATGTTTGACAAAAATTTGACAAACATTTATCAACTGCCTATAAATTGTTTCTCAAATATTTGACAAATGTTTCTTATGTGTGGATGCACTTTTAGTGCTACAATTGACTGTTAACGTTAAAGCGATATAATTGATTTATAAGCTCAATAGCATTTTGCTGCCTAATTGTTAACCTTGATAAGACTCTAAAATATCCATGAAATGTAAAAATATCGTCAGAATGGCGTTTCAAGAATTGTTGCATGTTTATACAAATGTAGTAAGTTCGTAAATATCTCGGCTATTTGGGATTTACTAGTATGTAAACATTAATACTAGCATTTTGATTTGAAAAGTAGTATTCTCTTGTATTTTTAGTATTGGCCATACAATACTAATTATAGTATCGCCTACGAGTAAGAAACTAAAGAATCTATTACATAAATGCCATTTTTGCATAAAATTGGAAGCATTGACGTAATTAGGTAGTGGCCAGGGTGGGCCCGGACTGGGCCCACAGGAAATTATAAAAATTCCTAAAAAACATTAATCATAGGCTTAATTAAATGCAACCGTTCGGATCGGAATCGAAAAGGCTTTAAGAGTACTTTTCTTTAAGAAAACCTAATGACATCTTTTTAAAATTTTTAAAAACTGAGATTGCTCTGATTTTACTGAATTGTGACAAAGGCGTGTGAACTAAGATGTATTCCGTAGAAGAAATTATGCGGAACTATTTTGATAATTTGTTCGGATATTTTAATTGGTATTAATGGTATTAACTACCTACTTCGATTGCGGTTTATGGTCCCGCGGGGTCATTGGACCTTACATTTTCGAAAATGAGGCTGGAGCAACAGTTGCGGTGAATGGATTGCGCCATCGACAGATGATTAATGATTTTTTATGGCCGGAATTGGATGGTATTGATCTGGACAACGTTTACTTTCAACAAGACGGCCCTACGTGCCATACAAGCAACGAAACCATTGATCTTTTACGGGAAAAGTTTCCGGACCGTGTTATCTCTCGAAGAGGTGATCACAATTGGCCACCGAGATCTTGTGACTTAACACCATGCGACTTCTTCCTTTGCGGCCACGTGAAAGAGAAGGTCTACGCCAACAGCCCAGCGTCGATTCAAGACCTCAAAGATGGAATTCGTGAGGCTATCGAAGACATAGGGCAGCCACTTTGCGATTTGGTTATGGAAAATTTCATGGTGTGGTCGTGGTGGTCATTTGGCTGATGTTATTTTCCATTATTAACGGCATACCTTCCTCTTTATAATGAAATAAAGATCCGATCATTTATCTCAAAAAATGGCATTTTTCTTTGAATATCAAAATAACACCTCTTATTGGAAAGTCCCTTTAGAATCAACGCTATATATTATGGCGCCTAAGTGTATGCTTTGTTCTGCCTACCTAAATAAACAGAATGTTGCCTTCGATGTGCCGGCTATCAAGACAAGCAGAATTCAATAACTCAATTAATATTTTGTTGCTTGGATTTGACGAGATCAAAAAACTTGTGACACACTTGTGGATAACAAAAAGAGAATCAAAACTCTGGAAGCGGAAAAATCGCGTATGAGTAAAGACATGGAGGCCATGGAGAGCGTATAAAAATATTAGAAGAAAGATCCCTAACTAATTTTATTGAGATTAAAAATATCCCTCCCCGCCCGGACGAACAACCACTTGATACTGCCAAAAAACTTCATGATCTCCTAAAGTTATCTTTAGAAGACACTGATGTATTGAAAGTTTATGGTAGTAAGACTAGAGCGAGTAATAAAAATTCTTTTAGTTCATTAATTGTTATGTACCTACTCTAATTGCTAGTAAGGTTACCGGAAGTGTGACAGCCGATATGCTGGGATGTAAGGATAAGAATATTATTTATTTTAATGAATTCCTATCGAATGATAAGAAAACTCTTTTACACAAAGCGAAGCAGTTTAAGAAAGAAAATGGGTTTAAATTCGTTTGGGTAAAAATCTCGAAAATTTATTTAAACAAGTGAAAAAGCTAGAATTGGTCTAAGACCAATTCTTATGATACCCTAGATGAATGCACGTATGAAATTTCCTATGGTCACCCATTTGAGCAATTTTGATTTTTTGCATTGGTTTCTCACTTATATTTCTAGAACGGCTCGTCGGACAGAAAAAATGATTATAACCAATTTTATAGGATTTCTTGTTCTGAAGAAGTTTTTAGTACAATAAAAATGTCTAGGACTGATCGTTTTCAAAGCATATGTAAAAAACCAAAATTATTATGTGGCAACACCAAGGAGGGGTTGCCCGATTTAGCCCATTTTTGAAATTTTATTTGCTATTAGTATGAAAACATAGTGTACCAAATTTCAGCTTTTTATGTCGACGTGTTCTCAGGTAGTGTCCAAATATATCCTGGAAAACGAAATTTTTGTATGGCAACCTCACGAAGGAGTTGCCCGATTTGTTTCATTTTCGAACTTAATTTTACTTTTTTTTTCAATGTCCGTGTACAAAATTTCAGCTTTCTAGGTGAACGCGTTCTCGAGTTATCGTGCGCACAGACAGACAGACAGACGGACGGACGGACGGACATGCAAAAATCAAAATAACTTTTAATATTATGCGTGGGTGTCCAATTCATTTTGCTCTACCATCATTATTTCGAGGTGTTACAAACGGAATGACAAACTTAGTATACCCCTATAGATTTCATCTAGGGTATAAAAAGGATGACAACTCTTTGTTATCTCAAACGTAAAAAGTCTCGATCTCGTTAGGACTAGTATCAAGCTAGCTCCAAATAATAACTTAATTAATGTCACTATATATGTATTATTAAAATGTCAGAGGATTACGTACCAAAACGGAACAAGTTCGATTAAATATAATATCTAACAAACATTTCTGCAAGCGGATGTTCATAGTTCAGAGGTCTTGGATGATAGGTATATGATTTATCGAAGAGATAGGAATTTGAGAATGTCTGGGCGTGAGGATGGCGGTGGGTGTTTTATCGCAGTTAAGGGTATTTACAATTCATTTCGAGTCGAGTCTTTTGAAACGGAGCACGAGGTGCTATGGGTGGCAATAAAAGAAAATAACTTTATTCTCTATTTATGTTGTGTTTATATCCCTCTCCAAGAATCTTACGAATCATATAATTCCCTTTTTTTCAGTGTTACTGATAAAATATTACAGCTTCCTGCTAACACAATAGTAGTCTTCTTAGGTGATTTCAACTTACCGCTT
The DNA here is from genome assembly GCA_963930735.1 of Dioctria linearis. NCBI lineage: Eukaryota > Metazoa > Arthropoda > Insecta > Diptera > Asilidae > Dioctria > Dioctria linearis. Next base: position 68,638,849 of record OZ005741.1, read on the forward strand.
CTTAATTGGGCTTATGGGACGCCTGACAATTGCATGCGTCCGTCAGCAGCCTATAGTCTTTCCTCCCATTCGCTTCTAATAATATGGAATTATGTAATCTAAAGTAATTTAATAATAAATTTAATATAAATAATAGACTTCTCGATTTAGTTTGGATAAACAACTCTCATACCAAACTGAGTATTACTTCATCCTTATGTCCACTATCTAAGATAGACTCCCATCATCCTCAGCTCGATATTATATTAGATTTGGCACATTCAAGAAATGCCCATAATGAGCTTGCTAAAAAAGGAAATTTTCAACGAGGCAATTACACTGGCCTTTCTGAATTTTTTGAAAATTTTGATTTATCTCCCATCTTTTTGCTTGATGTTGACCAATCATTCAATAAATTCTATGAAGCACATAATACGGGAATAGGCTTTTTTATCCCTGAAATAAATAAATGCAATCATAATCATTTTCCGAAATGGTATAGCTCCCAACTGATTAAAGTCCTGAAGTCAAAAGATAAATAGATAGACGTCTGTACAAAAAAAAGTCCCCACTCTGAGATTTATAAAACTTTTTCTTATCTGAGGAAGTTCTCTAAATCCTTGATTACTCAATGTTATCAAGAGTACGTCGAAAGCACTGAACATTCACTAAAACGCAACCCCAAGGCATTTTGGGTTTTCAGTAAAAACTTAAATAGATCGAACACGTATCCTAAACAATTAACATTTAATAATGATACATCGTCATCTCCTCCACATGTATGTGAGATGTTTTCCGCGCACTTTACATCCGTATACTCTGAAAAAGACCCCGGCATTATCCTTTCCCTTTCCCGCTTTCCGGACAGTTCCAATATGAATATAATGTTGAGCTTTATTCCTTCAGAATTTGTTCTTAATGTATTGAGTAATCTTGATTGTGACAAAAACCCGGGACCTGACGGGATTCCAAATATTCGTTTTAAGAGATGTGCACAGATTCTAGCGGCAACGCTTAGTAGTTTATTCAATCTTTCAATCACTATTAAAATCTACCCAGTATCTGTTAAAAATTGTTTCGTTATGCCGATTTATAAATCTGGTGACCCTAAACTCGTTATAAACTATAGACCTATTTTTATCTCTAACGCTCTTGCAGTTATTTTTGAAAAAGTCGTTTACAATCAACTCCTATTCCAAATAAATCAATTTATCTCTGAAGAACAGCACGAATTTTTACCGGGGCGATCTACGATCACCAACTTATCTTTATTCACAGACAAAATCACGTGTGCTCTCTATAAAAATACACAAATAGATTCTATCCACAACGATTTTGCTAAAGCATTTGACAAGATTAATCACATGCACTGTCTGTCAAAAATGGCACTGATGGGATTTCAAACATACACCATATCTTGGTTCCACTCCTATCTAACTAGCATGGATAATAGCATTGTATTTAATGGGCTACAATCCCCCTCATTTAAGCAACTTTCCGGAGTGCCCCAAGGTACAATACTTGGACCATTGATTTTTCTCATATACATGAACAAAATGCTTTCTTGTTTTATGTCTGATTGCTTTTATTATACGCTATAGGAAAATGAGCGCGGGAGAGATCTTTCAATGGATTACATTAACCAAAATTAAACCAACTTAAATAGGAACCAAGATTTCACTTTATTGATATTAGAATTTTAAAATATAAAATAAAATAAAACAAAACAACATAAACTTTGCATTATTTTCTTAATATAGGTAAATATATTATTTTGCACTTTATATTAACATTTGCAGTTAGTCTTATTTCACATTTTGCACTTTATTAATTTCTTCAAGGCCCAGTGTCATTAAGTCGAAGCTTTCATCAAAAGTCTTCATCCATTTCCATTTCCATTCCAAACATGTTCTTACGTTCGCTGGCATATCTATCTCGAAGTGTCTTCCATAGCTTTTGTATTTGCTCCACTAAAAAAATAATATCTTATTATCATATTGTTACGAGCGTGGCCTTAGTTCGTTATTTAAAACACAATATTTCAGATATAATTCAAAAGTTCTTTCTTTATTTAACTTTACTGTTTACTCTCACAAATTCACAAATAATTATCAAATCAACTCTTTATTTATCGCTAGTACTGTACTTCTAATTATCGCAATCCAAATAGTTTACTTCGTTCACTTCTCACTTCGCTGTCTGAAATAATACTCCGCCTCCTAGCTGTCAGAGCGCCGTATTTATACTCTACGAATTATCCTAGAACCTTCCTGAATATTCCGTTCTCCGAACCCAAAGTTTACTAAGATGACACTAACCTAAAGTTGCTTCCATTCCTAACAGATGTCGCTTGATTCACTTTGTGGCACGTAACAATATTTTTTGCTAATGTCTCACAACATTACCACTTTTATTTAATTCATTGGGAACTTCCTTCCAAGCAGCTTCTTTTAGATCTAATTGTTTGTAAGAACTTCTTGATTTGTCATATAAATTTTTTTTGTTTTTTACTAAGGATATAAGTTTACTTCCGTTTTCTCTACATGAAAAATTAACTTGACAGCTTGGGAGGGATGACAGCAATCGCTGCCTATAAAGACGGCAACAGCAAATTTAGAATTTGAGATGACTCGACAGCAAGACGTTTTTGCTGCTGTCACTCAATCAGCTGATCGCTCTCAACCAATGAAAACGATTTGCTGTCGCTGTTGCTGCCGCTGTCGTGCCAATCTAATTCAGGCTTAAGTTCGTACTGGCCAAATGGCTGCCGTGCTTGCCGGATTCGACGCGAAAGTAGAGCCAATGTTCTACTTTTAACGCGCGGCAGATGCTTTGACAGTTCTTTTGATTGATTTTAAACTGTTTATATGCTTGGTAAGCTGCAAATGCCAGAACTGCCTCTAGTAATAACTCTGATATATCCACTATTTCACTTTTACATAAGAACCCAAGCTTTTCTATGTTTCTTTTTATAAATAAATCTTAAGAGTGCTCAAATCCTACACGCGTCTGTAGCGGAGAACTATCAAAGCGACGCGACGCCTGCCGCGTTCATTTTAATGACGGTAGGTGGCACTTTTATTGCAACTTCACTAAATGGAGTAAAATTTGGTCCATTTGAAAACGAACCGAAATGTTGCAATTGGGTCCTTAATGGACTTCATTTGTGTGCCACACTGTACATTTGACTCAATTTAATTAAAGATTAAGCCATTATGGACACAGTCTCTCTAGGGTATGAGAAACTGCAGCAAGTCGATAACGAGTGTCAACTTCTTCCCTTGGACCAACTTCCTCTACACATCACCAAAGAAAAGGAAGTTGAGATATTTTCGCTCAAACTTTCTCGAATTCGCACTGCTGATGATGACCACAAATATATAGTTCTACCTCAATTTACGCTATCTGTTTTAACTCTCACACATTTCAATGGCGAAACCGAGAGGATTTTTAGCAAGAGCAACCTAACAAGAAGTAAATTTAGAAAATTAACATGCTCTCATCACAGTCGAAAGAAGCCTTCCCCCCAAATAATACGTCGCACAACGGCGGCATCATGTAATAGAATAAATCTGATACTGCAGTGCGACCTGATGATGAAAATTTCGATCAAAATATTAACTCGGATCCGGATAATCCTAGCCAAATTTAGATGTCTTTTATTTTAACAACAATACACAATTTTAATACAAAAATAGGTTTAAAAAATTTATCAAATAATCAAGTTTTATTGATACTCATTATTTCTGTTATAAAAAATAAAAAAATAAAATGAAATGTTTCTAAATAATCCTCAGTTTTAATTAAGCTGCCATTTCTCATTAATTTCGCGATAAGCCTAGTGTACGAGAATTTTACATGACGTGCGAGATTTTTGTAAGGTTGGTACGAGAATCCATTTGTTGCAGTCGAACTTGTCGACGCTCGTCTTTATATTCTTGGAAATATTTATAATTGGCCTCTGTAACCTTGTACACATATTCTGACATAGTTTATCTATTGATTTAAATAATAAAAAAAAGCATTTTTTTTTTAATTTTAAAATTTTAATTCAGGACACCCCATTAAGTACTAAACAAGATACTAGTTACCTATGTCCCTCGTTTTTAAAACACTGCGAAACATCGCTATCATCTCCTTTAACTGAAATTTTTAATCTATCTCTTCGGTTAGGAGTTTTTTTCTGGATGAATGCAAAATTTCTTTTATTACACCAATTTTTAAATCCGGGCTAAAACATGATATAAAGAATTACCGTGGAGTGTCTGTGATGAATAATGTTCCGAAAATAATAAGATTCTATAGTGAATACGAATATTAGCTTTATTGTAAAGGAGTTAATAGTCTCCCAGCAGCATGGTTATTTCTCTGGTAAGTCCTGTTCCACAAATTTGGCAATATTTTAAAATTTTGCGTTTAATTCTATTGAAGAAGGTGCCCAGGTATATGTGGTTTATACTGATTTTGCTAAGGAATTCGATAGGTTTAATATTCCATTTCTAGTTTGGAAATTGCTTTCATTCATCTATTTTGAAATGGGTTGAATCTTATTTAAGCAACGGTACGCAATATGTGAAAATTGGCAATCTTGTTTCTAGAGTCATTTCCGGTACTTCTGGTGTTCCTCAAGGCAGTCATTTAGGACCCTTACTTTTTTTGCTCTTCATTAATGACATAGTTAGAAATTTTTACTACGCGAATTATTTAATATTTGTTGATGATCTTAAACTTTATGCAAAAATGGATTCCTTGAACGATTGCTTCTCACTTCAAGCTGATCTTAATCGGCTATTTACATGGTGCTCTATGAACAAATTAGAAGTAAATGTTTCCAAATGCAAAATTACGAGTTTCACTAGAAAATTTGACATATTTAGCTTTAATTACACGATGAATGATATTTTCATTCCTAGAGCTTCAGAAGTCAAAGACCTAGGAGTAATATTTGATCTAAAACTATCTTTCGCTTCACATGTTGAACTTAATGTTTCCAAAGCATTCCGCAACCTTGGTTTCTTGAAGCGTAATTCCAAAGATTTTAACGATATTGGCACACTTAAATTTCTGTATTATTAGCTTGTAAGATCTGTTCTTGAATACGCGTCTGTCATTTGGTGCCCCTTTTATGATGTTCACATTAACAGATTTTACATTATATAAATTAAATCATAATCGTGACAATTACGTGGCATTACCGTGTAATGCCCTAGACACATAGCACTCATAATGAAGAAATAACTAATGACTGATTAGTCTATAATGATTCATTATAAACTGCAGACATATGCCTTAGACACACAGCACTCTTAATGAAGAAATAACTAACGACTCATTAGTCTATAATGATTCATTATAAACTGCGGACACACAGCCATTTCTTTAATTAAGTTGAGCTGTCAAACTGGCTTTGATGAACTTATCACATTAAAGAAGGAATATGAATCGAATTAACGCGATAAACTTTGTTTTCACTTGTTTATTTTTCGAATTTAACAATTAACAAATGAGAAAAACATTATATTTAAAAAAATATTAATAATATAATTTGTGATTTGCATTTCTTTGCATTTCTTCTTCTTATTTTTCAAATCGGCAGATGCACAGCGGAGCTCCAGATTTACATTATATGCCAAATCTAGCACATTTTTCCTCATTATAGCTATAATGAAGGAGGAAAACACTTCATTAGTGTACTTCATTATCATCTGATTTTCGAGCTATAATGACATATACTATTTGACACACAGCATTTTAATGAATAGTTAGTGCAAATGATTCATTAGTTCGTGCTGTGTGTCTAGGGTATTACAGCCATTTATTTAATTAAGTTGTTCTGTCAAACTGGTTTTGATAAACTTATCACATTAAAGAAGCAATATGGATCGAATTAACGGGATAAATTTTGTTGTCATTTATTTTATTTTCAATTTAACAATTTGCAAATGAGCAAAACATTATATTTAAAAAGATATTAATAATATGATTTGTGATTTGCATTTTTTTGCATTTCTTCTTCTTATTTTTCAAATCGGCAGATGCTCAGCGGAGCTTCAGATTTACATTATATGCCAAATCTATCACATTTTTCCTCATTATAGCTATAATGAAGGAGAAAAACACTTCACTAGTGTACTTCATTATCATCTGATAATAACGTATACTATGTGACACACGGCATTTTAATGATTAGTTAGTAAAAATGATTCATTAGCTCGTGCTGTGTGTCTAGCGTATTAAATGTTTGCTTTTGGGCTTATCAATTCTTCAGTTCAGACGTCAAGTGAACTGTGCTACTTTTGCAAGAGATATTTTATTTTATAGAATTAATTATTCTGAACTTTTGTCTTTAATCTCTTTTTACGTACCTGAGAGACCAATCCGCTCACGAAATTTGCTGTATGCACCACAACATAGAACAAACTGTGGCATGCATGAATCTATTTAAAATTACATTTTACTCTTTAATTCATTTTCTGCATTTATTGATTTTACAATGCCTAGGGAATTATTTAAATCAACTCTTTATGAGAATGCTAATCGCTTGGTTTCATTTTTGAATAATAATCATTAAGCAAATTTTATTTAGAAACTATTGTTTTGCTTATACATATGCTCATTGTATTTTGTAAATTAAATGTGTTAGTTGTTAAATGTGCTATTGATAGACATAGACTAGATGTCGCATGGCATACTAGAGCAGAGGATACAGATTGTGAAATCGGTAGTATGTTCTGGAATGGACCATAACATGTTTTAGAGCATACAGAAACAAATGTTTTTATAATAGCAATTTTGTATACATTTGATCGACTTCCTCAACACTTCAGATACGAAAAAATATGAATCACTCCATTCCGGAATGAACCACTCAGCCATATAAATTTTGTATACTTTTTCTGCTACTGCATGCGACATCTAGTTCCTGTGCCATCTATGCTTATACTAACTCTGATAAGCGATGTAACGAGAATTATAATAAAGAACCGGAAACAATTGAAAACTGTTCGTGTTCCACTGGTCTCTAAAATGGGAACGTCGACAAAACCGCCCTATCTCATTTTCAGTGTATTAAAAGTGCTGATCTAATCATTTTGTTCTCTTGGGAGCGAAGTTAACGTTTCACGTAGGAAGACTATATATTAACAATATACTAGACTAGACTATATCTAACAAGGGAGGGGGGGGGGTTCCCTAACTCCTCATCACCGATTTCGTCCAAATTCATAATACATATACGTTGAGTTTGACTAGAAATGACAGTGAAGACAGTGGAAGCCCCATGGCCGAGCCAAACTGAAATAATGCATAATGTAAGGGCGCCCGGGGTTAAAATGAACACTTTTCGGAAAAAACTTTAATAATTATCATCTTTATTATCTATAATCTGTTATCTTTAATCTGCAAAAAACCAGAATTTATTACCCAATTAGTTAGGAGCATTTTCTAAAATAAGATTACGAGGCTCGCTAAATTACTTTCAATTACCTGCATATATGTACATATGTATAGGTTTGCTACTGAAAAGCCACCGCCCCTTATCTCAGCCAAATTCCAACTGATTTTCAAAATTCTTATTGCTAAATTCATTGGGCGGATTCGGGTTATAGAGTAGTAACCCGACACCATATATTAATATAAAAGCAATTATTTCTCGGGATTGGGACTATTTATTTAATATTCCACCAACTGTGTAGAATATTCATACACAATTCCTTCAAAATTATGATAAATTCAGTGTTAAAAAGTCATTCATATATACCAATACGAATAAATTTCTCATTTCCCCAATTCTGGTGTTCTGTTCGCGAGGTGGGATAAATATTATCCGAAATTCCTTTTGCTAACTATTTTGAAATTTTTTGAGTACATTTTCCCTCACCTTTGGCGATCAAAACTTCTGTGTGAAAAATTCATTTCGAAATGTTGTTCTATCCATTAATCCAATTTTTCATTTTTTTATGGATGCGGTGTTATCAAGAGATTATCTATACAAAATCTTAGGAATATCGGATGTCATTTTCTCATACACAAATTGTGTAGTGGTAGTGAGTGCAGTATCTTATTTTGCCTTTACAATATCTTTCATGAATTTATATGATCAACTTTCTGAATTTCATTGTAACGCTTTCACTAAACTGTAAATTTATGTGTAACGAATTTTTATATTCTATTTTTTTAAATTGTTATATGTTATGTTATTTTGCTTTTATGTAGGGGAACCAGGGTTAGAACGATGTAGCTAAGCTTTGATTACAATTTGGGAGATTCTGACAGAAATAACACAATTATTTGTCAATTTGTAGGTTTATTTACATCTTTCTCTATAAATAAACTAAAGCTAAACTTATCTAAATTAATAATTATTATCCAAAATTAGTGTCTGAAAAAAAGAAAATTTCCCATTCTGCCCCACCCCCGGCGTACAATGGGAAAAGCACCCGGGGCACCATGGGGTACGAATTATTGGCACTGTTCACAGATGAGAGTTCATGATGAATAAAAACTGCCTGATAATCTGAGATGTACAAATATTATCAGGGGCAGAATGGGGTATATCCCATTGTGCCCCGACGTAACGGTCCATGAAAGATGATTATTATGGCCATTACATTTGTTAGCCTTGAGTTATCACTAGACTTTTAATCAGTGAAAAGTATGTTGAATTAAACATGTAATGTAAATTTCCCAATAAAGAATAGTGTATAGTAAAATTACCTTGGTGTCGCAAAGCGAAAATTGGAGTTTGCAAGCTTTTTATCCGGCCTTCGTTAAATTTAAACTATGCACTTTTTCTCACAACTGACAGCGACCACTCTATATTCTGCCACGGGTTCCCCTACATGTAGATTTTGTTATTGAATTAAATTTAATTGCTTTTATTGTACAGACCTTGTGCAAGATTCAACTGTGTGTTGAATCAAGATGTTGTTGATGGATTGCAAAATTCAACCGTGTGTTGAATTGAGCTGGTGAGATTTTAAAGGCCTACTTCAAGATCTATGATTCAACAGTGTGTTAAATCAAGATAGGCTTGAAGTGTAAGACTGGTTAAATTGCCTTGAATAACTAAGACTCAACAGTGTGTTGAATCTTGATATGTTAGATGAACAATTCTAAACACTCTTTAATTTAGACTAGTGGTTTATTGAATTGTGCTAGCTTAATTTATACAAAATAATTGGTTCAATTGAACTAGCATATACAACAATAATACAAAAAGAATAAAAAGAAAAACAATTATACAAGCAATAAATGAATTAACAAATTGGTGAGTGCATTGACTCATGGCAAAATATTAAAAATTGTTTTGTCACTGTCGTCAGCGATTTTATTTACTCGACCGAAAGAGGTGCAAAGTAAGTGGGTCAATTGAAAATGTGAAAAATGCGCTGACTAGCATAAAGTAATTAAATTATGCTGCCATGAGTCAGTGAACTTCGAATAGAAATATTTTGTTATGAAATTAATTTATTTCTAATGATTATTATGGTTGTTCAGGGCTGAACAGACCTAATCATTTATTTTTAATTTTATTGGAATGGAAAGAGTCAGTTGTTGTCAAGATAATTAATTCAATTAAAAGCAATTCATTGAGTATGTGGATACGTTGGTTTCTGGGAAAAGAAAAGTGGATATCGAGTGCACTGCTTTAAGTTTTATAGCAGATCTCGATTTCAAGTAGATTCAATTATCGCTTGCAACTCCATCTATCTGGTCAATAGGAATATACTGGGGTATATTCGAGGGTATGCAATTTATGGGAATATTAGGTATAGTTAAAAAAACAATATTTATGTTATTAATTTCTGCATGCAATACCTACTTGTGCTATAAACTGCATACATCTATTCAACTTCAAAATATTGCTAGTCAAGAAAAGCATTCATTGGTACATTTCCGCCATCATCTTAAAGTCCCCTAATTTTACGCACTTATCCTTCCTGCTGTGTATTCCATTATAAGATTAGGATATTCCCTAATCTTGGTGGAGTTCTAATACGTGGCCCGTATTCATAATATGACTTGAATGGCCTTGGGTGAAGATTATACATGGATCTCCTTAGGATGGGATGCAATTAGTTCAGCGTATTCCTTTGCGGCCTACAGGTCGGCATTCCTAGCCTTTATATTCTTATCTTAATTTTGAAATGGAGCTCTTTTAATCAGCTATCGTAAATATGCTTGGTCAAAACAAATAACCCGGATTACGTTTACTTAGTACTTCTTGTAGAGCTACACCTTTCACAAGACGGCTCTCAGGATGTCTTACTTTTTCAAGAATCCAATAATGTTGCTGCTGGTCGTTGGTTTCTCGTTCATAATTGTGGATATTCTGAAAATCTTCAGGATATCATCTTTTTTTATTTTCTTCACATGTATCTTGAAAAGGTCTTCTTCGAATGCTGCATCCAACGTTTACTTGAACATAGCCTGCCTTTACCAGCGTCAATTGCGATCATTTTTCTGAAGTATTTGCTGTTATGCTTGTCGAGTGTCGACTCTGGCAAAACTGTTCGCGGTGCCCGTCTCTCTTTTCTGTGGCCTCTGCGTTAGATCTGCCTATTCAAAATTTTGGAAACAAAAGACATGAGTGGTATGGTTGGAAATCCTCCATCCCAAACATGATTGATAAATCACAAAAGATTTCTGGCTTTAAGTGAATCTAACCCTATGCCTGGGTGATGACTCAGTTACAGCAAATTATGCAGTTAAGCTCTCTGGAGTACCAGTGCTCTTTGCTACTTCCTTGGTTTTTAATACGGCTAAAACTCAGTCCCGTCGTGAAGTCCGACTACCATTCTTCTTTATATTCACCTATTTCCTGGTCTCCCTGCAATGGTATGGCTTTAATCTCCCTCTGTCAACGTGGTCATTACATACCTTTGCATAACTTACGATCCTGTGCACTCGAAAGCTTTTGGAGTTTTTTCTTGCCTGGTTTCATTGCCACACACGAGCTTTCTTTGGTTCTTTTTTTTAGAGAATTTATCATATTTAGTTGGTGTTGACATTTCATCTGTTGGTACAGATGTCAAATTCATGCCAGAAACCACAGCTTATGTTTCTTTAGCATCGTTAGAGTGGATCCTACATGCGTATCCCCTTTCCAAAGCTTGGCTATCACCTGCTAAGAAGATGGGATTTTCCTTTTTAAATAGGGTTTTAATATTTAACAGTTTTCAGTATGCCTTAACTTCGTACTATCGTGCAGCCCTTAATAAGTACGATAAAATTTACATCTTGGATTGGTACGCTTTTACCGGATATGCTACCCAAAATAAGGATGGGGATGATGATTAAAAATGGGATATCTATGAAATGAAGGTGATTGTTCGTTACAGGCAAGTACATATATTGCCCTGAAATATTCTGGAATAATTATATCGCTATGCGTACTGAGAGGTTGTTAGTACAAATTGAATCAATAAAGTTCTCGGTATAAATCACAAGCAATAAACCTTCGCAAGATGCTCAAGTCAAATAAACATAACAACAGGAATGCTACTAAATCTGCGAGTAGCGAGTATTGAATTATTCGCAAAAAACAACCCTAACCTCAAAATAGTCCCATTCGTCATCTGCCCTTCTTTATTTCTTTGGTAAATCTGAAAATAATTTTGAATGGGCAAACTATGAAATGTTTAATTTTGCTTTTTGTTTTTGTAAATTACTGTGATGAAAAGCACAGAAAACGAGAAACTAAAATGGTGGAAGCAAAAGATTAAATTTTTACTTGATTTGAGAGAGATATTGAGTTATTGAAATCGTTTTTTCCGCAAGATCGGAAATATTTGTTTCACGGGTATAAGATTAAGAGACATTTCCGGTAAAGTTACTAATTTCTAATAACTTCAAAACTTGTATATTGAAACAAAGGCAAGGTCCGATATTTACATGGGTCTGTAGTCATAGGAAAAATAAAATTCATATTTCTTTCGAAGTGTGTATATTTGAACAAAAGCCTGTACATGCAATGATATCACTTTGACAACAATAAAACACTGGGAGATATGAAAATAGTTTTTAAAAAATAGATCGTGCTAAAAAAAGTAATAAAATGAAATTACCTAACCTAAAAAATAATTCATAGAATTGAAGAACAAAAAAATCGTAAAAAAACGTAAAAATTTGCTAGCAAATCCAACGCCTAGTTAAATAAAGAATAAAAAAAAAAGTAACGAAGTTTTCTTTAACACTAAATCTAATCAATGGACAGCTGTCTGAATGTACCCTCCATCCCAAACAAATCATCAGCAGTCTTTGGTGCGCCTGGACGAAGAGCTTCATTTGCCTTAGACTCCTCCTGAGCATTAAACCATGGAGTATAATCCTTCATCTTTTGCATCCATTGCTTGTTGAGATCTACAAGACTTCCAGCATTTCCACCATATTCATTAGGCATCATGGCTTTTGGTACTGACTTATACAAGCTTTCCATATTACTGTGGAATTGAATTCGGTTTCGGAGCTTTTCTTTAAGGAATGGACGAACGAAACTCATAATGGTGTCGACCAATGGAGAAATATTAATTACGTGAACTTCTTTCACTCTAACCGGGTATGCTTCTTGTACAGCAATTAAACCTTTCTTAATAATAAGTGGTGAGACTTTAGCAAAATGTGCGGCTGTTGCAACAGTTGCATCCAAAATTATAATATCTCCGCCGATACCTTGTTCTTCGGCGAGTCGAATATCACCCATCATAAGGGCTACCTTAACGACATCATTGAGCTGAGATGGTTGAAAATCACAATCAATGGCTTTGATAAGTGTCACCCTATGACCATTAGGGGTTAGACCAAGTGGAGGCATCTGGCTAAAATGGAAAGAGTTTAATTAAATGAATTTCAATTAAAAGTGCTGAAACTTACACATAATCTAGGACCATCGAAAGTTCAGGACGAACTATATCTCGATTAGCGAAGAATTCTGGTACAGCATTTCTCATGGTGTAGTACATGTCTAATTTCCTCTTGACTTTTTCCAAACTGAATTTGCATCCACGTAAAAATGTGCGCAATCTATCGTCATCCATATCTTTTGGTAAATGGGGTTGAGTAGTTAACCATTCACGAATTGCTGCAATATCTTTATCGATATCCTCGTTACTTTCAGGCTCACGCAATTCTTTGCGAATGAAGACACGCATATCAGGAGTTGGGTGTACTAAAGTCATCTGGAAATAAAAAAAAACAAAAAATTCTTAGATTACTTTTGTTATGATTTGATAATTAAGCGATTATAGTTAAATAAATGGTTCAAGATACGAAATTTCTTTAAACGGACATGTATTGATCTTGCAAAATTGGAATGGGAGTTGCATTGCATCGAGTGCCTGGGATCCTGAACTAATAAAACACTTTTTTATTGAGCAAAACATAAGACAAACGTTTAGGTTTTCTTTAGAATAATCAAAAGAGTTGCATTTACTCAGGTGTCCTGGTTCGCTAATCATAAGCACAAGAAATAATTTTCCTTCAAAATACAGGGTGTCCCAAACTCAGATACAAATCTCTCGCAGGATGATAGATTTCTTGAAGACAAGTCAATTTTTTTATGGAATTTTGCAAAGGAGAGGGTTATAATGCGTGTATTATTCGAAGGGGAGTGGATTGTTTTATTTTGGTACCTCTTTACTGGACTCCCTGTAACATTTCTAGTTAATATACAACCCATATCGCCAAACACGTGCCTAAGAACATAAACCCTCTCCTTTGTCGGGAATGCTGTATTTAATCACCCTTCCCCACTCCCCTCGCTCCCTCCCAGCACCCTACAACTTATTACTTGTCTTGACGAAATTTATCACCGTGCAAATTTTGCAGATATAAGTTAGGGACACCCTGTTTGCTCGAAAATTTTTCTTTCCTTTGAATTTTCATGCTCTTTTGGTGGTAAAAACCTTTCAAAAAAAGCCAAGAAGCTGCCAGAAATAGCTTAGGATGTGAAGAATTAATTTTTTTTATTTTACATTTTGTTGCCGAATTTTTAAACACTATTCTTGGCATCATGCGGCATATCTGCCTTTAACTTTTTTCGAGGTAATTTCGTGAAATATGTATGCTCTAGATGCGAGCTCTCTTTGATATAGGAGGTTTTTAGCAACAAAATATAACACAAACTTATGTGAAATAAGTAGATGCAAATGATACAGAATAAATATGCATATCATCACCCATGTTCAAATATCACCTTTTTAAATTTACTAGAACCAGAAGAGGATATCCTTTGGGTAAGTACTGAAACGCCCGATAAAAGAGAAAAAAAAATAAGAAAATTAGTTCTTTGGATGTTTTATATTTGAAAAAGGTGTGCGAATATAATCCATATAAATGCAAAGTATCCAAAAAAATATTCTCATGAGGTCTGAGATTGAATATGTAATATGCGAGATAATTGAGAGACAACACAAATTTTCTTCAAACTTCAATAAGGTAAGACACTACAGAAAAAATGTATATACCAAAGCTAACTATATAATTGTGTTGTCGTATTCATACCACAACTTTTTGGATTTCATCAGCTCAACAACTAGAATATACATTTTTTGATTTACAACATGCCTATTCTCTACAGACCATTGACTAATTTTAACCATACTCAAGTATATCTGGGCCACATAACTAAGTCTCTATTAAACTAACGTAGCCAGTTAAATGTATTTTTAAAGTCATAATGAAAAACTATTTCTGGCAAGTTGCTAGTAAATAAAATATAAATAGTAAAGGTACTAAGATAGAGCCATGAGGGATATCACATATCATCTCAAGATAACATGCAGTTTATAATTAATTTATAATTTTAGTGGCACATTATCACCGAGAGAGGATTATATAAGTAATAAGAGGAGATATCGAGACATCATATATACTTGAGAACCACTTTCCGGGGAAGAAACTCTTGTCGAAGATCTTTGAAATTTATTTAACAGAGTGTGTTAAACAGGCGAACATTAATTTGCCGAATTATTTATAATAATTCTATCATATTAATTAATTAAACAACAATATAAATATACTAATTTTATCATTAGTGTCGTAAAGCTGTAACAGCATTATATAATTTATTTTACAGGGCTCTACAAGTACGTCTTTGACCGACGGAATAGAATAAAACCAGTTATTTATGATAACTTTTTAATTTGATGTGTAAATTGATTTTTTCAACATAGTTTGACATAATGATTAGCCAATGGAGAGCCATTCATATTTGTATTCCTCCCTAAATACGGACTAACATTGAACGTACATATGTATGTACATATACGGGGTGAGTCTTTATCTATATCTTCTATTTTTATAACCTAGATGAAGTCTATAGGGTATACTAAGTTTGTCATTCCCTTTGTAACGCACAGAAAAAATGATGGTAGAGCAAAATGGATTAGACACCCATGCATAAAATTAAAAGTTATTTTAAGTCTTGCATGTCTGTCCGTCTGTCCATCTGTCCGTCTGTCCGTCTGTCCATCTGTCCGTCTGTCCGTCGGACGGATGGACAGATCCGTCTGTGCGCAAGATAACTCGAGAATAAAATTTTGTTCAAGGACTTTAAAAAAAAGTAAAATTAAATTAGAAAATGAGACAAATCGGGCAACTCCTTCGTGGGGTTGCCATACAAAATTTTCGTTTTCCACTATATATCTGGACGCTGCCTTATAACGTGTCGACATAAAGAGCTGAAATTTGGTACATGGTGTTTTATAGTAATAACAAATAAAATTTCAAAAATGGACTAAATCGCGCAGCTTCTTCTTGGTGTTGCCATATAAAAATTTAGGATGTTTACATATACTGTGATAACGGTCAGTCTAAGACATTTTTATTGTACCAACAACTTCTTCAGAATACAAAATCCTATAAAATTGGGAAGAAATTGCTGCAATTGTTGGTGAATCAAGTAAAACTTTTTATGCAAATGAAGTTAGTAGAATATTAATTTTTTTTCAAAACTTTATAGCATAAAGATGTCGTCAACGCTGGACTGGAAATCTCTACGTGAACCAGCATGGAAGGAGTTCACTGCGTATACAGCGTTTGGAAGTGGCTCAAGGGAAACAATGAATTTTTCTACTTGTATAAATTTCGCGGACCCATATTCATCTATTTATCCTCACATCACAAGCAATGCTTATTAGAGCTAGTAATAATTGGAAAAGTTTTGTTATCATTTCTAAATTATTTAAAAGTTCGTCGTCCTTCAATATATAACCAGGGACCGAATCAGTTATGACTTTTTACGAAAAAAGCCAACTTTACCTGTTATTCCTGACCGGTAATAATTTGAAGCTAAAAAAACCAAGCTGGAAAGGCTTTTTATTTTATCTGGCAAAAATATAAAACCAGCTGGGCTTTCATTTTAGCTAGTAAAAAAAAAGCCAGCTGGGCTTTCTATTTTTTTGAGCTGGTTATTTTTTTTTGAGGAAGTATAAAAAGTCAAGCTGGTTTCTTACTTTTTCTAGCCGAGTATCATTTTTGGCTAGAAAAAACAAATTTCCTTTCCATTAAAAATAATTCGGATATGGGAACCCTAATCGCTTTTCAAATAATTTGTCGGCACTGCAGGGCGGGAACGGCAAAAATAACATAAAAAAAAGATAGGAAGCAGCCGACAACGATAAGCCGCGCTGGTGCAGTAGTTAAAGTTTTAAGAACTCCGGCTTTTTGGTAAGTTAATGACGACATCCTAAAATAAGTCAGTAGCAGAGCACATCGTAAATCATACCTTCCTTTAGTTATTATTATTGATAATACTTAACTACACATTTATTACCGGATACCGGATAAGAAAGAAAAAAAAAATCATAACTGGTCCGGACCCTGAAAATAAGAAACCAGCTTGGACTTTTATACTTCCGGTTTCGAAACCTGTTACTTCCAGCCCGAAAAAATAAAAAGTCAAGCTGGCCTTTTTTTTTGCCAGAAAAAATAAAAAGCCTTTCCAGCTTGGTTTTAAAAAAAGTTAAGTTTTCAAAAGCTTTGCAGGAATCGAAACGTGTTTCACGCGACATCTTTTGGTATATTCCAGAAAATTCTACGATCATGATTTATCCCAGCTTTTTTTGTTTAAAGTTTTCAAAATACCAGTTATTTTCAGTCCCTGTATATAACACAATAAATTCAATAACTGATAGAAGAATTTTATCTGCCCAGAATGTAAAGGAATTGTCGCAAATACTGTCATCGAGCCCAGTGACGTCATTTTGTTTCCATTTCTCTGAGGCAAGTCCTGACGCGAGCTGCGTGGAAGCCTGAGTGAAGCCAGGCCTGAGGCTTGCTTGGATGTGTTTCTGCCTTAAATATCGAACGGGGTCGTGCCTGTCGTATCCCTATCGTTACCTACGTGTGCAAACACCTTTATGGCTGGAACAAAATGAACCGATTATGCAGGATTTACATTATGATGACATCCAATTTTTACAGAAATTGTGAGGGAGATAGTACATCGTATACGGAAATTTATTTACGAGTGACGAGAGAAGCAAACGCGTCCTGAATTTTTTCCGGACGCCGAGTTGTCACTGTGTGGGTATCCGGAACCATAAAAAGACCTCAAACATAGGGAGTTTTTATAGTTACTGAAACTAAAACATTGTTATTGGCAGCCCTAATTTGTCAATTTCGACTACTGGAGCTGCCATATTGCTGTTTTGTTACTATAATTTTATGGCATATACATATCTGTCAAGTAAAATTATTTGTCGAAATAAACAAAAGTAAGGTTTGAGTTTGTAATCAAATATTGCGAAATAGAAAGTTATTAAATATTTCTTTATAGAAAATATTGAATTTATTTCTGAGGTAGTTTTCTGTGCACAAGCAGTGAGTAGTGTGTTCAGAGATAACTGCAGTGGTCCTTTTCCTTTATAATTTGCTGGAATTATTCCGCCTTTGAGATAATCCGTCATGTGAACACGAACCGGGCTGGAATTATCTTCACCGGCGTTAGTTCGGTAGTGCAGTGGAATTATTTTCATGTGAGCACTTGAGTGAACTTTTTGTTTATTATATGAAATAAATATTAAATAAAAATTTCGTTATCGTACAAAATGATGATTGCAGAACTGAATTACAGTACCACCTGATATTTTGCGAGACATTTTTTTCGATATAATCTCATCCTTTGCTTCGAGCTCCTTCGTGCTTTCATGCAATATAAACAACAAATAAATAAATGGGTCCGACGAAATAAATTTTTTAAATTAATTATTTAGGGTTATTACTGATAAAATTGTTTTACCAAAGGCAATATATTCATAAGATATGAAGCAGAAGTTCGAAACGTTTCATTATAATCACTTTTCAACTTCCCGCCAATGATTTTTTCAATGTTGGCACCGGCGTAAGACTTTTATTGACATAAGCAAGTGAGCCCACATGAAATAGAAAGTTAAGCAGTCCATATTATATATGTTAGTGGTTCCAGCGGTTAGGGTTGATGTGTATTTTTAGATTTTCATTATTTGCTTAGAAGTCAATCGGTTCAGACATACATATCTTTCAAGTCAAGATGGTTCAGGAAAATACTGTCTCTTGTGACCTTTACAAAATGAATTACATAGTAAATTGGACCAGATACCTATAGTTTTTTTTTTTTATAAATGTGCTTAGCAACTTCTAAACATTTCTCAAATCTCAATACATAAATTGTAAGGCTATATCTAGATTGTAGCATTAATAATTTATGATTTTACAAATTCACTCAAAGATCTTGCTAGATGCGTTTACAAGAAAAACAAAAACTTGAGGCTCAATTCAACTTTTTTGTGAGCAAGTTATGTTTTTGTAACTGGTTTCAATGTAGTCATCATCATCATCATCATCTACATCAAATCTAAAATGTTGAATTTCATTTCATAACTATTAAATTAAAATGTTGCCAACTGTATAACCGGAAATCTGGGTTAAAAATAACTAACTCTTAAATTGACTTTTTCTTACATACATGCATACATATAGTGGCATACATATACATATATGAGAATGTACTAAATACATTATGCAATCGCAATTGTACTTATGAGACGCTGTCTGGTCATATTTAGGTTATACTCTGTTCAGACTTTCACTTTCTGTGTAAGATACATGCAGTTGCGCACATTGATCATCTTACGGTATTTAACATGGTAGGAAACATGAAAAACATGAAAACACACTGAATAAGCAGCAGCAACGGTAGACCTGCATTGCAACATCCTCTGAAATTTCGAGTAAGAGCACGAGATGCTGTCTTATGTTATGTGAAGAAATTTTCATCTCAAGGACAACCTTCTATTATTTTTCCCGTAATATTATGTGAGCATAATACATATGCGTATGTAATGTGACTTCTTTCATACAAATCATCATCCATGGTCAATGGAAATTGAATTTTAATTATTTTCTACTGTTACGTGTACACGTTTCTATTTATCGCGGAGAAGGGGGAGAGATTGAGTAATATGAGAGAGAGATGCTGAACTGCAGGTACATGAACCATGATATTTTGGTCTTTGAGGTAAAGTTTAAAAGTCTTGAAAGTTTTTTTTTTCTGAATGAACTTTTTGTTAAAAAGTTATGAAATATATTGTGTGTGTTTGTGTACTGTATATGTATCACAGTAAATTGTTATACTTTAATTGTTCAGATTTTCATTTGATTCGAGCACAATTTAATAAATAATGATTTTTTTGAGTTAAGAACAAGTTTCTTTTCCTTCCTTTCGTTCTTCAATTTTCTTAGAACACAGTATGTAGATGAAGAGATTCATAAATGTTGGGATTAAATCTATATCTAATAAGATGGTGTTTGAATCACCAAAGTGATATATAATTTGCACAGTATAGTATCCTCTAAGTATGTACTTAGCGTTGTGAGTAATCTATTTTTTGACCAGATTGCTACGAAGTTCGAACCCAAATCCATAGACTCATTAAAATCAATATGAATTTTCCACAATCAATTAAAATCATAGGGGGTATACTAAGTTTGTCATTCCGTTTGTAACGCATAGAAATAATGATTGTAGAGGAAAATGGATTTGAAGCTCACGTATAACATTAAAAGTTATTTTGATTTTTGCATGTCCTTCCGTCCATCTGTCCGCCTGTCCGCCTGTCCTTCGCATGTACTTAGACAGCTGAAGGATGGCAATTTAAGTTCAAAAATGGGACAAATCGGGCAACTCCTTCATATAGGGCTGCCTCTCTACATTGTAGAGAGTTGAAATTTGGTATACATGGTTTTTTCATAGCAATAGTAAATAAAAATTCAAAAATGTGTGTATTATTATAGGATGACGTTAGAAGACGTTATAGCAGGATTTACATTACATGTGGTATGCATTTTTTACAGAAATTATGAGGGAGATAGTTTATTGAAATTTAAATGCTGTCGAAGCAATCACTGCAATTCCTCTCACGTACAGTCCCCTCTAGTATTCATGGTAAAAATCGCAAACTGTCACATTGTCAAGTTGTCAAATTGTAAATTATAAATTTTTTAATCGTTTGTAATAATAATTGTTTTTAAGAATTGGACAAAAAACTATGTCCGAAATAATTTTAATCTTTTCGATAAACAAATATGTAAAATCTTTCGATTTCGCAATATTTAATTATAAATTAAAAACTCATTTTTATTTTCTTCCATTTTTTTACAGATGATTTAATAAATATTTTCTATAAAATTATAGTAACAAGAACAATATGGCAGCACGAGTAGTCGAAATTGAAAAATTAGGGTTGCCAATAACAATGTTTTAGTTTCAGTAACAATAAAAACTTACTATGATTGAGGTTTTTTTATGGTTCCAGACACGCACACATTGACAAATCGAGGTCTGGAAAAAATGCAGAATGCGTTTGCTTTTCTCGTCACTCAAAAATAAATTTCCGTATACGATGTACTATCTCCCTCACAATTTCTGTAAAAAATGCATGCCATCATAATGTAAATCCTGCTTAAGTTTCAGTTCATTGGTAGGCAAGTAGTGCAGTGGACGAAAGTGGCGAAAGTATATTTTGAGTCCGTTGTTTTTTTTAACGTAATTTAATGCAATTAAGTACTTTTCCTTTGTTTTTTTTTTATGTTTGAATGTGTTAATTTTGAGTATTATAGTGATTTTTGCTTAACAATTTTAATTTGAAGTTCTAAAACTGTCGAGGTCGAATGTAATGTAACAGTCGACTCCAGCTGATGCAATATATTTTACTTTGGATCATAATTAAACTTCTTTTATTCCAGAATGCTTTGTGATAAGATTAGAAAGACCAACAGACAAAAAGATATATCATTATATGAGCAAGTAAACGAACGAATATTGTCAGGTCGAGCAGCTGCACGGGGATATGGGTTATGTCCACTGACTTATAACAATGGACTGAGCGTATTGTCATTTTCTTATAGGAAAGCATGACACAAGTTTTATAGTTCTCTCTTTGGCCCTATGGCAGAGTTGGAGCTACCAACACAAAATATTGCATTCTGGAACGTTTGCTTATGCCATTTGATTTTCTTATGTTGGCTACATATGCAATCACCTCAGAAGGAATAAGGTAAAGATAGTGTTTACCATGCTCCGTCTCTCTTGCCCATAAGCAGAATTCAGTTAAGAATAACTTGAAAATTAAAGTCGGAATGAGTTTATTTCCTTAGAAGCGATTAAAATATCACTTGGGCACAAGAAAATATATTTTTTTAATTAAATTCGATTTACGTATGTAAAATTTCATCTGATTGGTTGAGTTTTACATGTTTTTTTATGTAATTGTTTTAAAGGGTGCTCTAACGGTGATATACAGAAACACAATATTTTTTGTGCCACATGAAATAGCATATCGCTCAGTCCATTGTTATAAGTCAGTGATTATGACACATATCTTTGGCAATATATATGAAGAAACGGCAAATAGCTTTGACACTTCAAAAATAATATTTGCACAGATGGGTGGCCATACGAAATTACATACGGGCATTTATAACCTAGATAAATAAGAAATTGGTTTTAGAATTGGTTTTAGCCCAACTTTAGCTTTTTACTTTTTACTTTTTTATATTAGATTTGTTTTTATTGAATTGATTTAGATTTAACATGAAGTAAAAGGGTACAAAAATGACAACTCTTCGCTCTCTTCCCCGTCTGCCACAAGAGACGCATCTCGCACTCTCTCCACCTTCTATAAAATATTACCCATTTATTCGGAAACATCCTGTAGATTATAATATTAAGTAGGTATATGTATATATGTGGAAAATCTAGCATCGTTCTGCAACCGAACGGTATTAGATGTGGTCAAGGAACTATATATAGATTCATTCATGTATTACTGCTTCAAAAGATAGTTTTTGTTGGATTTGTAAATGTGTCCTTTAGATTTGTTTATTAGTTCGTAGCAAGGTTATTTGAACCTTCGGAAGAGTTTTGTTGATCTATAGTAAGGAACAGTGCTGGGCAAAATGCAATCTGATTAATGATTAACAATTACAATTAACCATGTAATCCATTTCCATAATTACATACATAATGTAATCGATTAGTGTGATTACAAGTTAATTTGATTACACATTAAACGATTACATGTTAATTCCACTACATGTTAATCTAATTAATGTGATTACCCCCGCCCCCCCCCCCACTATTAATTATTAATTAAATTACACTGGAATCAGATTACGCCCAACACTGGTTGAGAACTAGCTAAATCACTTTCCTTAGTCCCGTTGTCAAGATAAAATTTAAAAAATGTAGAAAAATTGATCATTTTACTAATTACCTTCGTCTAATTACCCCATAATTACTTCATTAGTACTTTCTTAAGAACTTAAAGTGATGGAATTAAAAATTCTTTGCATTATTTTTATAGATTCTAATTAAATTGTCAAATACAAGATAAAAAGACAACCGCCTCGTCCGGTTTTTGAAGGCGGGACCTTCTGAGCTAATGATACAGAAGCTTTTTCCTCTTGTATTTCGCAATTTTCTAGCGTTTACCATTGGTGGCTTGATAGGCTAGAAAATTGTAAAATACAAGAGGAAAA
Source organism: Dioctria linearis (assembly GCA_963930735.1). Taxonomy (NCBI): domain Eukaryota; kingdom Metazoa; phylum Arthropoda; class Insecta; order Diptera; family Asilidae; genus Dioctria; species Dioctria linearis. The sequence continues at coordinate 68,661,847 of OZ005741.1, forward strand.
GGCATCTGCCTTGTTTGCTCAGCGGCAAGAGATCCAGATTTAAAATTCTTGAACAAAAATATCTATCTCAAATAAAGGAATGCAAATAGATTTTAATAACGATGAACTCGTATACCTCGTTGCCATAAAGTTGCAGGGTGTCTCGTATCAAACAAAGCCTCTGGGTGGATTAATTTTAATGTAATTTTCAGAGAAGACTTATCTCTGTTCAATAGCATTTTCGTTTTCAGGATTTCCATGAAATTTCAAGGTGTGAGTTTTTTTTTATAGCATTTCTGTTATAAGTGAGTAAAGTTATATTCGATTTTGTACTAGAACTTATTAGGTTAAAAATGAACACCTCCTGCTGCAATTTTGGAAACTTTCCATTCTTTTTAAACAACTTCTGCAGAATCTGTATGGAAGGTTGAGAGCGTTCAGCACCTGCTGTGCACATGCCCTAACCTTGCTAAGCATAGGAGGAATACGCTTGGTAAGTATATTTTCTGCAAACTGGGGGAATTAGCAGAAGTAGAACGTTGGATGACCTAATAAGGTTTCAGCGCATATCCCCTAGATTTTAGGTATTTTTTTCAGGCAGGGTCGCAATAAAGTGGCACCACAATGGGTCTAAGTATGGCTGGTCGTACATGCTTTTACGATGGCCGCCATTCTAACTTAACCTAAGCTAATCTTGTTAAACAACACTTCTAGAATCTCTGGACGATGATCTATCGGTGTAAATTTTTTTTTACTATTTTAGTAGGTACCACACGTTTTTCTACTAAAATCATTGTACTAAATTTTTTCTATTGTTGATATAATTCGTGGAAGAAATGAATCTGGATTAAGTTAATCAAATTTGTAGTATCTAACAATGAAACTAACTAAGAATAATAATTTATTTTTAATATAAATTATCAACTAACTGTATACAAAACGTCTTCTTCCGTAATATCCTAAATACATATGTGCATATACATACATAATTTTATTCACGGTCATATCGGGTTTTGCATTTCTCATGCTCTTCAATTTAAACCAAAGTGATTTTATGTAAATTATTTCCCAATGTCAATGATGGATTGGAGAAATATTTTGCATATAGCAGTAAAGAAATTGGTTGTACAGTACAATGACATTCGAATTGGAAAATTAGTGAGAATATATAAAATATATTTGTTAAAGTGGCATTTTTTTATCCCAAATTTAATCGGAAGTAGTGATAAAAAGTTCGTTTGAAATAAAAAAATAGGAAAAGTCTTGTTGATTTTTTCTTTTTAATTATAAAAAGAAATCTCATTTCTATTTAGTAACTTCGAAACAGAGAGAACCGGAAACAATCTTCAAATGCTCATAGGTATGTACAAAGGACACATTTTACTCCCTCCCCGCAATCTCACTCGTATATAAGATTTTATTCTACCCAATATCTCCTAAATCACGTGCTGGGTCAATTAAGTAATTTAGTTATGTGGGTGTTTCTTTATAGTAATGGCACTATGTAAGTCCAAATTTTTTAAGATTATATTGGGAGAAGGTGGGGCAAAACGGGAGAACGCATCACACGCAAAGTATTAACTTGGTCTAACACCAATTCTTATGATGTCCTAGATGAATCTCGTAAAGTAATTTCGAACGAATGTTCACCCATCAGTATAAGTTTGATCGTTGAAGTGGTTTTTTGCATATATTTCTAGAACAGTTCGTCGGACAGTAAAAATGATTATAACCAATTTAATATTCGCATAGAACAGACCTTTTTCACAATATTCGTAAAAATTCTAAATTTTTATATGGTAACACCAAGGAGGGGTTGCCCGATTTAGCCTATTTTTGAAATTATATTTACTATTTCTATAAAAACACTTTGTCCAAAATTTCAGCTCTCTACATCAACACGTTATCAGGCAGTGTCCAAATATATAGGGAAAAACCAAAGTTTTGTATAGCAATACCAAAAAATGGTTGCCCGATTCAGTATTTGCAATTTTTCTTAAAATGTCGTGTACCAAATTTGAACTCTATACGTCGACGCGCTATCAGGCAGCGTCCGAATATATAGTGAAATACGAAACTTTTGTATGGCAACCTTACGAAGGTGTTGCCAGATTGGTCATATTTTCGAACTTAAGTTAAAAGTGGACGAATTCTCGAGTTATTGTAAGGGCGGACGGACGGGCAGGCAGACGGTCATGCAAAAATCAAAATGACTTTCAATTTTATGCGTGGGTGTTAAACTCACCTACTTCCCTCTACTACCATTATTTCTGTGCGTTACAAGCGGAATGACAAGCTTATGTAGTAGGAATACCCTATAATTTCATCTAGGGTATAACAAGAAATAGTTATACTTGGTCTAAGAGCAGTAATATTACTTCCTAAATGAAATCGTTCAAGGCAATAATAACTAGATGTTTTTTTTTCAAATATTTGTGATATATTAACTATGGCTACCACTGACATGTATATAAATAGACTGACTGATATCCTGTTTCATGTGGCACCAGTCTTGATTTCAGAAAGTATGCTACTTACTGTCGTAAACTGTCGCTATATTTATTATTATTATGTATATAAAACAAGTAAAAAAGCTAGAATTGGTCTAAGACCAATTCTTATGATACCCTAGATGAATGCTCGTATAAAATTTCGTATGATCACCGATCTATGCAAGTTTGATTTTTGAAGTGGTTTTTCGCATATATTTCTAGAACGGTTTGTCGGACAGTAAAAATGATTATAACTAATTTTATAGGATATCGTATTCTGAAGAAGTTTTTAGTACAATAAAAATGTCTTGGACTGATCCTAAATCCTACCTTAGGAAAAATTTCAGGCTGATATAAACCAATAAATAAATTCTGAACAATATTATTAAAATATGAATTAAAAGCAAAAGTCTTTCTAGGAAATTATATTTTTTTTTGAAAGTAAAAATAACAAATTGAAACTTTTATATAGCAATACTATGAAGAAATTACCCGATTTTAAAGTTATTCATAGCTGAGATTTCATTTTTTTTTATAATATTAGCGGACGCAAAATTTCAACTCTCTATAGCTTAACAACTTCTTAAGCAGTGATCAATTATATAAATGTAATAGTGAAAATTTAAACTTTCATATGACAATACTAGGCATGAGTTGCCCGATTTAATTTACCCATCTATGAATTTGACTTAGCTTTTTTTTCTTTCCATAAAATTAAGTATTGTATTAAGACTTAGAAAGATGGACAAGACTGATGGATATGCAAAAATCGAATTATTTCATAGTTCTATATTCATACAATTCTTGGATTAAATGAAATTATTTGCGAATTGTACAAAACAATTTCTAAATTAAATTAAATCCTTTTCGCATAGAATAAAACTTTTTCGCGTTGAAAGAAACTTTTTTCATATGAAATGAAACGTTTTTCAAATGATGAAACCTCAAGGAATAAATCGCAATTTAATTTCACTTTTTTTTAAACAGAGTAATTAATTTTACAGTCACAGTTTTAAAATGTAATGAATTTTCTTGTGCGGTACAGTTTTAGTCAAGTATTTCTCACTAAATTACTCTCATGCTGTTAATAAGGCAAGGTAAATAGGCCTTTTTTGGGCTATTATTTTTTAATATTGAAAAACGTTTCTTCTTTCAACATTTTCCAGGTAATGAAAAGAGAAATACTGTGTTAAAACTCCACTGAACTAAATTTTTAATTACACTTTAAAACTATTAAAGCTGGAAAATGAATCACTGTGTAGGAAAAAATGAAATATAAATAATTAAGTTAATTGCGATTTTTATTCCCTGAAGTTTCATTTCATTTGAAGAAATTTCATTTCATGCGAAAAAGATTTCATTTTTAATTTAAAAATAGTTTCGTTCAATTTGAAAATGGTTGCATTTAATCCAAAAATGCAATAATCTAAGTAAATTTTTGGTTCCATCTATATTTGTAGTTTAGAGATTAAAATGAATTAAAAAATTTTTTTTTATAAGAATTTTATTTTAAGTGAAATCTTTCATTGACTTTGTCTGAATTGTATTAAGATGCAAAGATCTGATCAATTTTTATTGCAGATGCAAAAAAATCACATAGAAATAATGATTTCATCTTTAAATGAATTGGACCAATATTATTGTCATTAAGTGGAAATAAAAATTGCACCTTAATGGTTGATTTTTGATTATTATTCATTAATTATCTAACAACCATTATTTAACAATTAATATTTTTTAGTTATAAAATAAGAGTTATTTTTCGAAATTTGTTCATAATTTTGATCTCTTCTCTTACAATTTGAATTTATTTTTTTTGTGTTGATCCACAAGAATTACGCTGGTCGACACGACACGGTTTCTGTCACATAAATTCTATTAAACGATTCTTATAAATGTTTGCATATTAAAAACAAATTCGGTATTCAAATTCTTCTAACTCTTATTATTGAAAAGAATTAAAGAAAAATATTATCGATAACTCTAATTTCATAACCAAAAAGAAGAAGTTGTAAAATGATGGTTAAGCGTTAACAAAAAAATTAGTGGAAAGTTATTATAGATTATCATAGATGTTATAATAATTACAGTCCCTGGTTTATTCACTTCACTAAAAGATTTTTGTTTGTTTTTTGTATTTTGGGTTATCTCTAAGAAAATGGAAAGAATAATGCAAAAGCAAATCAAATTTAATTAAATTAATTTTTAAAAGAAAGACTATTCGAGTATTGGATATCACTGAAGCTGCCCTCGATTGATCAGTTTATGTAAGTGGCCTAAAAAACAGTAGCATGTAGTTGTAACACTAAATTATTTTTCGCAATTATAATTATTGCACTCGAAATCACAAAAAAAAAACACTTTCCGTATAAAATGTCGCAATAACTGCAACACGACATTTCTTTTTCTTTTTTAATCAACAGAGTCGTTAGATAGAAACGTGCCACACGCACCTTTAGAGGAGTTCAATTTGACCAATTCGGAAACTTAGAGAAACTTAAAAGAAGTAAATCCGCTTCCACATCATAAGAAATCTCCGTTAAGAAATGTTTCTTTCTATTTTTTTTTTTTTTTTTTGTAAATAACTTACCTTTACTAATTTACGACTTTATATATCCACAAAAATGTAAAAAAAAAATTATTCCAAAAAGCAATTCAGGCGAATCACACGCGAAGCTTTTTCTATCTTAAGAAGTGATCTGAAGAAATATTGCGCGAATTTAAGCACGAATTCAAGTGAGTTAGGCTGAGAGTAGCCAAACCAAGATATATCTTACCACAACGAAGGTTGGAAGTGTTACTAGCCACGAAGTGCAAGTTTCAACGACTATATAGACATCGTTTTGCATAATCGAAATCAAGTGATTAAAGAAAGATTTCTTAACTCCAATTCGAGAGCAATAATTTGAGTGGTGGGACAATGGAAATGGAGTCGTGCAGATTTTAACTCATATTGTGTGGTGGTTTAAATTATTATATAAAAAAAAAACAGGAAAAAGAGGAAAACAAAATTGAAGAAGCAATATTGAGCTGTGCTTGACTGCTTTACCAGAACCAGCACTTCCACATCAGGAACCAGTTAAAGAGTTACAAATTTTTACTTTAATGAAGAAAGACAAGACGTAGCAGCATGGCTAACATCTTATGAGATAGCTAATGTGCGCTACTTTAATTAGTAATTATCTGGGTCTGGGCTAAATTATCTCAGGAATTAGAAGTTTAGTTTTTTCTTCTTGTAGTTTCTTACCATGATTGGACTTGGTTGAGTTATCTACCTATAATACTTCATGCTATTTTCATAGGTTTTTTTTATTCTTTTTTAGGGAATCCTTTCCAATAATCAAATAAATGCCATGAAGATTGAACTCAATCGATGTCTTTTTTTCATCGCATTACAGTGTTCGTCTTTTTAGGCAATATTGTGCATATTTACATCCTTTCCTGATCCTGATACACAATGGTTTTTTTTAGGTTTTTATGATTTGTTTTTTTTTAGATTAGAAAAAAAAATTTCGGTTTGAAGTGAGTATAATTAGGTACAACAAATACACAAAACATTCGGTAATATATCATAAAAATAAAATAAGTGAAATATTGCGCATTTTGCATATTGTATTGTAAATTTTAGTAAAACTAAAAATATTCGCAATACGCAAAGTCAACAATGGACTGATGATTTTTTTAAATACATCTGTTATGAGAGTTAAATATGAATATGGAATTCAAATGTAATTTTCTTTTGCTTTTATGGACCAAAAAATTAAGGCGTAGATGACTTGCGAATTAAAAAGCTTAGAGTGTTTTTTTGCGGTCATAAAAGTTCATTAAAAAGTTAGACCAAAGTCAGCATGTGTAAAATTTAAAAATTCATTATCACTGCCATCATAAATACGTACGTGGCATGATAACCATTAAATGCCTGCACAAGACCAGAAAATTGAGGTCCATAAATAAGTTAGCGAGAGTTAAGAATCTATGTAGATAGATTTATGTTTGTGGAATACCCCTTTGAATTCCTATATACGAATCGAGTGAGAAGTCGGTAATGGATTTAAGAAAAAATGAAAGATATTGGGAAGTTTTTTTTTAGGACATGAAATATTGGATGCGGCCATTTAACATTTTCTGATACAGACTAAATGTCTATACGGAAACATGATGTCGGGTAAAATATCGTAATATTAGTAATCTTATTAGTTTCAAACATTTTTCTGGAACTCTTAATATCACTGGGTAATCACACTGCGGTCATAGCATTTCATAGTTTGGTTGAGCGTTATACCAAAATAAAATTTCCTACTATAGAGTGATGATTGGCTGTAACGTTTCATTAAAAATAACGCTTGTAATTTATTTGTATTTATTTATATTAAAAGAATAAAAAATTTCTCTTTTATTTATGAAGAGACAAATAGTTTTTTCTAATTCATTGAAGAGTATAGATACCCCAGAATAGACTCCTGAGGAACACCACATAGTAGGCAAAATTATTCGATTCAAATCTGTTGAAAATTCAGAAGAAGTTAAAATTTGTGCTATAATTTAGTGCAGTAAAAATTTAAGAAAGATTTTCTGTTATTGATATGTTTCAATTTGATAACGAAGTCACGTTTTGAATTCAAATTCGATCTGAATAAAGAAATCAAGAATAGCTTTCTTTGGGTAGAAGTAGTAATCAATAGCTTCCTTATAGAGCACTTAAGTAATTTTTTTTTCGCAATATCGGATTTTCTCCTGCAATGAATCTAATATAGGTCTAGGAGAAGTTCTAACTACGTCAATTAAGAAGTACAGTAGAAATAAATTAGTCAGTTCTTCAGACCGTATGTTGAGGGTATAAAATTAAAAAAAAAAATCAATCACTCCAGAATTCAAAACATATTTAAACGTGATCGATATTAATGTTTTATCAGAGGATGTGGTATAACATAAGCCTCTATGTGAGGCCCTATAATCTCAACCATCACTTCAACCTAACCTAAGATAAGTGGTATTTACAAATGTAACCTAGAGTCTCTCTCAACATAAAACATTTTATTAATCGAGAAATTTATAGTAAACACTTATTATATTTAATTAAAATCTTTGGTAGGTTCGAATACCTAAATTAGCTAAGTAGAGAATACTAGAAATATATCGTGAGAGTCCAATTGTCTTGACATTGTGTGGCTTAATGGAAAAAATACTACTAGGCGCGAAATCGAGAAGAAAACTATTCGGTTAATACTTATTCTGATAGCTTGAAGATAAGAGAAGATGCAAAGATGCCAACCATTTTTTGCAACTAGTTTTTAAGGATCTGTTAAACCATTTACCCTTGCTTAAATCGGATTGTTGTCGTATCTTTGAATGTTGCTCCACTAAATCTAAGTTTATCTAATTATTTTTCTTTCACTGAATTTTATGTTTTTGTTCTAAATATTTCATAGCTCATATATTGAATATATTTCTCTTTCATATTTTTTTTCTCAGTCAAATGTAATTTTAGTCTTATTATTATTTTTAGTAATTTTCCTGTTGAGGTTAGCACACTTTGATTTTAATATGATCTTTGTATAGTAAATAAAAACATTGTTATTGTTAACTTCACCACGTTTTACAAATGGAAAGCTTTTCTTACGTAAATTTCCTACTTATTCCTTTTGTGTGCCACTAAATCCATAAAGGAATAAGTATTTTTGAAGGATGGAAAAAATAATAATCAGTCACAAATAAGGAGTAAGACGTTCATGTATATACACAAACTATATATCATCCGCATAATAATTTCGCCGAAAGGTACAATTTGATCACCAACGATAACATGCTGAGAGCCATAAGTTGTTTGATCAAAAATAAATAAAATAAAAAAATAAATAATTTATATACATGTATAGTGGAAATGAGTAAAAATTTTGAAAACCTGTATCTCGTTACAATTGCAAACGTTGTAGATTTAAGAAAAAAAAGACAGTCTAAACTGAATAAGAATTATTATAATAAATCTATATAAAAAAACGAATGTTAACTACAAAGTAGATGACATCTCTAGTTTTCATAAGAGACTATCCAGTTTTAGACAAGACGCAGCAATTTTTTTGAAAAATCTGGTTTCAAGGTGTCCAAGTTGTGTTATTTTCTAAATGATATACTTGGGAATGATATTAGTCTGTGGTTGCCTTAGAACATATAACAAACAAGATTGCAACAGGTATCGTATAAAATGAGTGAAGCGAAAACCCCTCATAATATCTCGAAGAGATAAGTGATAACAAAGGATGACAAAAAAAAAGCAAGAAATAAAAAGTAGGGCTTTTAGTGATAAATGAATGGCAGCGTGTAGAAATTCTTACAAATTTGCACAGTTAATAAATAATTTCAATGCTCCTTCATGAAGATCTTTCTGCTAGCTGTTTATACTAGCACTATACTCTTACACTAGAAAACTTGATCTCAACACAAATATTCGTTGGGCTTCATTTAGCTTATCAGAATTCTTGTTTGTTTTGTTATATATGTATTTAAAGCTGCTTGTTACTCCACTTTTGACATGCTTTGTGCAAAGAATTTATTGAAAATAAAATGGTAACCATTGCGTCGAGTGGATTTGTTGTATATTTTCCTTCAGAAGGGTCCAATTTTCGAGAAGCAGAAAATGAATATCTCCATAAAGCAACCAAGATCTAGAGTACAGGCCGCGGGGGCGATATTTATAGGCCAGATCAAAATATTATTCTGTACAAAGCCAGAATTAGACGAAAAAATGGTTATGTGACCAAATCTGATGCCTGTCAGTTATAAAAGATCAATAACGAAAAAATGCACCAACTCATCTTTCGAAGGAGGATAGCTATATAAACCTACTTCAAATGTAATGCCAGAAAGTGACTAGCCCTCATCCTTTGATATAATTCTATAGCACATTAACATAATTCCAGATATGATAAGATAAATCACAAATTATTTGAACACGTTTTTGATTTTATACGATCAAAAAAAAACTCTGTTCTCTTTTATAAGCTGTTTTTGTTTATTTTAACTTTTATCTTTATTTTTTTTATATGTAAGATAATTTTTGTAACTTTAATTTTCACTTACTATCACATATTCGATCAACTTGGAAATTGGCATGCGCATATGACTCCCGTGACAATACACTTATACAGAGTGTCTCCGTCTATGAGGTCAATAGAGCTGGAGGTGATAGTAGTCACCTAGCTAAACAAAAATTCGTATGGCAGGGGGGGGGGGGAGTGGGCTAGTTTTCACAAAAAACCCTGTATCTTAAAAAATACAGAGCGTTTGGTCTAAAGCTCTTTGTATGCAGAACTTCATGGCCTTTTCGACCTCAACAAATTCAACTAGCCCCGTTAACCTCTACTCTCAAGAGTTATGGTTGTCTAAACTAATTATTTCCGATTTTCTTATCTTTTCTTTACTTTGACATCGTTTTGTTTATAAATAGGTAGTTAACATAACGTTTTTTACAAAAACTGTAAACTGGGGACTTTCCTTTTTAATTTGACCATTCGAATATTTTCCAGGAATTTTTTCTCATGTATTCATACACCCGCAATCACACCTAATACAGTTTATCAGACGAATGCGGTCTCAAATATGATTTGGGTTCAGCCTCTCGCCAATCTCTCCAAGATGTTCCTGGATATCCCTGATTTATTGGTGGACTTATCAATTACTACTAATTGCCGAGGCTTGAGTCGCACGAACACTGAACCCAGCTATTTCCCTATTTAATCACACATATCACATATCAATGTTTTATAAGAGTGCTTATAAGCGATTAAAATGTCACTTGAACACAAGAAAGATATTTTTTTATTTAATTCAATTTTCAGGTGTAAAATTTCATCTGATTGGTTGAGTTTTACATGTTTTTTTCAATATAGTAAACGTTTTAAAAGGTGCTCAAACCCTGATATACAGAGACACAATATTTGTGCCACATGAAATAGCAAATCCCACAAAACCCACTGATTGTTTTTTTTAATGCACCACTCTATTGCCAATTGCTTAATTACCAACAGATGCTATTTTCTACTCTAGACCAAAGTCTACCTTCCTTTTTCTTCTATGAATACATATATAAATCCATAAGTTTGCACATGTTTCTTCATATTGTTTATTCACACACGTGGATTTTGTCATCAGGTACCTACACATACATTTTTACAAACTCAAACTCCTCAACTATGAATGAATACGGTTTATTTACACACGTCAATACTCAAATTATCACAAGTCGGCTACACAAACACCATACAATATATCACCATCATATCACTATTAAAATATCCGATGGTAACAACATTGATTTCAAACTACATATGTACTTTTGAGAGCCGCTAGATGGCTCTAACAACCAAACCAAATCTGCTCGAGTAAGATGTCTTCTGGTGGGTCTGAAAAGAGAAATTTAAGAAAAATCAGGAAAAGGTCACATCAGTTTTGTCACTTCACAAGGCTCATTTGGGAGTAAAACGGCAGAAAGAACGGTAGTAAATTTGAATAATAACGTAGTAAAAATACCACCATGGTCCTGTGGTTACTTGCATAAATATATATGGTTTATTTATGTGAAATTTGGAATTTGCATTATTTTGGGGTATCCTACTATGAAAAATGTCGAAAAAATGGACCTGAATGTTGAATTTTGAATTCAATTACTGAAAGTTTAAGGAAGAATTAAGGAATTGAACTTCAACTAAATACAAAATATTCTTTATTGAAAATCAATTATATTTAAAAATTGCTAAGGAAATTAAGCGTCAGCAAATGTATTTTAAAGTATTTCATCGAAATTGGGTTATCAATTAATTTGGCGTTAAAGTACAGTGATAACTTTTCCAACCACAAACTTAAGAACCTCAACCTTGTGCAATCTGTCTACGACCAGCATTTTAATAAAATATATTACAATTATTTGTCGAATAACGCACTGGGTTTAAAAATGGTAGTATATTTTATATCGAGAGTAAGGTACCTGCGGCAAATAAGACCCACATAATTTGAAAATGGAATAAATCAAGTTTTTGGTAATATATGTAGAACTACAAAAACAAATTTTCCGTGAAGTTTATTTATTTGCACAACTAAAAAAATAGAAAAACTGTAACAGAAGTGAGTATGTATTTGGAAAAATAATTCAGTTTTATAAAACCTATTCCAAGGGCCTTTTTTCAAAATTTTATTCAGCGATATGATTGCTAAAGCTAAGAAAATCAACAAAATTCGGTTATTTTGAATAATTTCGAATAAAAATAAAAATTAAATAACGGGACTTAAGATTTTGTCTAGGCGAATATTATAATTTCAAGCAGCCATACTCCTCTCGGTGACGTACCGTTCGCTACTGGCAAGATGGCGGCGCGAGCTGCCGGACGCCCCCTCGACGGCGTTCGTGTGGACTTAATGAATGTGCCCATAAAGTATGAGGTTACTGCGGTTCATTTTAGTAGGAATTTTTAAATGTGGGCCTTATTACCCACCGGGCCGCAGGTACCTTAGTAGAGTAGTAAATTTCCGAAAATTTTGTAAATCGGAGTAGGTATACTTACTACATTTGTAGTAAAGTGACAACACTGGGGGTCACATCACTTTGAATGAGGATGTCAAGATGAGAAGTGGGAATTGTCATTATACAAAAACTAGACTAAGGGTAAAGGAAAATATAAAAATAATAAAAACGGGTGAATATCTAAAATTTAAAGAAACAGAAAAACGCTTACTCTACTCCAATATTATTTTTCTCTGAGTGAAAGAATGGCGTAGTTTCTGGATTTTGAAGACCAAAACATAATCGACGCAACAAGTATCATTGCAACAAGTATCAGCTGTGATGCTCGTTTTTATATCACGGCTTTTTCGAAGCATCTTGATGCTTGTTGCTCGGTTTGGAAATGCTTAAATTTTTATGCTTGCTGCGACAGCTGTGTCAAAATAATTAAGTACAAAATAAAAATATGACAACATAGCAACTAAAATAGCTCTCGTATTTGCTCTGGATGATTTTTATTTTTTTACAGAAAATCAAGTAAATTAAAATTACAGACAAAACAACAACTCGGTATTAAGGTGTTATGTATGTTTACGTAAACAAATATCAACTATAAAAGAGGTTAAAATTGCAAAAATATATGAGTTAAATTTTTGAGTTGTTTTTTGTTGCTAGTATAGACTAGGCTTTAGGAAAGTCATTAATGAAGGTCCTCCTCCGTAAGACGAACCTGTTCATTTTTAATAAATTATTTCTGAAACACCCTGTATCATAGAAAGTAATTTGCTTTGAGTTTCTAAATTCTATTTTCATTTCCTTATTTCTACATATTTAATCGGTGGCTTTGTCCCAGGGATTTTTCTCTTTATTTACAGTAATATTAAATATGTATCACTTTTCTCATATTAATTATTTCTAAAAAAACAAAACAAAACAAAAACGTTGTTAACTTTTATTTAAATTTCATGAAAATTCAGGGTTAGGTAATATTTGTTGCTGACATGTCTCAACTGCATTTCTTTCACCAATTTGTTTTTTATATAAAATACTGAAGAAGATCTCAGCAAAAAACAGAAACTTACAAATTTTATCTACTTCCTATTACAAATCTATTTCTGAATCATCATTATAGCCACCTTGAAATTGGTTCCCACTAAATCGTTCTATTTACTGCCCTTGTCCGTGTATTTTTGAAATGCAAATTTCTTACTTTCTACTACAACAGAGGCGAATGAAGCGAGTTCTTGTGATTCATAAATATAAAATCATCACGACGAACGTTTATGATATTTTACGTGGTGTTATCCACCTGAAAAAGCCTGTTAATAAAACTAACTTTTTTTGTTTTTTTTTCATATACATAACTAGTATTTGTTATCAATGTAAAAGAAAAACCGGTACAGAGCAAAAGAACTGATTGAACCTGGCTAACTTGTACTTCCAAAATTTAAATAAATAATAAATATAATCAGTTGAAGGACTTTACATTTCTTTGTACATCAAAACTTGTATGTTATTTAAAATGTCTTCAGAAATGACGTTCTTTGACTCATTTGCTAGTTTGCACAGAACAGTTCAAGGTTCATATTTAAAGCTCCAAAAACAGGTTCCAATTTTGTGTGCTCAGCAGATTCTCTGAACTAATGAAAAATCAAGAATTTTGATAGAAACAAAAAATTTATAGTGAACTTTGTAAGTGTTTTTATAGACATTCATTATAGAATTCCCAATTTCGCAGTTGATATTAATCTACGTCACTGATGTTTTTTTTCCCTTTGAATCATACTTATTGTTTGAAACGATTTTGACCTATAGAAGTCGTTACAAAATATTACTTTATGTAATTTTATAACATATGTATATGACAAATAATAATAAAAATAAAATTACGAGTACGGGTCAGTACGGTTTGGGAATGAAACCTCGACTTTGAGAATGTCAGTTGAGTGAAAAGGTCATGTAGCTCCTGTGATTAAATTTGGTATGAAAGATAAAGGACATCATAGGAGTGTTTACTACTACAGACAATATCTAACAGGTTACAGGGAATTGAATATTTTAATGTTGACCATTTTATATTAAAGCTTTCAACAAAAACTGTATTGGTGCAATTCGAAATAAATTTCGCAGCAATATATTCAGTTATATATGTAGACAGATGATTATATTAAGAAATTTCTAAATGAAAATAGTTTATAAATTTTTATTCGAGATAGTGTGAAGATGGCAAAGGCTTTATCGATTAAAGTGGAAGAACAATTGCATGCGGTAAGATACCATTTTAAATAACATATTCAAAATGTCATAAAAAGTAGAAAATTTTCTTTCAGATATTTATAAATTTTCAATGTTAAATGATCAAAATAAAACCATTGGATTGGTCATAGAAAATATTTCAAAATGTGCTTCCCATGAACGTTTTTCATTAATTATCTTCGTTCTTGAAATTATTTGCTAAGAGCGTTCCATTGTTATATTTTTAATCATATCAGAAATTTTATAAATAGCTACCAAATATTATAATAATTTTTCCTTTAAGGGCAGTTCAGATAATGATATTTAACTCAAAATGGTATTTTTATTTATATTTATTTTATATTTTTAGTCTTTTGCACATGTGCACCTGATCTAGATAGTGCATATTTTCAATGAAACAAGAATTGAATCCTTCATAAAAATTTTCAATTTAGGCAAAATTTAATTTCAAAATTTTGAAGAATCGTTCACTTGTTTTGACCTGAAAAGGGTATAGTTATTGTCATTGAAAATTCATTTGTGTCCCGAGTTTTGTAGAAGTGAATTAAAAGTAGGATTTAAAATTTTTCCGGTGGGTGACGGGGTGGGTTGAGGGGGGAGGGGCTTGATGAGTTGACCCCCCCCCCCCCCCCTCCCTACACTTGCTTTAAAGAATATTGTACTAGCATTGTATGTATTTCCAAAGTGTGCCCAATTTCAAGAAAATCGGCTTGATAGAAGTAGACCAAAACTATTTTTAGGGGGGCCTACAGTAAGTAGAATACCCTTAATAATAGAAACTAAAAAAAAACAGTTTTAAACCAGTTATGAATTTCTACGCATTTTAGAAACCTGCCTGTCTCTAAACACAAAACCTATAAAATATTTCATTACTGACATTGTGTAGAAAGACAAGACCCAAACTAAATTCTTCAAGGTTTATAAGATCAGGTGATGTCTCGAAGAATCGGTGAATCTAAAATTAGAGCTTTTGTATGTATGTGTGATAAAATTTTTGTTCTATTGTGCACGTTAGGCTAGAATATAAATTTATTGAAGAGAATTAGTTTTTATGGTAGCCTCATCTAAATCTTATGTGAAGCAGTTATGTTTTGCTTTTGTTCTACTCTGTCTAGCAAACAAATAATAATGGTATGATACAATCACCTCAATTGTTATAGTGGAGCTAAAAAACAATACGCTGAGATTATAGAGAAATTAGGAAAAATAACTATAAATTTCATCATTAAAATAAATATAGTATACAAATACCTTTTTTAATACGATTGGCGGAAAACCTACACTTAAAGGAGCCTTCTTCTAGTTGTCAATTTCGTAGGATTTAAAAAATGTTTTGGATGTTCATGCATCTAAAAGGTCTTTAGAATTCTCTGTTTGCCATGAGCACATAGTTAAGAATTAACTCGTCGGGGTTTTTGTACAATAATTGTTTTTATAGCAGAATTTTGGGCGGAATATAATAAAAATACATTCATAGTATTAGATTGGTTAGTATATTTTAATGTGCAGAGAAATCTTGGAAAATGTTTTTGTTTTTTAAAATATTTTAGTCACGTGACATCATCTCAGGATATACGATCAAAACTATATTTTGATGTACCCTGAGTTCATAATTAATGAAGGCGGATGAGTCAAAATGATCCAATTAACCAACAGGATTGAGATGTGTATTTTCTGAAGGAGCTTATTGAGTACTTCATTTTATATAGAATTATGGAAGCCAAAGTCTAACTTACTGCAGAGCTGAATTTATAAGTATTTACATTAAGTACATAATGTGGATAAATAGTTAATTTATTATATTTACTAGAATTAGAACTAAAAGAATGTCACGATCGGAATCCATTTTATTTTGGAATGCTTATATCTCGCTCCCACTCTTTGTTTTTAATACATCACCGAAATCCGTACGAATACATCATTAATTGTTGCTCGTTCGGTGTTTACGCTGCATATTCGTGTAACATCAGCTTAAGTTCGACTTCCTGACCCGGGCTTGTTTATATAATGTGTCCACATTCCCTTTTCTAGCAATGGAGATATCTTACAGAAGCCACTCTTCTGTTAATATTTTGGACAGGAGGTTTAGAGATAGTGAGTTACACATGTACAGAGGACAAAAATTAAACGCAACTAAACACTATTCAAGCCAATAATTCACAGTTAGTGACAATGGTAAGATGGTGGTAAAAGTAGTAATTGGCGAGTATAAAAATATATTTAAATTATTGTGTTAAGACCAGGTGGGAGGCAATTCTTTTTTTATATAATTTACAGCGACATTTTACTTTCAAGACAAGCACATGTAATGCGCTATAATCCTAGTGAGGGCTTGAAATATTTCTTCGATAATAGTGATGTACTGAGCTCTGCTCCAATCGTAAAAAAACATATTGTTACGAGCGTGGCCTTAGTTCGTTATTTAAAACACAATATTTCAGATATAATTCAAAAGTTCTTTCTTTATTTAACTTTACTGTTTACTCTCGCAAATTCACAAATAATTATCAAATCAACTCTTTATTTATCGCTAGTACTGTACTTCTAATTATCGCAATCCAAATAGTTTACTTCGTTGTCTTCGCTGTCTGAAATAATACTCCCTCCTGGATGTGAGCAGCGCCGTATTTATACTCTACGAATTATCCTAGAACCTTCCTGAATATTCCATTCTCCAAACCCAGTTTACTAGGATGTCACTAACCTAAAGTTGTTTCCATTTCCAATAGATGTCGCTTGTATCACTTTGTGGCGCGTAACACTGCCCCCTTCTTAAAATTGTTCGTCCCGAACAACAGGTGATCCACGGTCTTGATGCTCGCAGTATTGACATAAACGATCTAGATGAACGATTTTCCGTTTGCCTCTTGTACCCCGCTGAATCCTATATACTACGTCATTTATTCTAGTCACTACTGAATACGGTCCTTCCCAGTGTTGTTGTAATTTGGGAGAACGTCCTTTACGTCGTTTCGGGTTGTACAGCCAAACAAGGTCACCTTCATTAAATCCTGCTGACTTAGCACGTAAGTCATAGCGGGTCTTCATCCGATCGGTATTTATTGCTAATTTTGCTCTCGTGACTTCGTGTACATCAGCTAATCGTTGTCTAAGTTCCGATACATAATCGTCTGGTAACTTTTGTTCACCTCTGGGTGTACCAAACTTGAGATCGCTAGGTAAACGCATCTCCTTTTCGAATATCACTTTTGCTGGAGTTTGCCCGGTCGTGTTGTGTACAGCTGATCGATAGGCCATTAAGAACATGGGAATATGTCGATCCCAATCGCGTTGGTGATAGTCGACTACTTTCTTTAGATGCTCGACCAATGTTCTGTTGAAGCGCTCTACCATGCCATCAGATTGTGGATGCAGAGGAGTTGTTCTGGTTTTTCTTATTCCCAGAATTTTACACATCTCTTGGAAAGTCCGTGATTCGAAGTTCCGTCCTTGGTCCGAATGAAGTTCATGAGGAACACCAAATCTACTGACCCAATTCATTACTACTTGATCCGCTACTGTGGTAGACTCTTGATTAGGGATTGCATAAGCTTCAGGCCATTTACTGAAATAGTCAATAGCAACTAATATATAACGGTTACCGTTATCTGTTTCTGGAAAAGGTCCAGCGATGTCTACGGCTATCCTTTCAAATGGGGCTCCTACATTATACTTATGCATTTCTCCTCTACTTCTGTGTGGTAGTCCTTTGCAAGAAGCACAGCTAGTGCATCTGCGGCACCATTCCTCAACATCCTCTCGCATATGTAACCAATAAAACCTTTCACGTATTTTGGAAATTGTTTTATTCACCCCCAAATGTCCTCCAGATGATCCACTGTGCATTTCTTCTAGAACATCTTTGACCTGGGATGCTGGCACGACTATCTGCATTCGGAATGACTCGCCGTTAGTTGATTCCCACTTGCGCTTTAATATACCACATTCAACGTGAAGAGAGTTCCATTGAGCCCAGTAGCTCTTCAGTTTCTCACTCCTCTCCGAGATATCTTGCCATTGTGGTCTTTCCATGTCTTCTTTCCAAGCAATAATAGGTGCTATGTCTGGGTCTTCCCGTTGTGCTGTCCGCAAGCTCTCGTTGTTCCAACCTGTCGATGGTTCCACCGTCATCAGCTGTATTGTTGCTTTTGTTTCTTTTTCTTCCAGCCGAACGCAATGTTTGCATTCAACTTTGCATAGACGTCGTGAAAGGGCGTCTGCATTTCCATGGGTACGTCCTCTTCGGTGTTGGATTTCAAAGTCATAAGCTTGGAGTCGCTCTATCCATCTCGCCACTTGCCCCTCAGGGTTCTTAAACTGCAAAAGCCATTTAAGCGCTGCATGGTCAGTGCGGAGGATAAATTTCTGCCCGTAGAGATATTTATGGAAATGCTTGGTTGAGTTTACAATGGCAAGTAGCTCTTTCCTTGCAGCACAATAATTTCTCTCTGATTTTGAGAGTGCTTTGCTAAAATAAGCTACTGGCACCTCTTGACCATCCTCCTCCTGTGAAAGCACTGCACCAATACCTACATTGCTGGCATCCGTGTCCAATATAAAAGTTTTTCCCAGCTTTGGATAGTGAAGCACTGGAGTTCCACAGAGCTGTTGCTTCAAATTTGCAAAGCTCTCGTTACATTTATCTGACCATATGAACGGCTTTCCTTTTTCTGTAAGTTGATGTAGGCTCCTTGCTATATCTGCAAAACCTTTTACGAATCGCCTGTAGTAGGTAGCTAATCCAAGAAAACTCCTTAATTGATGTTTCTCCTTTGGAACAGGCCAATTTTTCACAGCTCTTATCTTCTCTGGATCAGTTCTTACTCCTTGTGATGAAACTATATGCCCCAAATATTTTACTTCATTCTTGAATAGAGCACATTTATTCGTACTGAGCTTCAGTTTCGCATCTCTCAGTCTTTGAAGTACGTCCCGTAAGTTGTTTTTATGTTCCTCGAATGTCCTTCCGATCACAATTATGTCATCTAAGTACACAAGACATGTTTTCCAGGTTAATCCTCGTAAAACACATTCCATGAGTCGTTCGAATGTGGCTGGAGCATTACATAATCCAAATGGCATAACTTTGAATTGCCATAATCCACTTCCAACTGAGAAAGCAGTTTTGCTCGGTCCTCGGGATGTATTTCCACTTGCCAGTAACCGCTCTTCAAATCCAATGTGGAAAACCATTGCGCTCCGGAAAGGGTGTCCAATGTGTCATCAATCCTTGGTAACGGATAGCTATCCTTTCTTGTTACATTATTTAGTTGGCGGTAGTCCACACAGAATCGGGTGCTGCCATCCTTTTTCCTGACCAAAACAACTGGCGAGGGGCAAGGGCTGTTAGATTCCTCAATTATGCCTTGTTCTTTCATGGAATTTGTCATATCTGCAACTTCTGGTTGTTTGGCTAATGGTAGTCTTCGTGGTGGTTGCCGAATGGGCCTAGAATCTCCTGTTGTGATCCGATGCTGGACAAGATTTGTTTTGCCGAAATCATCATCATTCATTGCAAATAATTCCGAAAATTCATCGATCA
The DNA here is from genome assembly GCA_963930735.1 of Dioctria linearis. NCBI lineage: Eukaryota > Metazoa > Arthropoda > Insecta > Diptera > Asilidae > Dioctria > Dioctria linearis. Next base: position 68,681,609 of record OZ005741.1, read on the forward strand.
TCTCTTTGGCATCGTTGTATTGCTGTTCACTTAAGGTACTAGATGAAAGAAGTTTCTGAACCTGTTGAGTAGTAGCTGGTATACGTATTGCCTCCTTAATATTACTACCATTTTCCAAATTAACAATCTGATAAACAGGCTCACAATTTCCAATTATAGCACCTTCTTTTAGTTGTACCTCATTTTCGGATGTGTTGAGCACTCTGACTGGAATTAATGTTGCGCCTTCTGTCTTCACTAAAGTCTTACCAACGATGATGTTCGATGTTACTTTTGTAGGGTTAGGCTCCACCAGATAGAATCGGCAGGTCCCGATGTCATCAGTAAGCTTTGTCCATACTAGCGTCTCCGAGAATGCAGAGAGAGTCATATTCTCACAGACCATCGTCCTTATTTTTGCAGGATAATCTGTTCCTCCTCCTAGTCTCATAGGAATTTCTATGTTGCCATATTTGAGTATTCGTTCTCCGACATCTAAATTTATTTTATATGTGGTCATAAAGTCTACTCCAAGGATGCATTCATCCATTATGTCTGAAACTAGGAAATTGTGAGGAAATAGTAGTTCACCTAGTTGAATATCCAAAGTTATTTCTCCAAAAACTTGTACTGCGGCTCCAGTTGCTGTTCTTAGTAAATATTTGGTGGTATTGTGAAGCCATTTGTTCTTGACAAGATCCGCTCTAATAATTGATCTCGAAGCTCCAGTGTCGATAGTGACAACGCAGTCATTTTTTCCTACACTTCCATATATAACAAGACTGCTATTATTTCTCTGAAACTGGGCTATCTGAATGATGACTTCGGGGCTGTCGACTCTACCAACCAACTTCTGCCCCCCGAAGTTGGTTTTTACATGTTTTCCGACTGCTGAACAGGGGAGATGATGCGACTAGTCGCTGTTTGATTTCTAGGCTCTCCCCGAATAGCTTGCTCCCTGGCTCGACATCTTTGGCATTCTGTTCTGTCCTCCTCTTCTGGTGATTCTGTTCGACGGCGTTTTCTGCAGTCCCTTTGGAGGTGTCCTGGTCTATTACAATTCCAGCATCGCAGAATACCACGTGAAGAATTGCTCTGTGATGGCTGCATTCTATTACAAGTACATTCCTCCACCGAAATTTCTCTCACTCGTACTGCACTTCGAGAAGCTTGCCTGGCAGATTCATACGCTAGTGCATAGGCTAGTGCTTCTGCTGTTGATTTCTTTGCTGCTAGCCTCAACGCTTGTTGTAAATTTTGATCTGCAATGGCGTTCACAAATGCTTCTGTTGCCACTTCATTAAGGAAATCCGCATTTACGCTAGAGTATGAGAGATAAGCTAATCTTTCCACATCAGCCTGCAGTTGTTGTAGTGATTCGCCATGCTTTTGAATCCTGTTGCGTAGCTGTAGGCGATATACTTCCTGCATGTGTTCATCTCCATAACGTAACTCTATCGCCTGTACTAATGAAGTATAATCACGTTGCCTTTCTATCGGTATAGTTTGTAAAAGCTCTGATGCAGAACCTCGAAGTGCTAATACCAGAGCTGTAGCTTTGTCTGCATCATTCCATCCGTTTACTTCGGAAGCAGCCTCGAATTGTCTCTTGAAAATATGCCACGAATTTTGGCCATCAAATATTGGAGGTTTCATTCTGCCTGCATTGAATATTTTAATTCCTTCGTGCCGTGGTTGTCGATGCTTCATCTTCTCCAAATCTGATTTAAAGTTGTCAAGCTGTTCGGTGACTTTTTGTTGAACTTCCGCCACTTCTTGCTCGATTCCTTCTATTTATAAATTTTGTACGTCTAACGAGTTTTTCAGGAAATTCTTTTGTTCCTCTAAGCGATTTTCTAGACAATTCTCCAGAGAACTCTTTTGTTCATCCAAACGCGTTTCCAGTGATTTCTTCTGTTCATCTAAACGGGACTCCATGGAATTCTTTTGTTCATCCAAAGCATTCTTCTGCTCATCTAAACGGGATTCCATAGAATTCTTTTGTTCCTGGAGAGAATTCTTTTGTTCGTCCAAACGGGTTTCTATAGATTTCTTGTGTTCCTGGAGAGAATTCTTTTGTTCGTCCAAACGGGTTTCCATAGATTTCTTGTGGTCCTCGAGAGAATTTTTTTGTTCCTGGAGAAAATTCTTTTGTTCTTGGAGAGAATTCTTTTGTTCCTGGAGAGAATTCTTTTGTTCATCAAAACGGGCTTCCATTTTGCTCATTAAAGTACTTAAAAGCTGTTCTATGTTCATTGCAGGCTCTTCCTCAATTTCTGGTTCTTCTTCGAAAACGAATGTCTCAGGATTCTTTTCTTCCTCTATCAAAGCTTGTCTAAGTCGCTCGACTAGAACATTCTTTAGGCCAGTCGTTTGTAATGACCGCTTCGCCAACTCCACTTTCAATTCCTGTATGCGAAGCTCCTCTAACTTGCGTCCCATTCTTGCGTCTTTGACAGTTTAATATAAAATTATCTTTCGGAATTTTTACACACGATTTCCCACCACTTTATTTCGCGATTTTATTTTACTTCTGACACCAGTTCTTACGAGCATGGCCTTAGTTCGTTATTTAAAACACAATATTTCAGCTATAATTCAAAAGTTCTTTCTTTATTTAACTTTACTGTTTACTCTCACAAATTCACAAATAATTATCAAATCAACTCTTTATTTATCGCTAGTACTGTACTTCTAATTATCGCAATCCAAATAGTTTACTTCGTTCACTTCGCTGTCTGAAATAATACTCCCTCCTGGATGTGAGCAGCGCCGTATTTATACTCTACGAATTATCCTAGAACCTTCCTGAATATTCCATTCTCCAAACCCAGTTTACTAGGATGTCACTAACCTAAAGTTGTTTCCATTTCCAATAGATGTCGCTTGTATCACTTTGTGGCGCGTAACAATATTTTGTTGGAGCAAAGGATGTTGCCAGTTGAAAGTAGAATTCTGGAGCTGAGATCTTCCAAAAAGAGAAACTTTTTTAGCTCTACTAAAGATGTTCCAGATACAGCACAGAAATGTGCGAAATTTAACGTTTTCAATAAATCTTTAGTTTAAAGATTTCCGATTTTCAAAAAGAAACCAAAAAAATAACTATATATCTATATATATCGAATATAACTTCTTCTTGCGCCAATACATGTCCAATTATTGTTCATTAGATCGCCTTAAGTATCCTTAAGTTCTTATTTTAATTAGATTTCTAAAAAACTATATTATTTGTGAGCTCCAAATGGAGCTTAGAATTTGTTGGGATATTTCGAAAACTCTAGGTGGAGTAACGCTTCGGTGTGAAGCATTTACTTCAAATCAGACTTTTGCTCCAGAAAAGCCTAATCAATAATAATAGTTTAAAATATAATGCTCCGGAAGAAGCTTTATTTTTATAACAATATGTTAGAGTAAAAGCGACATTTCAAAGTCCTAGTAATCATATCTTTCATTCAATCATTTAATCCACACAGTAGGATGCACTCTCGCCAAAATCAATTAGTGAGTACAAGAATTTAATTAAACATTCCTTTTCACAATTAAATAGAAATGACGATCATCAAAACATGCATATGCAATACACTATAAATCGTTACAATCATTCTCTATCTTTCATCAAATACAATCATTTGATTCACTCTTACCAATGGCAATGTGCATATTCAATCCGTATAAAAATATTCTCCTTTCCCAATTAAAGAGTTAAACATCATCATATTATAAGACAGTCTTATCTTCTTATACCTGTACAATATGAAAAAAGCTACAAAATTATTAGCTTTTGGCAATCATTTAAATAAATCGAGGGTGCGACCGGCACCCTCTTTAGAATTTATTAAATGAAAGTTCCAGCAGAGGCGTAAATTAATTTTGAAAACGTTACGTTTTGTTCAGCGTCCCAGAGCAATGCAAATGTTTCACATTTTACGTTGACTTAGTTCTTGTAAAAATGCTGTTAAAATATCAGCGTCTCTGCGGAATCGGAGGTACGATATTGTATGGTGTTGTATAAACGCTGCAAATATTTCAGCATCTCTGCCGTCTGATTGTGTCACAATAGGTTTGAGTCGAAAGCAAGGCCTTGCAATTGGTCACTGCTAACCGAGTCGGAGCTTGGATGGCATTATTGTGAGTGACGAAAACGCTACGTTTTGTTCAGCGTCCCATAGGAATGTACATATTTACATTATGTACATTTTTTGTTTGTAGGAGAAAACTGGGCGTTTAATATAAATGCTTTCCACTTAGACCTGCTAGAGGAGGAACAATTTTCGACTTTTTAGACAATTCTTTTAAAATTATTCTGAGAATATTTTAATGCATGTCTTTTTTGTTTGGAGTTTTCCTTTTTCTCAAGAGAAGTAGTGCTTCCTTTGCTATCAAAGAAGAACAGCCCCTGATCAAGACTACATACTTCAACAGAGCTCTGACGCACAAGTTTCATGATTTCAAAATATTGGCTTCCATAATAAATGACTTTTATCGGGTGTCTGTGGTCTTCAAAGCCTCAGAGGTGTGGATGAGCTTCTAAAATTCCAGAGAATTTCTTTTATTTTAATGGATGTAAGTCTGCCTCAATTTAAAAATTTCTCTCTGTGAGACGAAAGAAGAAAAAAGCTTTTATTTTATCATTTTGAGTGCTTTTAAATTAAACGATTGGTTTTTTTTTTACATAATTTGTATGATGCAGGATCGACAAAAGTCCCAAAACAGCCCAGAGAACTCGAAATTTTTCCTCAGAATTCTTTTTCTATTTTGGAGTATGCTTGCGTTCTGTTGAGTAGTAACAAAAATATCATAAGAACTAGATATTGCAGGGTATACCAGAGCAAAGTATACTGATTGTGAATGGGGTGGTACATTTCCCAAGCATATTTTAAAGTTTGCCGAGAGCAAATGTTACTTTTTGTACCCATTTGATCGATCTCCTCAACACGGTAGATACTAGAAAATTGGAATCATTCGACGTATCCATCATTTCTCATGTTGTGGGAGGTTCATTCCGGAATGTGCAGCTATATAAAATTTTGTATGTACTCTGATCTGGTATTGCATGTAACATCTAGTTCTTATGTACTCCACTCCAAATCTCTTTTAAAAAAACCATAACTCTTCCAAGTCGTGTTCCTTTTTTAGGTTTTTTGTATAGTCTTCTCAAAGAGTTATCAAATCAAGGTTAATATGAATGAATGTTTATAGATATATGTAGAAATCAGTATACAATGAACAAAGCACTCAAAAACAGCATAGGTATAATAAAAAAAGATCAGCACAGCTTTGTAAATAGGCCATTCATTTAGGATCATTCGATTAATTCAATAAGATGACGATATCTCTTCTTGGAATGCCGCGCACTGAACTAGTATTTCTTCTGTTTATTTTTTTTTTTGTAACATTTGGTTGAACTCACCAAGGATCGCTGCGAGATAGGACTTAGTATTATACTTGTATCATTTTTTCGTGTTATATTTCTCACTCATCAGTGCATCACCCTGTAAGTGTGACTAATCCTGCAAGAAGAGACATATGGCTGTTGAATAATTCTTCAGGGCTATGTTTAATTAGGCAAGAACTTCAATTTCTGGTTGGTTAGGTTCACATTGATTGTGAGTACATAAGTAATATCAAAAGTCATTTAAACTATGAGTTTAAGATTTACGAACCGATGAGAGAAAGTGGGCAATTAACGGAATTTCATTTCCTTAAATAAATCAGAAATAATGCTTCAGATTTTGCTTAAATAAATGCAAAAAGTAAGTCTTACCGTGAAATACATATTTGTACGTGTGTACTTTTTATATGATAAATTTTCATTTATTGCAATTAGGTGAACAAAGAATTAAACTGGTGCAGCACGAAATTTCAATTTACTGGGGCATTTTAGGCGCTTCAGCAAACAAGTATATATATATATTTTTTTTTTTGCTAATTAGTTGAAGCGAATGAACTTTTGATTCGGCCATACCGGCGTAGTAGATCAATCTGATTTAATTTCTATATATGACTTAATCTTTGTGATTTTCGGAAACGTTAATACGTTGTGAAAAAAAAAAATTTCGCATTAATTCAATTTTAATGTTGGATAGTAAAATATCGTTTTCGAGCAATTTTAAATTTTCGAATTTTTTCATATCAGCTTTTTGTGTGAAAGGAAATTTGTCAAAAGCTGATGTATACGTTTTATTAGAAGACATAAAAGTACTCATAATTAAAAATGTTTGTCAGCGACTATTTTTTGTTTTTATTATTTTAATTACTATCACTTATTATTTATTTCTATTATTTATTACTTTTACACAATTAAGCCATACCTTCCAAATGATTGTGTATTATGTAGAAAGAAATTATTATGAAAGAGGTGAAGACTTCACTTCTAAATATGAAAAACTGGTTATAAAATAATAAAATAAAAATAAAATTTATTGAAGAGCATTTAATAAAAAATAATTTAGATTTAAGATATTCATGTTTGCAGACATTCCAATACGATAAACATTTAATTGTTTCCAAAATAAATAATCGGATTGTTCTAGAAACAACTTCGGCTGCTAGATGGTAGTGTAAAAGGAAGGTTATGGTTATTCAACATATTGGCCGTTCCGATAAAAGACTGTGTACAAATACACAGTAAGTCCTAATTCGGAAAAAATATATAGTTGTAAAATATTTCTATAAAAATATCTTTGGTTTTGGAGATATGCAAAAAAAAAATTACAAATGGATGGGTCCCATACTTCATGGGTTTGTAGCGACTTGACGACTTGTTGCGAGCTACCTTGGGCGATCACACTACATTTGTAGGGTTTGCTCTATGCACAGCGAAAAGCCACTTTGTGAACTCAAAAGAGTGTGAGATAGTAGGCCTCAATTTTAAGGTAGGAAAATAAAAATAAAGAAAATCATTCTGAAGATTGTTTGTAAAGACACGATTATAACTTTTTTTTAAATATTTTCTTTAAAAAAAAAAAGAAATATAATAAAGAAAGCAGCAGTAGCGCATCAAAAAACAAAAGATGTTTAATTGATTGCTCGTTAAAGAAGACTTATGTTTATGCCAGTCCCCAGTATAGGTCCAGATTTTCTTCTCTTTTCAAGTGTTTCCTTTTGTAGCGCCTCCTGTTACTACGAACTTGTAAAACCCAAAGGCTCACCGCAGCCGCAACATACGTATATATGTAACGTTAATCAACTCAGCCCTTCGCTGACTGTTCACGGAAGAACATAGAATTGGAATAACTAGTCCTCACGTGTAGACATTGTCGATTCATATTGGCTAGTTCGACATAGGCTCGACTGGCCCCTTACGTTAGTTACAGGTTACCTAACATCCTCCAAATGCATCTGACGAAGAGAGCGGGGTTTCTATCTTGACTGAGGTCCCTTCTGGTCTCCCATACAGGAACCTTCTGTGCGCAAGAGCCCACAACGTATATTGCTACAATTTGCATTATGTTTTCAGGCCTTGTTACGTGCAGCAGGCATGACCTACCTTCATACCAGGGGTCTTTCAAAGGTACCTTTGAGCTACGCTTTAAGTTCAATCTACAGCTGAAGTCAACTAGAATTACTCGCAGTCATACTTTGGCTCAGGATCTAACGAACTGGTCCTGCTCAGTCTATATGTAGAGCTATCTATCGAAGCTATCAACCTCTATCGTCTATGGCTGACTACTTCCAGACAACTAGTGTGTGCTGAGTAATCACGACTTAGGTACACACTAATATCGCAGAAATCAGCTGCAATCGTCCAACGACTCCCATCGTCCAACAAAGTTACACGTTTTTCTTTATTTCTTTTTTGTATTATTTTGAAACTAGTGAATGAATAAAGGAAAACATTTTTTTAATATCTCTAGGAAAAAAATTAATGGATTTTCGAAATATTTATAAATAAAGAAGACCTGTATGCGACTGATTTAAAAAACTGCTCTTTTCATATAATTATTCTGGCTTGTGAGTGTAGAGTGGCGCGTTCCATTCAAATATATAACTTGAAGTCTATCACTTATAATATGTTAGTAAATAAAGGTTATTATTTATTCATTTACTAACATATTTCTTTGTCAGTATAGTTTTGATCTGATACCTCCCATTGGTTCCCTTTACAAGAATATTAAAAAAAAAACAAACAAACAAATCTACACAAATTTAAACTATTAAACAGAACAAAACCCTTTCTCAGTTGGTATGCCATCTGTTGTTGTATAGGAAATCTAGAAGTACAATTTGCACCACAGAACATTTTTTCGCCTGCTTATCAGGAAGCAGCACGCTATGAAGCCCGGTTTTTTCGCGATGACTTGAAATATCGTGGTACTAAGTTACGTTTTTTAAATCAACGTTGGGGCTTTGGTTAAAACTTGTAAATACACATCGAGAATTGAAAATGATTTTCCCAGGGACGAAAGCTCTTTCGAGTCAATAGCACAATATATGAGTTAAGTTGATTTTAGTCCTTGTGGCTAAAAAAATCGAAAAGTCAGTTAAGTGGTCTGTTCCTCCTTAGAATAAGAAAAAAAGGGTAAATTTAATAAGTGTTTGAGGTCTGTACAATTGAAGAAAATAAATAGAAGTAAAACTAAATAAAAGTCAAGAAGTTTTGTGGTTAAATAAAGTGACAATTGGATGCGATACACTTACCAGCTGGTAATTGCCTCAGCGAGCATACAAAATAAAATAGGCGCAGTCAGTAGGATAAAGGAAGCCAGCTTTCTAAAGTAACAAAAAAAACATAAGCAGATGAAAACTCTCTATTCACCATTAAACAAAAGGGGTTAATAAGATATGACCTGTTAGGCCAACTCACCCCCAACCGTCGGCAGAGTTCAGCTCTAGATGCCTCTGTTCAGGCGAGCAAGCAAACACCCCCTCATCAACGGGCGAATGGAATTTTAGAAGACTTACACCCTGCCTATCTGAGAAACATCCGAAGAATGAAAATACGGATTCTCCATCAGTTAAGGAGGGAAGAACCATCCATCCTACTAAGATCTGTCAGGAAATCGCGGACAGCCAAGAGACCCCCGCCCCCACACATTAAAAAGGGTACCTCAAGAAAGCAAAAGGAGGGCCCCTTGTATCTTCACACAGAAGCACAGGGAAAATATTAAGTTAGCTAAAGCTGCCGTGCCACTGTACTAAAATCTTGATATCAGAAGACAATGCAACAGGCGAAGTAGCTGCAAATAAATACAAATTGTTGGAAGATTCAAAGTAAAACACGTCCAAGTAATTCTGCTCTACTTCAGAGAGCAATCTTTTTTGTAGGGCGATTTCAGGAACAACCCAATTCTTCGGCTCATAGGAAGCAATCCAGAATCAAATTTAGTATCAGAGGATGCGTTCCAAAATAGCTTTAACCTCCCCAATCCCGCAGAAAGTACAACAACAGAGAAGAGCTAAACTTCGAAGTGTGATAGTTCTGTCAGGTCCCTTACAATTAAGTCCACACGTAATTAGTTTAATTGCATATTTAAGTACATTAGTAGAGGAAGCACGAAGGCCACGAGACTGCATTGAGTCCTTGGGTAAATCTCTCGATAATTATAGTTAGCTAAACCTCAAGGTCAAAGGCGAGAGCACAGCTCAAGGAATTACTGAAAAAGACAAAGCGATTTAGACAGGAGATCTTTCAGCTGGAAGAGTTCTTGTATTCCCTCACATTGTTTAATAGCAATAATAGTAATAGAGTAGACTTAAGTGAAAGCAAAAAAGTGATCGGTTGGCTGGACGATTCCCTTCAGGAACTCAGTATTAAAGGTAGCAGATTTCACCAAAGTGGCCAAGTTTATGGCTCAAAAGGTTCCTTTATTTTCAGGATTGTCTCATTCAAGCGCTCTAAGCTTTTATTGGGTGCAGTAGAAAAATTCAACGCTGCCTGTCAGAGCTATTTTTTGATAGTCTTCGAGAGCATAATTTAGTTAATATAAACTATGGTCGGGCACTGGAGCTAAAAAATAGCAATAGGAAAATTTGTGTAAAAGATGGAAAATTGGAATGCAGCTATTGTTTTGCTGTGGAATTTATTAATTTAAGCTCGCGCTGTACCTTTCCTTCACAATTAAATTTATTGTTCACGCATTTTGTTAAAACATTGCAGAAGCTAATTTAGTCGTTTAAATTCAAATTCCAATTGCGTTTAAATAAACTCTACACTTGTACGGCAAATCTTATATTGAGGTGTAGGTAAGTTAACAGAATAAGGAAAACAGAAAAATTAGAAAAGAGAAAAAAATAACTAAATAGAAATTCAAAAAATAATAATAATAACAAAAATTATAATAAAGAAAATTTATTTATGATATGAGGCAAATATATTCAATACTAAAATTTCTGAAAAAGGAAAAGAAATAGTAAAAGTAGAATACAAAATAAATCATATACATTATTTACTGCAAAAAAGACTGTAAGAAATTGTTACGTAAGTTGCGATTGCTGCTAATCGTTCTTAGCTCAAGTGGAAAAGAGTTCCAGAGTCTAATGGGCTGGACAAGGAATTGGCGCACAGTTGGGAGAAAAATAAATCGTGGCATAATTATCGACCATGTTCTATTAGATTGGGAAAAGATTAGTTTACAGTACAAATATTATGGCTCCGTTCTTACCATAAAGTTCCTTAACAAAATTATGTACGAGATTTAATATAATTGTCAAAAGTACATCCCAAAATCGATTTAGAATACACAGAAATATGATCATATATCTATGTAAACATAACGCATAACGCACTGCAAAATTGAAACCCACATTGAGCTTACGTGAAGAAACCGAGTTTAATTAACAAAAAAATTCACACCCATATAATAACAATGGAATAATAAGTGTTTTTACAACCATGATCCGAGTTTCCAGAGGTGCAAAGGATGCGGATAAAGACAGTCGACGAAGAGTAGCATGCACTTTACCAACAAGATTCTTAACATGATTAGACCAATTTAAAGTCTTATTAAATATTAAGCCCAGATTTTCTTATAGCATCATTAAAAGGTATGCCGACATGATCGACCATCATATTTGGAAAACAAGACGTTTCTAATTCAGTTCTAGAGATAATAACAAGTAAAAAAGCTAGAATTGGTCTAAGACCAATTTTTATGAATGCCCGTATGTAATTTCCTATAGTCATCTATCTGTGAAAGTTTGTTTTTTGAAGTGGCTTTTCACATATATCTATTTCTAGAACAGTTCGTCGGACAGCAAAAACGATTATAACCAATTTCATAAGATTTCATATTCTAAAAAACTTTTCAGTACAATGAAAACGTCTAAGACTGATCATTTATACAGTATATGTAAAAAGCTACAATTTTCATATGGTAACACCAAGAAGGGGTTACGCGATTTAGTCTATTTTTTAAGCTTTACTTACTATTACTGTGAAAACACAGTGTACAAAATTTCAGGTCTCTACGTTGACGCGTTCTTAGGCAGTGTTCAAATATATAGTGAAAAACGAAATTTTTGTATGGCAACCCTAGTCCCTACGAAGGAGTTACCCGATTCATCCTATTATCAAACTAAAATCTGCATTTTCTTTTGAAATCTGTGTGCAAAATATCAGTGCTCTACGTCGACGCGTTGTCAGGCACTATTCAGATATTATAGTTAAAAACAAAATTTTTGTATGGTGAGAACGGTCAGACAGACGGACAGACGGATATGGAAATATCAAAATAACTTTTAATATTATACGTGCGTGTCCAACCCATTTTTCTCTATTAGCATTATTTCGAGGAGTTACAAACGGAATCAGGAGCTTAGTATATCCTATAGATTTCATCTAGGGTATATTAGCATTAGTCTTGCATGCGTTTAAGAGGAGACCATTATCTTAAGCCCATATAGATATGAGACCAAAATCTTCATTCATTCGGCAGTCATGGAATATGGAATAGACAGAAAAATTGTGATAATTGCTGCTACTCATGTAATCTATAACCATGTCTGTCGCCTATACTTGAAGAGAAGTAGCTACCCAATAGCCTATTTTTTTTATTCATCAGAGCGGGGCATTCGCAGAGCATATCGTTTCCTGAGATATCCTTATGCATAAGGTCACCTTGTGTCTTATAGCCAATACTTCAAGGCTAGTCTTGCATATCTGCACCAATTTTGATTTTTCCAGCACAGCATCCAGCGCCTTGATGGCTGCCTGGATATCAGTAAATATGCATATATGCCGTGAGGGCTCTATGCACATGTTGCCGCCTAATAAGTTCTGCCTGAGAAACACTGCATTTGTCAGGCAGTCTATAAGACTCGTGGCACTGTAGATCTCTGGAGTACACTTCCAGCCCCTGCGCCCGAACTTGTGTTATGACAGATATAAGTATTGGAAATAATTCACGAGGGTGAAGAAAGTCTAAAAATATACAATTGGCTCCGGGGAAATTTTTAATGTTTTATTCAGTGGGATAAACAAATTCAGTGTTTTGTTACTAACACTAGCAAATGCTCAGTTTTCGGTGGATGGCAAGGACAAAATATTATAAATCTACATAATTCTTCAAACACATTTCTGACGCAAGCTATCTTTACTCCTTACAAATGAACGCTCCTTTAGCAGGTATAGTAATTAACGAATACATAATGTAGGTATTGATATTGTTACCAGATGTATTTATATTAAATAATGAGTGGAAAGATAAATAGCTACTTTTCACAATTCTGTAGTGCTGTATCGTCACTTAGAACATTAAGCGGAAACACAATTCGACGGTCATCAGTGTTGCTAAATATCAAAATGGTATGGCGGAAAACGGGGTTAAGTTTGACCGCGATAGCGCGCTGCTCTATCCGCCCTTACTTTAACACAGGGTAAACTATTCCATATCTTAGTGCATATTCACTAACTCTGCAGGTATCCTCTTTTGAGAGCTTAAGTGAGAAGGCACTACATATGGAAAGGTTGCAATAAAACATGCAACCAGCGGACTTCATGCCAATGAACTTATAAACTAAAATCACTCTTAAATTGTAACTCATTACTGAACACTTCATTTTTTTCAGGTAAAGTAAGGAAACTGTAAAAGAAATCTTTCTTATTTCTGCCAATTAAATAAAATTTTATGAGTTTTCATCAAATCAAGTATTTTATGTGTTAATTAATGAGCCTTTTTATGTGGAGCAATTTAGAATTTATAGGCTGCAAATATTAAATCGGAATAATTTTCAAAAAATATGTCCAAATAACAAGCAACAATAAATTTTGAAATAAATAATAATTTTATAAAAAAGTCACGCTAAAGAAAAATAATACTTTCTGATGGAAAAAAATTATTTAAGCAAAATTACAATCGACATTTATTTAACTAGATAATAAACAAGCAATAAAATTGGATTTATTTCATTGTCTCTCATGTCTCCCTCCCTCTCTCTCTCTTTGTCTCGCTTTCTCTCACTCTATGGTCATATGAAACTTTACGAAATATAAGGCATTCATAAAATACACGAAAATTTAACGCATTGTAAAAGAAAGAAAAAATTAAGAAACATTTAAATTGGTGTGCAAAAAATATTTCTGGTCTAATAATTCACGTAAAATTTCTGGATCTTGTTTTCTGCTAATGATGAAATCATCATGAAAAATCCACTTGGCTAGTAGACCGTGTCCGTGTTGCCTACCTACCAAAAGTTAATACGGAAATGTGTAATTTCTTTTAGTTAAATGTTTATTCGACCTTGGAGAAATAAAGTAAGAAACATGAACATATTGGAATTCCATTCAGAAAACTGTTCTTGTTTGTGTTTTTTTTTGTCTCAACAGAAGCATGTTTTTGTTTTTTTTTTTTAAATATTATTAAGCCAAGCTCAGGAGTACCCTATGATGCAAAGCACAGTATGGCAGGAAAGAGATACGGAAATGATTAGGGAATGGAATTTGGCGGAGATGCTGATGTATGTCACTTTTAAATCTTCGCAGATTGTATACCGGAGGAAAGACAGAAGGTAGACTGTTCTACATTCGCACAGTTCGGGATAAAAACGCATCAAAGAATTTTACTGTACGGCCGAAAGTAGTGTGAAGAGTAAAAGGATGAGCGCAGCTTATAGCGTGAGTATTGCGGGCAGGAATCATTCTACAAGGAATCAGAGTAGATATTTCATCTGAATATTGACCATGCGCGTAGGGATAAAGGAGCCAAAGACATCCAACATTGCAGCGGTGCTCGAGTGAGTCGATATGACAAGTTATTGCCACATGGCCAATGAGCTTGAAGGCTCTCTTTTGGACAATATCCACATGTGCATTTCCCTCTGGAGTCCGCAAGAGTGTCAAAGCAATAAGCGAAATCAAAGGTACTTTCATCCCCGAAACTATGGATGGGATTGAAAGTAAGGGAAAGCAGATCATTAATGAAAATTAAGAAGAGAGATGGAAAGATGAAAGGGCTTTGGGGAACACCAAGATTTATAGGGTGAGACTATGATGAAACGCCATTAGAACAACCCATCTTTGGCGACTGGATAAAAATATTTGACTCACCAAAATTGTGAAGACTATGGTTCCAATGCTCCGTAAGAAAAGTTAGCAAGTTTCCAGATGAGCATCCCGTCCAGAGGCCGATCGTTGATGAGTTAATTTGTTTCTAGATAATTCATTAATTTGGAATTAATGATTGATTCAAAAACCTTTGAAAGAATCGAAGTGATTGCAATTGGTCGATAATTTGAGGGATCGCTACCATCATCTTTCTTGGGAATAGCTTGAACAAGAGCTGGTTTCCAAGCAGTTGGAAATTTTCCTGTCGAATAAGACAAGTAGAATAGTTTTCGAAGAGGCTTACAGGGACGAGAAACCATCAGGACCTGTGAGTTTGGAAACGTTGATCCCTTTAAAGATCTTGAATTCATCTCTCGTACGGATGTGTATTGGCTACACGGATGTGAAACAGAGGCTTATGAAGTGGGTGGAAGACAAGAATTTGAAGCGCATTCACCACTTCATATAAAAGCCCTGTAATTGATTTAATTAAGTTATTTAGATATTTTACTAAAAACGGCGCGCCGGATTTTAATAATTCTAGTTGTGCGTGGTTAAAATTTAAAAAAAATTGTTAACACTGCACTGCACTGGATAGAACGAATTTAATTTTGCAACAGCACCACGCGGCAACGTCCAAGTAAGTTTGTTCCTCGCACTCAACTCCAAGCATGTTGTATACAAAAGAAAGTTGCTAGTATAAGGTTGTAATAAGTTTACAAGAAGTGTATCTGACAATTTTGGATTACCTGGGCCACAGATAAGTAATATCCAGATGTTGAAGGAGATAGGATAGTCAGTTCATGCCCCCTATGTAGTGACATCTTCATGGTTTTTTGTACATTATTTTTGGTTAAGGTCTTTGCTAAAGCTTTTCAATATATTGACAAAACTTCTATAGTTTTCACAATTTTTTTTTATATTTCAAAGCGCAGGCTGAAACCAAATCGGCTGGCCTATAGACTGGTTAATACCGGAGACAGACTTGCAATATCAATATTGATATATTGATTATGCAATTATGTCAATTGCAATATAAAATTTTTGAGACACCCTTTTAGTTTATGATCCTGGAAATTAATTAGAGAACTGTTATTTGATTTGTCATTTGACTTAGATCTGTAGTTAGGGGTACGTACAAAATGCGACCAAATATTGTGAGATTACTTATCTATTTGTAAAATAATAACGAAATAGATGAACTGGATGCACAATCTAAAAAATATAGAGTGTCAGCTCTTTGTTCATGAATGAAAATTAAGTGAATATGGAAGAAAAGGTTATTGCCTAGCGGAAGAAGAGGGAGATATTGGTCGTTTGTAAGTAATTTTTAAAAGATACTACTATAAATCGAAATAGTTTATCTACATTTATATAACAGGGTAAACCATCTATTTCTTGAGAATCGGCGCTCTTGGGAGAGCTAATGATTCCACAATATGGGAAAACAATTCTTTAAAACGATATCATGTGGGGAATTCTGAATTTAAACGCTTTGCAAAAAACCTGGCAGGCGTTAGTGTTCCAGTTTTATTAATTAAAGACTCGGCATTCAAATCATCAGAAATCGTCATGAAGCCATTTCCATTCACTGATGATCAATGCGATGACCAGAAAAAATTCAACTATCGTCTGTCAAAATGTAGACGTGTTATGGAGAACTCCATCGGACATTTAAAGACCCAATTTAGAGGAATAAGCAAATAGCTTGAAGTTAAAGTGGACAATTCAACAACTATTACAAAAGCATGTTGTATATTGCATAATATTGTTACGCGCCACAAAGTGATACAAGCGACATCTATTGGAAATGGAAACAACTTTAGGTTAGTGACATCCTAATAAACTATGGGTTCGGAGAACGGAATATTCAGGAAGGTTCTAGGATAATTTGTAGAGTATAAATACGGCGCTATTCTGATCCAGGAGGCGAGTCTTATTTCAGACAGTGAAGTGATCGAAGTGAACTATTTGGATTGAGATACTTATACGTACAGTACTAGCGATAACTATAAAGAGTTGATTTGATAATTGTTTTTAAATGTTATTAAAGTAAACAGTGAAGTTAAATAAAAGAAGAACTTGTTATTGATATCTGAAATATTGTGTTTTAAATAACGAACTAGAGCCACGCTCATAACAATATTAATAAATAAATAAATAAACTTTTAATATATTCCATGATATTTATTATACTAAGGTTTTCAATTCTGTTTTTTATTTCTGCTGCTGTGAGTTCTATGCTATGTTCTTCTTTCATGGTCAATTTCATTTTTGATATAACGTGAGAATTTATTTTCGCAGATCTCAAATCAAGGGCATGTTGTTGCCAAACATCTAACAAACATTTTAGTTCCTGCTCACCTAAAATTTTTCTTTTAACAGCTTTTTTTTGGACCATTTCATATGAAAACAAGATTTCTTGTTCTTCAAACCGTTTTACAATATTTTATTCCAAATATTTATTAAATTATCTGCCAAATGAAAGAAAATAAAAATACGTTTATAATTAAATATTGTGAATTCACAAGTTTTTAAAGATTTTTTTTTTATGGAAAGGATTGAAGTTATTTCGGAGGTAGTCCCTCGTCTAGAAACAGGAAGCAGCTCACCTACAGATTTGAAATTGTAGTAGTCCGCCGGTTCATTCTTCATTTGGATTCTTAAATTTTTGTTAACTAAAATTTAAACAAGATGGCTCCCAAGAATTAGATGGTTTAACCTGTTATATAAATGTAGATAAACTATTTCGATTTGTAGTAGTATCTTTTCAAAATTACTTACAAGCGACCAATATCTCCTTCTTCTTCGGCTAGGCAACAATCTTTTCCATCATATCCACTTAATTTTCATTAATGAACGAAGAGCTGGCACTCTATATTTTTTGGATTGATCATTCAGGTCATCTATTTTGTTTTTAGTTTCCAAATAGTTAAGTAATCTCACAATATCTGCTCGCATTTTGTACGTAGGCCTACTTTCTTAACTCAAATGACAAATCAAATGACAGTGAAGTCCACACACTTAAACTGTCAAATATTAATGCCAGAAAAAGGTTCGTGTATTAAATTTGACAAGTGCCAAGTATTAAATGTCAGAAAAGTTTCGTGTATTAAATGATTATGGTTTATAACTAGAGTGATATTGCATTAAACGCATTATATCGCGTATACATTTTTTGCGATTTCAATATTGATTTCCAATGTACTACATACTGAGTGTACACCGAGCATAAATCGAGTTTTTTCTCAGTATATAGAGCCAGACTGGCGGTTTAGCGCAAATTGCAATATTGAAATTGTAAGTCTGTCTCCGGTATATTGTTCAGAGATTTTGCCTTTGCTAAAAGCTAAGGCTGACTGATATATGAATCATGGCTGACTCATGAGAAGCAGATTTTTAACATTAATTTCCACATGGACTTTCTTTTAGCTGAAAAAAATTTCTTGGGGTATCTTCAACATATTTCTGTAAATATTACTGGAATAAAAACTGGCATAGCTGGAGGTGATGGAGGACCACGAATACCAACAAGTCATTTTAATAGTAGGTACTTACCTATACGAATGGAGAATTTACTTCTTTTCACAAAGGAGTATATCGTTTATGTATCCCCTTTTAAGGAATTATTGATTACAGATTAGTCCATATAAGGCTTTAGACATTAATACTAGAATCTCTACTATGTACAGGGTTATGATAAGCTAGGAACCGGTGTTATCCACCAAAAAGATACAAACATTATTTGGAAGACAAAACTAAAATTTTAACGAGCAAATAATAATTGAATAGTTGACACCTTAAAAATGTTTCTTCTTGTTCTTTCAAATATATTCCCCTAATTTTGTAAATTAGAAAGTAAACAGTTCTATTGTAGTGATAGCGGATCTAGTTTCAATACACTCATTTCTGCATATCTGATTGGTTCCACTAAAATCCTCCAGAAATACTTCCCAAGCCATGAAACCAAAATCCTCGAGAAATACTTCACAAGCCATAAGCAAAACTCTATATGTATGTGTGCGAGTCCTTTCTCTACAATCCTAATGGGAAAGGGATTGCATACAGCATCGAAGCCGTATTGCACTTTTGGCAGCTATCATCGACCCATTTCTGAACGAAAACTTCGATGAATTTTACACAGGTTTTCCTAGGCAGGTTAGTGATGCCTTTCTTGAGTAGTAAATGTCGATAAAAACTTCGAAGAATAATCGTCGATGAAAACTTTGATGCATAATCATCGAAGAAAACGTCAAGAATATTCTCAGATGAAAATATTGACGACCAATCAATGGATGTAGATCTAAGGGTGATACTATGTAACTCGAATTGAATAAAGTCGAAACGCTTCCAATAGCTAAATTTCATGTTAAATTTGCGCCCGTGGGCCAAAGCCCTCCATAGAAAGTAGCCCAAATTTTTCAGTACAAAAAGTGGTCCCCGAACCCCCAAAAAAGTTGGAATAAGTGGAAACGCGTTTTTCCATACAAAAAGTAATCCAGAACATACATAGGACAACTACTTATAAATTTTCTAAAAAGCAGAAAATTAGTATTTACTAATATTAAACACTACTTTCCTAATACAAATAATACATAGACATACCACATCCGATCGCATCTTTGTTTGGGTAAAAAAAGTATGTAGGAAAACTGAGCAAATCATTTCAAGCACGAAGATCAAAAATAAAAATAAAAAAAAGATATTATTAGATTTGGTAAAAATTAGCATAATTTTGATTATAAAGCAGAGTCAATATAACTAATGAGAGCCAAGCAATTTTAAAAGAAAAAAGTTCATCCAGGATACAGTACACAATAAAGCAATTGTCGAACTAGGAGGATGTATTCTGATCGCGGTAAAGATTTCTTAAAGCTGTTCCAGGGCCGATATTCCCAATCCATCCCTTTCTGAATTCCTATTCATCAGTTTAATACATAGTTGGGACTAAAATACTGTACATTCCAGCTGTTTATATTTCTCCTGGTAGGCCTTCCGCTTCATATGGTGCCGTTGCTACTGCTGTAGAATATGGGCTCGAGATGGCGTTGGACTCGGATAAATAAGATTGTATTACTTGGTGATTTTAATTAGCCTGCTGTTCACTGAGAAGTTTCTGATAATGATGTCTCTCTGGTCCCTAGTACATCTTCTGGAAACGCGCATATCGTCCTGGATGCTATTGCCCCACTTGGTCTTTCTAAGTTAAATGATGTTAAGTGCAATCGTAATACAAGCTTGGATTTAGTTTTTACCTCGGATGTTTCGGAATGTATTGTTCGTCCATTAATTGGGCCTTTCTCTTAAACAATAATGATGTAGATGAACTTACAGCACAATATTACAATGTTATGTTTAATTGTTTCAAAGATTGTGTTCCATTGTCTTGTATCAAGAATGGCTCTCCATGTCCTCGTTGGTATATTGCTTACCTCTCTTAATCTAATGATGACTTAACACAATTTTTGTTTTTGAGGAGTGAATTTCACAATGCTCTTTTGCATGCCTATAATACATACCTGTACCGTACCTGTTTAAAATGAGAAATGTAAACAGATCGGATCGTAAACAATTTTGGCATTTTGTTAATACCAAAAATAAATCCAATAATTTTCCTCCCACATTAGTATTTAAGGATAATTCTAGCAATGATCAGCCTATGATTTCTAATTTCTTCATTGATTACTTTACTTTTTAACTTATGCCACTCAAATAGAAGTGTCCTTGCTAAAGTCTATATCCCTTGCTTCACTATTGATCAGAAATCTGTTTGTCCAAGCTAATCCCTGGTTATTCTGCTGGGCTCGATGGGCTACCCTTTATTGTCCCAAAAGAACTGCATTAGACCAGTTTCTTACCCGTTAACATTTTGGTTTTATCTATCACTGCGGCTCGGTAAATTTATCCAAATGAATTCTTTGCATTTTCATTGTAGTGGAGCTCTTAATCCTTATCAACATGGTTTTATGAAGAGGAGGTCAACAATAACAAATCTACTCCAGTTTACATCTACCTATTCTAAATTTTCCCAAAATTTTCCAAACAAAACATTTTCTTAGACAGCATTTTTATTCATTTTTTAATGTTGATTTTTGAATGAATTGGGATTTGAATTTTATTTAAAATCATTTCATCATTATTTATTCTG
Source organism: Dioctria linearis (assembly GCA_963930735.1). Lineage (NCBI taxonomy): Eukaryota > Metazoa > Arthropoda > Insecta > Diptera > Asilidae > Dioctria > Dioctria linearis. The sequence continues at coordinate 68,702,218 of OZ005741.1, forward strand.
TTGCAAATTATTTTATTTAGTTATATAAAAAAAAACATTTCTTAAAATAAATTTTTTTTTGTATTCTGTCTTTAGGCAAACTATGATTTGTTGTTGCATAATGTGCTCTTACCAAATGTTATAATATTTCTTTCAGTATTAAAAAAACAAAAAAAAAAACAAGGAATTTTCTTACAAACTCTGTCATCAAATAAATTCCGCTTGCATACCGGGTAACAACATACGCTGAGGTAGTTAAACTGCTTACGAAAAGTTGAAAGATTTTATAATATCCGATTTTATCAAGGTACATTCATCGATGTAGATAGGTAGATATACTATGTAACTCTTTACAAGAAATTATTTTCAGATTGTTGTGTACAGTGTAAATTTCGACATCGTATTATGTAATAAAAGGTATCAATCTGAAAGCTTGGCAGTAAATTAATAGCAAGCAAATGAAAGCCTCAATCGTTTCGAAGTTTATAAGAAAAAGTAACTTTGAAACTTTTAAGAGCAAATATTTTCAATGCCTCTTTAATCCTACCAACCTACTTCACAACACAAGTGCTCAGCACTTGTTTAAATTTTGAGTACTTTACGCTGTGTGATTTCTCAATATTTTGCATTAATCGTAGCTTGTGCAACGGTCCAAAAAATTCATTTGATCGTTTTTGTTATGACTAACCTACCTTACCGTACTATATACCGTTAGTCTAGCTTTCGACGGCATTTCTGAAATCCAAATCCGTACTAGCTTGAAGATGAGTCACCTTTTTTGCAGAGAAATTCCTAATCTTGTCTGCAGGTAATTAAGTTGAATCAATTTAAACCTTTGTGAAGCTTAAAATTGGCTAACCAGGCGTAAATCGTAATAACGATTGAGTGATAGTGAGTGGTGGTAACCAACTGAAGTGAATGAACTCGCGTCATTTTTAGTTCGGCAACAATACTTTGATTTAATGAGCAACTCAATAGAGTCTGCGCACTGCGAACAACAAAAGTCAGTTATTCTAGCTAGAGGAAAAAAAGAGACGAATAAGCCAACGTAATGATGGTTTTCGAAAGGAAATTGTTGGAAAAAAACTGATAGTCATGAAACGATGATCTAGTTTTCATGTAATTCAATTAATCATTAATAAAAGTTTGTACGTATGTTGGTATGTGTGTATACTTGAAAAACGGTATAGTCAAATTTTAAATTAAGAATGGACGCCATATATTTTTTTTATTACGATTAGTATTTCTGTGGGATAATTACGTATTTTTCTTAGAGGTTTTATTATACTTCAATTATCGAAAAATATTAGAAAAAATTATTTCAAATTTATTTAACTTGTGTTGATACATCAAGAAGAAGTGAATAGGAAAAGTGTCAGAGAACGTGTTATGGTTTTTGTAAATTTTAGATGTAATTCACTTACAACGATAAAATTGCTGAGCACCTTAAATTAGTTTCTCTATAATTATTTCGAATATTTAAATGATTTCATTTACAACTTATGATTCATAGTACGTATTTATGTATTAGGAAATAAGTTTAGTTAGCACGAAAAAATCTATGAAAATCAGAAATCTTGTTATTTCCAAAAATGCATGCTTAGTTCATAATTCGGGAAATTACCGAACGTTTTATTTCAGGGAAAATATGTAGTTCAAATTTTACTCATTTGTACTTTAGATTTGAGTGTTCGGCACTGGTCTCAGCAAATATTGTGGCGATAAAAAGGGCAATAAATTTTCATTTTATTGCCATGGCGATATTTTGGCGAAAGCTCGAGAGTTAAAGTGAATTAGATTCCCAGAAATATTACGATTGGCCTACGAATTGCATTTTTATTTCGTAGATTGCTGGTACCAAATGTGATTAGAGCGAGATGTATACATACAAAGTCTTTTTAAAGAAAGTTTACCGTTATCAACAATATTTCAGTACTCTCCTTTTGGATATGGCCTCATTTGGAGTTGCTATTTCTTTAAGCGCGGGAAAAGCAGTGATAGTTATATTTGCGTAAAATATTTACAAAACATAAGTTGAAGAATCTTAAAAATAATAATAAGAATAATATATAATATTTAGGGTGGAGTGGGGTACATTGGTCATTCAAAACATTTATTTCCTCTATAGCAGAATATTTATATTGTATCGCTTGAATTCATTCATATTAACTTACTCATATATATCTGTTCAGAGATAGCAGTGCTATAGAAATTGTTTAGCAGTAGACTTTTTCCAATATTTATTCTATATCTTTTGGAACAAGTCAAGAATGATGAAGGTACCCCACAGTGAGGGAGATTCGTCACCTGACTTTTTGTAAAATTAGATTTCATTAGATAAACATATTTTTATTGATTTATATAAGAATAAAGAAAATACATAATATAACTTAAACAAAATTCTAATTCAAATTAATAATTTTGAATATTATCTCCTAGGCGGGGTCCGGAAAATTTATCGCCCGCAATTGATCGCCAGCAATTTACCGCCAGCAATCATCGCAAGCAGTTTACAACCGTGTCAGTTTATCGCGTAAACAATTTATAGCCTACAATTGATCGCTAGCATATTTTATCGCCTGGCCATACATATCATCTATATATAGTAAATAATAATATAATTTAATAAATAACTTGCAACTAAGGTTTGTCTGTACGTTTTATTTAAGAATTAAGTACAGCTAAAAATGCAAGTTATATCCTAGGTATTGGCAAAGATAACCTAATAATATGGTAGGAAAAAACTCTTTGAAACCTTTACGAATAAAACCAAACATGTGAAATGTATTCAATTATTAATAAGATAGATTATGCGCTATACCTCTCAGATAATTAACAATATCATAGTGAATAAAATGCTCCCCCGCTATTGTGAAAACAGGTTTTTCTGAAATATTGAGCGAATTGGTTCGAAATTTGTTACTGTAATCCTATGATATTTGAACACACGTGGTTCTGTTTTGCTCTGAAGAGGTTAAATGGGAGAAACTCATGCTGGATTAGCGGATTCTCTTATATTTTGATATCTCCTTTCACTTCCTTGGCCAACGCGAAATTTATCTTTTCCTTAAAAAATTGAGGTAGTGTGACCCGATGTACGAAAAATTCATTATTATGAATAGTTTGAAAGGATTTTGAAGGTATTCAAGAACATTATATCATTCGGGTAATCCTACGTTCTCTCGATTTTTGTGTTTAACTCATTGTCGTCGCACTAAAATAGTGCATAGCCAAGTTCTTTTCCCACATTTATGCAAAAAACCAAAATATATGACATTATTTCTTTCTTTCTAGAAAATAAGGAAAATTTCCAAATTTGTTCTGCTGATTCTTATCTTCTTATTAGGTTATCGTTGATATAAGAATTAGGTAGGTACCTACTTAATCCCTTTAACTTATTATTATCATCACCGAATTCTATATATAACATAAATAGCATGATTTAGTGTCGTATCGATTAGGGAGGTACTTATATATATATAAGCTCTTACAATCGTAACGTTTTCTTATTTCGAGTTTATTTTTCATCATTTTTAGTTTAAGAACGCATCATGTCAGTGGAATTTTTGAAATCGAAAAAAGGAAAATCGAAATTGTGCTTTTATGGACATTTGTTTTATAAGGACAGGCAAAATGACCCAAAAATTCATTGGAAATGTAAAAAATTACCGAAAAACCAAATGTGCCGCTCGAGGTACTACGGTAGATAGCACCATCGGTAACACATGGAAGGAGAATAACCATTGTGGGGACGCAGCAGGAGTTAAAGCAGCGCAAGTTCTTGATACCATTCCAAGTTATGCAGAAACAACAAATAATACGCCTCATAGTATTATTTCAAATGGTTCGAGAACTTCTAGCGAAGCAGCAGCCTCAAAGCTTCCAAGTATAGATACAATGAAACGAACGATCCGAAATATAAGAAGTCGAAATTTTGATGGCACAGCTCTTCCAACGCATCGTAGAGACCTAGTTTTCACAAACAAATATAAAACATCATGCAATGAAGAATTGTTTCTACAATTTGATTCTGGACCTGAGGACAATCGCATGTTAATTTTCAAAAACTGTTCCCTTACTTTTTTATCAACGGTATACGATACATGGATTCAAGGATAAAATATCGCTTCCATTAGTTAATGCATTATTGCCTAACAAGTCTGAAGAAACATATGTATCCCTACTGGAGCAGCTGAAAGTATTGGAACCCGGCTATGTCTCCGCAATCAAAAACGATAGATTTTGAGATGGCGATGATGAATGCTTGCAGAAAAGTTTTCTCTGACGCTTCGCAACGAGGTTGTTTTTGCCACTTTTCGCAATTTTTCGTTCCATTCAGAATAATGGATTAAAACAACGTTACGAAACTGATACTAATTTTGCTTTAAATATACGAATTTTGGCAGCAATTGCGTTTGCTGCCACTCCTATTATTTCGATCGTTTGTGAACATTTGTGTGAAAATGGTATTTTTCCTCCAGAATCGCAAGCAGTTGTTGATTATTTTGAGGATACATGGATTGGACGCCCAACCAGACGACATCTTCGTCGATTACCAAAGTTTCCCCATGAAATGTGGAACGTACACCAGCTTGTTCTTGAAGGATTATCAAGAACGAATAATTCTGTTAAAGGCTGGCATAGATGATTTGAGGAACAAGTCGCTGCTTATCATCCCAATATTTGGAAATTTATCGAGTGTATTAAAAAAGAACAAAGTATTATATTATTATTTACTATATATAAATTATAAGTATGGCCAGGCGATAAAATATGCTAGCGATCAATTGTAGGCTATAAATTGTTTACGCGATAAACTGACGCGGCGGTAAACTGCTAGCGATTAATTGCTGGCGGTAAATTGCTGGGGATGAATTGCGTGCGATAAATTTTCCTAGACCCCGCCTAGGCACCCACCTTATGTATATATGTATGTAGGTATTAGGCATTAAAAAAAACTAGTAAATATTATATTTGATAAGATTAGTATTAAAAATATACTTTTCTTTTGCACGTGTAGTTCCAGGTGGATGAGTAGGAATTGGTAGCTAGTTGTTGTTATACTTTCTGTAAAATCTTAGCATTTACGGTGGATTTGATAATGCCAACACAATATCGAGCTCTTTTTTCGATGTTGAACTTTACTAGCACGTAGTCTCCTTCTGAGATTTCATCCTGATCAATTAATTTTGGCGGAGAACAGATAACTCCATCAGAAATAGAGTCTGAATCACTAACGCATGGGTCGATTGAATTGTTATCAGACGAGTCATCTAAGGTAGCTTCAAAATTCCTTTTAACGGTTTCTTTTTTGATTCTTAAGCTTAACATATCGCGGTTTTGCTACATTTCTGCAATACGGATTTTTTCCTTGGAGTTAGTGTAAATTCGAGACTTGGCCTTAGCTTTCTCATTGCCCTTCCTTAAATTTTCTTCTTCTAAAAGTGGCATCGGTTGTACCATCTCAGGGGATTTTAATACATTTATATTCTCAGAAGCAATGTTAGCCCCATCGGCTGTATAATTTATAGTATTAGCCGTAGTCGAAGAACTAGCACCGGTCAACGTTTCTTCTACAACAAAGTTTCGAGATTCACATTTTCCTGGGTTGAACGGCCATATACCTAATTCAAATCCCTTAGATATGTTCTCCGAAGTAAATGCTTTGTTGAAGAATACGGTTGTCAAAGAAGCAATATCATATATAGTGATATGTTTTACTGGATTATTTACTAAGAATTTGCTCCATGCAGCTGTACAATAACGCTTAAAGGGCCCGTATGGTTACAGCCAACCGGATGTATGGGGTGGAAGCGATAAAAGCTTTATTCCATTACTTTTACAATGCTAAATTACCTTCAAGGTGCAGTGCGACGAATGGTTGTCAAGAATTATTAAAGTCGTATGATCAATAGGACAGTTTGTATATGCTTTTATATGCCTTAGCACGTCAGAAAAGATGTTGCCAGTCATCCAACCACTTTTAGAATTCAATCCTGTACAACCAGCTGCGCCTCCATTTACAAAATAATTTTTGTAGCGCATCCTAGGAAAATATAAACTGGGGGAAGCCGGTTGCAAATCGCATTAATTATACCAACGACAGATACTAGAGATTACCTTTTTCCTCCTGACACTTGGAGAACAGTTCGCTGTCCTTTCGGAGCAATGCTCTAAGAAGATACCAAATGGAAATACCTATATACCTACTTACCTATATTTATATAGCATATTTACGTTACCTTTGGTGGAGGCAGCACTGTTGTAATACCGGTCTCGTCCAGGTTAAAAATACTGTTAGGACCAAAATTATGTTTTTTATATAATGCATCAAGATTTTTGTAGAATGCAGTGACTGCTTGCTGGTTGAATCGCCTTAATATATACTTATTTTCAGGTTTTCGTAAGCAAAGATTTTGATTCGGATGCATGAAAATGTAAAGCCAATCAAGGCAATTTTATTTCTATCCCAAGAAGTAGGTCGTTTAATCTTTTTGATAACAATGAAATCAAAAACAAATTTTCTAATAGTAATAAGTTAAGCCGGAAACCATTTCACTGCGTGCTTTAAAGTATGAAGCAATTTATTTTTCTTGATCCATATAAAATACTTGTTGCACATTATATTTAGATTTTGCTTTGGCGAAATTATTGCCATTCCAGAATCGAAATCGATGGAATTTAAATTAACTTTTTCATTTTTCTTCAACTGAGAAATAAATAAGAGTTGTGCGTTTTATTCCATAAATACGTGCTGCTGAAGAACATCTTTCATTGCTAGTTTAATACTTTCTTCCTTTAAGTCACAACGGTTGGTTCTCTTCTTATAATTACGAACCATTTCTGTGATTGTAAAATATATACCTATATCTTAGTTATATAGCTGCCAAAACTGAAAATTGTTACACATTTTTATAAGAAGTATCAGATAAAATTTCAGCAACTGAAATGTGTGGTACTTTCGCAAGGTATGGGGCAGTTTCGACAATACGTCGAAAGTACCCGTACTTGTCGAAACTACCCCACAGGGAAGAGTATTTCTAAAAATAATATATCTAACATATAATTAGTTTTTATACCACTTTATAAGCTTGGAATCAATAAAACACAATTAATACAATCACTTGATGCTAAGAAACATTTACTAAATGCGTAATACACAAAACTATCCTTAATTAAGTTAATAGTGTAATGTGAACCAAAAGTCTAGAAAGTTTACAACACGTCTGAAATGGTCTGCTGGTTATTTTCAAATGAATTCTTGTGGTAGAAAAGTTCGTGCGTGACGAAGATCGAACTGTGATTTTCCCAGAATTCTTAAATGACTTTTAAAGGAAAATTTTGAAAGTGTCGAAAGTGCCCCATGTCGAAGAAAGTGCCCCAGTCTACTATATACAAAATAAATTTAATAGTAATAGTAATATTATTAATTTAAACAGATCTTAAAATCCCCAAAATCAACAAAATCTGCGATTTGTTGACATGAAGTTTATTGCAAACGATTGAATTCCAATCCCAAAAATACAAGAATATTTATCACCATAACGATCATAAAATGAATTACTTACCTACCCGATTTATATGCGATGCAACATTTGCCCCATTAAAATAAACCGAAGTGATAGATATGCATATATATCCGGCAACAAAAAATTAAAATAAAATGGTAATTCGCCTGCGTTTGAAAAGCAAACACAAGAAGATAAAAATATTTATCGCCATGGCGATCATCTTATTGCTTACTCTATTCATATGCGATGCAGAACTTAAAAGTAAACGTAAGCGATAATAATGCATTATTGCCGGCTCGTTGTGTAACACTTTCTACGGTTTTCGCACGTTTTCTAAAGCATATCCCGCGAAAATGGTTGTAAAAGTTCAATAAGTGCCAGAAAGTAGGCAAATATCTTTTGGAAATGATCTTTTTCAGTCATTTTCGCTCGATATGCTTAAGAAAATATGAAAAATTGGTATTAATGACGTGTTTTTGATAAAAGTAGTAGTTAAAAAACTAGAAAAAATTCCAAAATTTTAATTGAGTCATAACTTCACAACGAAGAGGAGGAGGAAAATTTTTTATAGACCATTGTAAAGCTCCAACGATTATCTGTCTACCACTATCTCTCATCATAGGGTGTAACGTTCAGAAATTACAGGGTGGTCTATAAAAGCATACCCAAATTTCTTAAGGTCCCGTTATCTCGAAAACAATTTTTTGTTCGTCTAAGCATGACTACCTATCCGCAGCCTTTGGATATTACACCAGTTACGGGACACCCTGTATATACTAAAACTAATACGAGTAGGTTTTGTTGTGCTTTTGATCGGGTGTTAATGATTTTTATGCGAATTTATTAGGAAAATCTCCGATTTAGGTTGAATTAAAATATAAAAGAGTGGTTAACAACATCTTTTATTTGTTTTTTTAAATTATGATTTCCCAATGGTTCGATTCTCAGTTTTATAAGTCATCTTCTTGGGGCTGTAAGATAATGTAATCATATATAGACCACTTTTGAATGTACCAACAAAATTATTTATTTTTTCCAGGAAACTTAAACTATGTTTGAAAATGTAATAAAACTCTAGCTAACCAATGACGCGATTGACTAGAATAAAAATGATCTTGTGTTATTGGTGGCTCAATCAATATCGGTGTTTAATTATCATTAGTAACTATTGTGTATATGTGTCGTTATGATGTTATGACAACTGAGTATGAGTGGTATTAATGTGGGTGTTCTGCTGTTCTATTACATAATTTAATATCTGGTAATATTCTTTATGAATGGCTTCTGAGTTTACTCTTATATTGATAAACATATGTCCTGTTTCAAGGGAATGTGTTGCTAATGCTGAATGCTGGCTCTTTTTATACCCTATTATTATTATTATTATCCTTAATGGGTAGGTCAGTCGTGATAAACTATTTGATTACCTCGTCCATCGTTCATCTGCTAAAGTCTGAGACGTTTGATGAAGGCTTCGTAGGTCTTCTTCAAGCAAAAGCGATAGACGCCTTTTGGTGCGGAAGACGATGGGTTGCTGAAAGCACGCTCTGTCTGCCAGTCAAGATAGGTGGATTAGGTCTCACTAACTTGGTTGTGAAATCAAGGTGTCTCCAAGTGCGTGCATTCCAAAGAGTGTTTTGCCAGAGAGACAGCTTGATTTCTCAACTGTGGGTAAATGTACTGGGAGGGATCGGCATAGGGGAGTATTACTACCTACTCTCTGTTCGACCACCTTATCCTCGTGACTGGCCACAGGATCTAATCTCAACGATTCAGACCTGGGGCAGAATCAGGCCAGCATTTCACCTTCAGTGGAATGCTCTAAGGTACACGCAATTCGCGTCGATTCCATCAGGTTTAATCCTGAATTAATAGATTCAGTGTTCAGTAATGCTCGGGGTTTTGAAGCTGACATGCATACACTGACGGTTATCGGAGATATTATTGATATCGCTGGAAACTGTCGAATAAACACTAACACTGCACAACTACACGACCTGGCTGCTTCTGTGCGCGAGAGATTTCGCCAACTTGGGACCAGTAACCGTGGCACTAAGTTGGAAGATGCTTTCGTTCTGAACAGACCACCACACACACCTTTCAGCACACTTACAACACGTGTGCTCCGTGACGTGCTTATGTCAATAAGACCTCCGGAGTATACAGGATACAACAGATGGCGAACACACCTCGGGGTGAATATGGGCGTGATGGAAAACTTGCAGAGTAGTCTACAGTTATCCTTCTAATTACAAAGATGCTGATGTAGCATTCAAATTGCTGCATCACAGTCTTGTGCATCCTAATCAGTTGTCACATATTGACCGCCGAGTTCAGAGGATTTGCACAGTTTGTGCTGGTGAAGGCACCCTGTTTCACAAGTTTTTCACTTGTCCGGCTTTGCAGGGTCTAATGGATCTCGTGCGCGGTATGTGTCAGTTGATCCACCCGAATTTCGGCATTACTAGGACATCGTTTCTATGGGGACCAAAGGTCTGTAGTCGAGTGAATTGTTTGATTAGCTTTGTGTTGACACTGGCCAAATCTACAATTCACCTGTACTACATGAGTGTCGAAGCTGGGAATCAGAACACTGACCCACAACATCACGCACACGCACTTAAGCGCCACTTCGTTGACAGGTTGAAGAGACGTTTACGTCTTGAATATCTGGCAACGAACGCTGACACATTCAACTGCACATGGCAACCACTATCGTCGGTGCAGGACGGAGCTCTTGTCTTTCGCTGGTGATAGCAGGCCACAGCATTTGCAACACTAGTCCACGGGGCTTCTCCCCGCTTAGAAATCGTTGCACGTGCTGTGGGAAGGACAAGCACTCTGTTAGAGATGCTAAGCTGGAGGGATGATGAGGGCAGTTTGTAGAGGTCTATGATACTACAGGCCGCCCTCGCGGGACTCTATAACGGTATCGGGTAAATTTTTTCGTTCGTTCGGTTTTTAATTTTTTATTCGGTTTCGGTCTCGGTGCAAAATTTTCTGTTGAAAATTCGCTCGTTTAAGTCATTATTTTTATTAGATCATTTTGGAATTTTGGAACTGCTTGGAACTGCTTGGAACTGCCACTTACCTAATTGTCAAAATTGGGTCTGGTTTTGAACTTTTGGTTATTACTTAATGTTTTTTCAAAATTCTCGTGACCGTGTATAGACTCTTTTGAGCATTTTGTTTGAATTTGTTTTACTTTTTGTGTCATTTTGTTTTAGTTTTGTGTCATTTGTTTAGTTTAATTGTTTTACTTGTCCGTATTGACTTTTACAACTTTAGTTTAGCTAGCGTCTTTTTTTACACTTTGTAGAGCCTTTTGCCACCTACTTTTAAGGAATTTTTAAAAGAGCCAAAGAGCCAACAATAAAAGAGTCATTATACACATAAAAAAAATTATTATTATCCTTAATGGGTAGGTCAGTCGTGATAAACTATTTGATTACCTCGTCCATCGTTCATCTGCTAAAGTCTGAGACGTTTGATGAAGGCTTCGTAGGTCTTCTTCAAGCAAAAGCGATAGACGCCTTTTGGTGCGGAAGACGATGGGTTGCTGAAAGCACGCTCTGTCTGCCAGTCAAGATAGGTGGATTAGGTCTCACTAACTTGGTTGTAAAATCAAGGTGTCTCCAAGTGCGTGCATTCCAAAGAGTGTTTTGCCAGAGAGACAGCTTGATTTCTCAACTGTGGGTGAATGTACTGGGAGGGATCGGCATAGGGGAGTATTACTACCTACTCTCTGTTCGACCACCTTATCCTCGTGACTGGCCACAGGATCTAATCTCAACGATTCAGACCTGGGGCAGAATCAGGCCAGCATTTCACCTTCAGTGGAATGCTCTAAGGTACACGCAATTCGCGTCGATTCCATCAGGTTTAATCCTGAATTAATAGATTCAGTGTTCAGTAATGCTCGGGGTTTTGAAGCTGACATGCATACACTGACGGTTATCGGAGATATTATTGATATCGCTGGAAACTGTCGAATAAACACTAACACTGCACAACTACACGACCTGGCTGCTTCTGTGCGCGAGAGATTTCGCCAACTTGGGACCAGTAACCCTGGCACTAAGTTGGAAGATGCTTTCGTTCTGAACAGACCACCACACACACCTTTCAGCACACTTACAACACGTGTGCTCCGTGACGTGCTTATGTCAATAAGACCTCCGGACTATACAGGATACAACAGATGGCGAACACACCTCGGGGTGAATATGGGCGTGATGGGAGGGATAACTTGCAGAGTAGTCTACAGTTATCCTTCTAATTACAAAGATACTGATGTAGCATTCAAATTGCTGCATCACAGTCTTGTGCATCCTAATCAGTTGTCACATATTGACCGCCGAGTTCAGAGGATTTGCACAGTTTGTGCTGGTGAAGGCACCCTGTTTCACAGGTTTTTCACTTGTCCGGCTTTGCAGGGTCTAATGGATCTCGTGCGCGGTATGTGTCAATTGATCCACCCGAATTTCGGCATTACTAGGACATCGCTTCTATGGGGACCAAAGGTCTGTAGTCTAGTGAATTATTTGATTAGCTTTGTGTTGACACTGGCCAAATCTACAATTCACCTGTACTACATGTACTACAGTCGAAGCTGGGAATCAGAACACTGACCCACAACACCACGAACACGCACTTAAGCGCCACTTCGTTGACAGGTTGAAGAGACGTTTACGTCTTGAATATATGGCAACGAACGCTGACACATTCGACTGCACATGGCAACTACTATCGTCGGTGCAGGATGGAGCTCTTGTCTTTCGCTGGTGAGAACAGGCCACAGTATTTGCAACACTAGTCCACGGGGCCTCTCCCCGCTTAGGAATCGTTGCAAGAGCTGTGGGAAGGACAAGCACTCTGTTAGAGATGCTAAGCTGGAGGGATGATGAGGGCAGTTTGTAGAGGTCTACGATACTACAGGCCGCCCTCGCGGGACTCTACAACAGTATCGCGTAAATTTTTCGTTCGATCGGTCATTTATTTTTAATTCGGTTTCGGTTTCGGTGCTAAATTTCAAAATTTTATGTTGAAAATTCGTTCGTTTAGGCAATTATTTTTATTAGTTTATTTTGGAAATTTGGAACTTCTTGGAACTGCCACTTACCCAATTGTCAAAATGGAGACTATTAAATTTTTTGTACATATTTTAGATCCTTTTCAAAATTCTTGTGCCCGTTTTTTAGTTTCTTTTGAGAATTTTGTGTCATTTGTTTTACATTTTTGTGTCTTTTTTGATGTTTATTAGTTGTTATAATTGTTTTAAATGTTATTTTTTGTCCCTATTGACTTTTTATACCATTTAGTTTTGCCACGTATTTTTAAGAACTTTTTAAAAGAGCCAAAGAGCCAATAATAAAAGAGTCGTATATACATATAAAAAAAAAAAAAAAAAAAATTAATAACGGGGGATGCAGACAGGACTCCCGCCTCTCATCTTGTCACCGCGAACTATAAAATGTTTTGTGACATTACCCTTAAATTCCCTAGGGCGCCCATTCGAACTTAAGTTCTTTGATGAAACTTATAATATTCTTGGGGGCCATTTTTCCGACATCCTCTGGCAGTGGAAATGCCTTTCCTAGATGTCTTAGCCTTATGAGACATAGAGCTTCACAGTCACACAGGATATGTTCAGCGGTTTCATCGTCTTCCATACAGAATCGACAAGTCTCATCATCGGTCTTACCCATCTTCTTTAGATGGCATCTAAGTGGGCAATGCCTAGTAAGTAGGCCCGTTATGAGCTTTAGTTCCTTTCTGCTGAGTATGAGGAATTCTTTTGTCCTGTGTTGCGAATACTTTATAAACTTCTTCGCTTGTCTCAGCCCCGGGGTATTTTCCCAGTGTTTCTTCTTAGTTCTGTCATCCCAAAGCATGATCAGAGTTGAGAGGTGAATTTTTGGGTGTTAAAAGACAGGCTCAGTGTCAACAAACGGAGATTTGGCTCATTCCATTGCAAGGCGGTCCGCAATCTGATTTCCCTTCATGCCCCCATGTCCTGATACGCAGATCTGTATCACCCTATTTGTTGCGCCCAGTTGTTTCAAGACAGCAAGATAGTCCCAAACCAGCCTAGACTCAAAGGTAAGCGAGGTTAACGCTTTAAGTACTGCTTGGCTGTCTGACATTATGTATATTTTGGCTCCACACATATTCTTATGGATTATTTCCCGAGCGCAGAGCTCTATTCCATTTTTGACCCATCCGTGTACCATTTAAGAGATCCTTTGTAAAGGGCAGGCACCAGTGCACCACTGTTCATGGGTCTCCCAAGATCACCTTAAATGGTGTTTCAAAGTTATGGCGTTTCGGTATAACGTCTGAAATTGGGTTAGCCATTGGGTCCTCTATGAAATCATGGAGGACTTTCAGGTGGCCAACCAAATTATTTGTACTTTGGAGGTTTGCCCTTTATAGCCTAATTGCACTAAGTATGGCCTGCTCCCTAACATGCAAATGTATGGGTAGTAGGTCCAACATAGCCTCTAAGGCCGCAGTTGGTCAGGTACGCATGGCACCGGTTATTCCTAGACATGCAAGCCATTGTAGTTTTTGCAAATTAGCTTGAGCTGTCTTTTGTTTTGGTTTTGGCCCCAAACGAGTATGGCGTATGTGACCATGGGTCTATAATAGATGTGTATGACCCCAGAGTCATTTTTAGATTTAGACCCCAAGTTAGTTTTCCCAAAAAGCCTGTGGCATGTCCATGTTGCCACTGTAGCCTTATATACTACTCTTTTTAAGTCAGAGTTCCAGGTTAGTCTGCTATCTAAAGTAATACCTAGATATTTGAACTCCTTTGAGAATGATAGTTACTCATGCGATTGGGACTGCAGGGCTTGCAGTACCAGTCCGAGAAAATCTTGTGCTGTTCAGTCCGAATAAAGAGCATATCTAGAAAAGGTAAGGTGTTAATTGGAGTTTGGCGTTGATGCTGTTAAAGGCATGTTTTCGTGATATTGCACAGATTATATCATCGACGTATCTTTTAATAAAGGAAGGTTTATGTATCGTATGATTTTTCAAGTGTTTAATCTGCGAGAAATCCATACAATGGGCTTGCTATTGCCAAACCGAATCTCTATTTATATGTGTTATTGTTATAGGAGAAATAGTTGTAGTCTACGACACAAAAATCAATGATATCTTTGAATAGATTCTTATTAATCGGTGTTTGGTTTTCGATGAGCTGCAATTTATTTTCAAAAATTTGAAGAGCGATCTGTGCGTCAATATTTGTGTAGAGAGACTGTACATTCAATGGACCTTCCCACTCGAGAAGTTTTTATGGAAGGAAGGACATTCCTTCCCTTGTGCTGTGCTAAGACGTGCAAGCACAATAATGTTGCTTCACATAGTTCCTTATATGATAACCGAAATTAATTGTGTGCGTGTTTGTCACAGTTTTTGATATAAACAATAACTGTATCACAAATTCACAACACGTAATGATTATTAAATTATTATATTATCACCTCAAACGGCAGATAAGCATCTGTACAGCCGTCCGATCATAAATTTCGCAACTTCAAAATGAACAGACCTAATTTTCTTGCAGTAGTATTGGTAAGATGCCCCATACTCCCGATCGAAACTTGGTGGCACGGAATTTTCCTACCCCAGAATACTCCTTACCTGTAAAAACTGCCTAAAAACTTCCGCATGTGGGCTATGGCAATGAGACGATGATGTTGTTGTCGTTTAATTGAATATTTTCGAGTTAATGAGTGGGAGTTTTTTTTATATTGATGGTGTGCTCACTGTTGATAAGCGTGTAGAATTTTTGTCATATATTTGGATAGAGCGTAGCCGCAGTTATTTGGTCTCATTGGTATATCTATTTTGTGCATTTTAGGCAGCGCGTAAAATCTGGGGCTTGTGCCTGTGTCGGCGCGTAGACAGTTTTTCTGGAACTTCCCAGCAAACAATTTAGCGAACGTCCGCAACAGCGAAACTTAATCGACAATATTTCTGTACAATGCGAAACATGAGAGTAACTGCTACATAGCTAAAAATTATTTATGTTATTGAAGCTCTGTTTTATTTATCTTTCATAAACACGTTCATGTACGCTGTTTTGTGCTCGAACCTCTGAGAATTTTACAGTATCAAGATTTTTGGTTAAATTTTTTCATTCTGAGTTTGCATATCAGCGTGAACAGAAATTTGTTGGCTTTGTATTTCTATCAGTGATTTGTAAAAGGTGAGCAATTAAAATTACATTTAATTAATATTAAGCGTAAAATGAGAGGCTACATTTATGGGATACTGGATTAGATAGGTAGGTACCTACAAGCACAGGCTAGTAAATTATATTCATACGTAGATGGGATACGCCCTAATGGTTGAAAAATAATTTCATTTGCGAATCTCAAAAGTTATCGCTACCACAGTAGATTAGTTGATATTCACTTTGGATACATTTAAATTTATCACATTTTTTCGAAAAAGGAAAGCAAAGTGAATCCGAAGTGATATCACCAATGTGATACAATATTCTGTCAACATTTGCTCCCGCTCGAGGTATCGCTTTCATATCTCATTTGAATAAACTAGCGAAATTTATGCTTCACTTTGTGATATTTTTGCGATTCGCATTGACTTCGCCAGGTTTGCTGGGTTATTGATGTTTTGTGGTCAAATAATCTTTGAACTATTTTGCTATTTTCTCTTTGCAGGAGAGGTTTGGGGTCTGTTTCTATGAGTGTGTACGTATTGGGAACATTTAGCATCTTCGTGATTTTATTTTGATAAGTTTCTTTATTCATGATCACGGTTTTATTGCCTTTGCCAGAAAAAAGATTTTGTTAGTTTTATCATTATTTAAGTGATGTGTGATTGAGTTGGTGATATTCCTCCTTGCAATTTGCCTACTTTCTGGGGATATAATATTCAAACATGTTGAAGAAAACATTTAAGCTAAAATCTTCGGGAGGAGTATTCCCTTATATATTTTTTTGCTTTTAAGGTGAGTTTCAGCCTTTTTTAATTTAAAAATCTCGAAGCGCGTCGCCTGTTGCAATGTAGATATCGAACTTTGTTTCGAAAATGAAGCACTGAAGAGAGTTTTTCGAGAGCGGTAATAGCAAAGTAGACAAAGTTTCTACTTTTATGTTTCTGTTAAGAGACCGTCTACATTTCACTTTTCCGTTGCCGGTTCGCTTCATATTCGGTCATTAATTCTTTTTTTTTGAAAAACTTGGACATATACCCTTTCAGTGTATAAATATTGATGTAATGGCGAGTATATCCTCGGTTGTAAGACGAAACAATTTTATTGCTAAAGAGAAGCCTGCAAAAATATGGAGTCTTAAGATTTGAAGCTAGCCAAATACGAGAAGTAAAATTTAAAAGAATTGAAAAACTATCATTCAAAAGACTTTGTGAAATTTGAGACAATTAAAAAAAGGGCGAGTTCAGTATTCTCAACACGGCGAATTAGAAAAAGGTCTATTGAAATGCCTCAAGAATCTGAAAAGCGAGAATGTTCTATTACTGGTTCTGGTCTCTGGAGGTATGGAACAAATGAAAGTCAATGAAACCTGTAAACTCTGTGAAAATATTTTTGTTGTACATAGTAAAAGCAATTAGCAGCAAAATGGTTTTGTTGAAAATTTCAGGTTCAAAGTAAATATGTAGAGCAAGAGAGACTAACGATTCTTGAATAAAATAAATCCAGTGAAACTTTCATTGCAGATGAAACTCTGTTTAAAATATGATAAAACTTTAAAATTTAAAAGAATGAAATGTATATAGATGGAGAAAGGCACAGCATAGATATGTAGATGTCTTAAACATTTTCTGATAAAAAATTAAACTAAAAAAGCCTACTAGTATTATTTATTATTAAATTAAGCATTTTTCATTATGAATCACTTAATTAGTTCATGTTAATTTGTTAAAATTTTCAAAATGTAGAATGAAAACTATAGGGACGACAATAATGTCAAGGGACTGTAGAACTGTTGTATAGATAGTTTGGTAAATAACAACTAATTAATTTCAGTGATGACTTACTATTCGTTGCAAAATAAAAGAAAAACTTCATAATTCAAAAAAGAAAGTTATTTTATATATTATCGATTTCAGGAATTATTGAAGAAACCAATAAGAGAAAATTAAAAGAAGAAAGTTATGGAAATTAATATGAAAAGAAGAAATGTAAATGAAATTAAATTAAAGTAAAAGGCGAAGAACTCCGAAAATCAAGAAAAATGGAGACTTTTTCTGAAATAAAATTTTCATTATTGTTTGCATGCATTTGGAGCAGCGGTCGATTTTGCTACGAAACTGTGAATCTACTGCGATAATCGATGCAGTTGATTATAAACTGCTTGTTAAAAAAAATGTTACTGGGAATTCTTTGTATTCTGAGGATTGTAATGAAATCGCAGGAAATCTTTAACATGTCCTTCTCCCTAAAATAAAATGTCCGATTTTAATTGTAGAACTCATGAACATAATCAGAGTTTTCATCCATTTTTATTTTTACATTTTGGTTTTTGTGTATATACATAAATAATACAGAAATAAAGGCTTTTGGCAACCAGTAGTGCTCAAAAAGCTGCTCTTGAGGAGAGGTATTATTGTAGGTAAAAAGTTTCGATCCAAGACCCACACTAACAAAGTATTATGAATAAGTAAAAGAGAAAAAAAAAATGGTCAAATCCAAAATAAATAAATAAAAAATATGAACTAACATGAGCGTCCTAACTGATTACGTGATGGGCAAAAGAAAATTTGGAAACATTTTCCAAAATAATAATATGATTCGAATGTAAATTTCGAATACTTGCTTACCGAAAATTCGAAATTGAGAGAAGCGATACGGGATCCAGTATCGCGGCAGTTATCGTTTCTGGAGAATCTATTCTGTTTTCTTTACGACTGAATAATTACGTGGCGCCCAAAATAGTTTAATTGTGAGCCATTATTCTTTTTTTCTTCGATAGCTGCTATAACAAAAAATAATGAAAATAAAATAAAGTTAAAAATTAATGGGGGTCCTCATACAACAAAACTTTAGTTTTTGCTCGATCTTAATAATGGCTGTACCTTTTGAACCGTAATAGTAAGACAGTTACAATTTTCACAGAGTGCGTATTTCTAATAAATAATAAAAATAAAATAAAGTTAAGAATTAAAGGCGTCCCCATACACGAAATGTGTTTTTTGGCGTATTTAGAGTTAAATATTTTACGAAGGTTCGGGACCCGTCGTGTGTGTGCGAGTCGACTCGCACTCGGCAGGTTTATTTTTAAGTTTAATGGAACAATTCTACAGGATGGCTTGTTAAAAATTACATATGGGTTACTCTATACATAGACAGACTTACATAGAAGTTATTTGATTTTATCCATGTACAAAATTCATCTTATTTTTTCCATATAATAATTACTGTCAATTTAGCTTGCTAGATCAACGCGGCCTCAAGTTATCATGCGGGTAGAAGGACCGACTATTTCTATGCGCTAACATGTATAAAAGAAATAATTATGCTTCATGATTCTATCTAGGGTACAAAACTCCTGGATTTACTCATATTATTTTTTTATTTCTGTTTTGCTACACTTAATTTAAGGCTTACATGTATAAAATGTGATTTATAATTTGAGTTCGAATTTTAAATTGATGAGTGAATTTTATCGTCCTCCTGTTAACGGTCTAAAAATTAATCGAAAATGTGATCAAACAAATATATCAGTTGCCATGTCACCTGTTAAAGCAAAAAAAAATAATAAAGAAATTCAATTTATGATTGGGTTTATGAAGATATTGTGACATTCTGCAAATTTAATACGACACGGACGTTAAAAGTAATCAATAAATGAAATTTAAAAAAGCAACTGTCGTTCGCTTTAATTATAATTAATATGACATGATTGGCTATAAAAGGGTTGCTCTATACCCTCATCCATCTGTAGCCATCACAGTGTTTTTCATCGCTACGTCCCCCCATAGTGGGTGTGTATGTTAATATTTGCATGAATTATTCATTTACGGGCGGTGTCCTGTCCAGTGGTAACATTGCTATTAATAAACTAGGCGGTCAGTTTCCTTTCACAAAAGTTTTCATAACACTTTTTTTCTGGTTATTGCTGCTACTGGTTCAGTCAGCTGTTCATTGCCATTGTGTAGCAGCTCTCTTTGCTGGTGCATTCAGAACAGGATTATTACATGACCTATAATTTTTTTTCTCGTTGGAGCTTAAGTTCGATTTTTGTAACATTGAGAGTGTTAAAAGG
Source organism: Dioctria linearis (assembly GCA_963930735.1). Classification (NCBI taxonomy): domain Eukaryota; kingdom Metazoa; phylum Arthropoda; class Insecta; order Diptera; family Asilidae; genus Dioctria; species Dioctria linearis. The sequence goes on from OZ005741.1 coordinate 68,721,971, forward strand.
CAATCACTTTTCAATATATACATGTTATATATATTGCAAAAGTTTATATCCTTAATATCAAACGCATGAAGTGATCTAAAAGGGATTAAGAGACTATACCAACTTTGTGCTGTTCTGAATGTTACTCTGAAAATTATATTGTTACAGATATTTGCCTGTAATCCAAATCATATCGTGGTTAAAAATTTATCCCATTTCTACTAAAGTTGTGAATTTCGAGGCTGGAACTATCAAAAAGAAGATATTTGTCACACATCTTCAAAAACTCCCCTCCTCTGACCCCTCCGTACAATTTATGTTTGAACAGTTTTACGTTTTCAGAGGAGACTTACATAATCATTTAAATACTCATATGTAATTTCAAGGATATCGTAGAGTTAAGCTGAGTACTTGATCTAAAGGGGATTTTTTCCTTTTTAACAATATCCAATATGTTACGATTTGTGGTCAAATCCTTCAATTAACGAGCATTAAAATTGAATTCTTGAAGAAAAATTCCATATAAAATTGTTGTGTGCTCCTTGATCCTGTAAAATTTGAACACTGAAGAGATAATTTTTTCTGCTTCTCAAACATAGGCCGTTAAGAGGGAAATAGTGATTTGAAGATTGTGACCTATAGTAAAAGTGTGATCAGAAACACTCCAAAGAATTCATTTGTATACTCCATCCCACTTAATTACAGTGGCGTGGCGTGGACTTAGGGCAAGGGGGAAGTAATCAGATTATAATTTTACAAAAGCGTTAAATACCCATGCGCTAACATGTTATTACAACGGTTCTAATAAATTATCTATACCCCTCTCGATAGCTATTTCTTAAGAACTCCAGGAGTTAATCGACTGTGCGCAAAGAGGAAGATGAAGCCATGAAACATATCATATGTGAGTATCCGGTGCTTGCTTGGGTTGAAAATCATTCGTGAAACTTCTCTCCAAATAAGGTTTGCAAGCTAACTCAAAGGGCAAAATCCACTCTAGGGGAGGGCACAATAGACCAACTGTGGTCGCTGGTCTTAGTGGATTAGTCTGTCCTGCTCTTAACTCTAAGCTTAAGCACCCACGATAGAGGATGTGAGAGTAGGCATGAATTGCAATTTTTAGTTCCTTGCTTTCAAATTAAAATAAAAGGAGTTAAAGGAATAATTATAGTCAGGTTGCTGTTTACCTATTTGAATATTATACACTCTGTTTCAATCAAAGCTATAAGCAAATTTTTCCTTTTCTCGAAAACGAAGGCAATGATAAATGGTTTTCAGAATGTGGAGAGATACTCAAGAGTGTTCTAACATACTGGGTAAGTTGTTTAGTAATAACGGTATTTGAGCTCTGTAAATGAAATTTCAAAAAATTTGCAAAATACGAAATGGAAAAATTTCAAATTCGTTATAACTTGGTGTATTATGAAATACAGAGTATAATTCGTCGACTTCATGAAACTGAGAAATTAATATTTTGAGATGTAGCCGTGTTAGGAGTAAACGTTTTTCGATTATCTGAGCTCATTCTTGAAAACGAAAAGCAGGAATATGTATCTTATACATGGGTAAAGTAATACAGATAAGATTTTTACAGAATACCAGAATATAGATTTGATTTTCCTGAGTTACATATGAGTACGGCAGTTCAAAATAGCCAAAAAAGTAGATTCGCGATTATGACATGACGGCGACAAATAAATTCTAAATAAGGTAAATGAAAATATCCATAATTGCTCATTTGAATATTTGGATCCGACTGTACGATTCTTTCATCAATATCATATTTCAAGCCATCCCTTTTCAAGTAATATTCCCATATCCAACTTGAAATTCCCCTCAAGAATTTACAATTTTGTCTCGCCAGGACGGCTTAAACATATTTGCCTTCCAACAACCGAAGTGCTCCAGTAGAAACTAATACAGCGTTAATCTATCATAAGAAAAATATATCCATACCCAGTGTGGCAAATTCGGAATTTTTTTAAGAATTTTTAAAGAATAATTAAGAAAATTCCGAAAAAATTTCGGATTCTTAAACTTTTTCCGAACATACTCTTTGCGAGCAGAATAAGTAAATTTTTACAAAACCGCCAAAAGTGCCGAATATTACACCTCAAATCAACGCGAAAAGAGTTCGTCTATTCTTATGAATTTCTTAATGATTTCCTAAAGAAAATTGTTAAGATTCTCATCTGAATTACAATTGAAATCCTAAGAAATTCACACCAATTTCTCAAAAATATTCCTTAAGAGCTCTAAAAGAAATTCCCAACTTTCCTAAAGGAAATTATTAAGCTCCTTATTTGAATTTCGATTGAAATCCTAAAGGCACTTTCCAGGTACTTTCACATCAAAAACAAGAACCGAAAAAATGTAAACCGAAAAACTCAATTTATTCCACTTTAAAATAAGATTTTTGCTCCAATGATTAATAAAATCCAGGGAAATATAATCATCATAACAGGGTGTAACGGTCAGAATTTACAGGGTGATCTATAAAAACATACCCATATATTTTAAGTCCCGTTATCTCGGAAACCGTTAGGATTCCCCCTCCGCCCATACAATTTTTTGCTCGTCTAAGTATGACCTATCCATAGCCTTCGGGTATCAGACCACCTACGGGAAACCCTGTATACGTCAAATGAATATTTTCTTAAAATTTCAGCACAAATTGCAACTCTGACTTAATGTACGACATCATATGTTTGACACATGTCCTCACGTATTAAATAAGTGCAACTAAGTCGTTATTTTAAGAACTATAGAGTTGCACTTCACAACTATTGCAATATGTAGTACAATTTAAATCTAAAACACTCAACATATGTATACAGGGTGTTTCATAATTGGTGCACCTAACTCAAGGGTTTGATAGCTGAGGTGGAGACAAGCAAAAAATTATAACGTGAAGGGGGATAAGACGCGTTGTTTCGGCGGTAGGGGGGTTTAAGATTTTTAGTACTTCTTCCACTTTACACCCCTATCAAGTTGGGATTCATCTCAGATGATAGAAAACCGTTTAAGCTTTCCAATGAATGCCCAATCAGTCTTCTGTCACCTTCCGTCGAAAGTAGTAGGACGTCAAAGTCAAAAAATTGGAAAAAAAAAATCCTAATTTTCTCAAATTTTAACGATTTTCCCGCCAAAATGCATGATAACTATACAGTTTTTTTACAAGATTTAGAGACCGCGGAATGTTACCCTTAATTTGACACATGTACCTGCCTAAATGCAACCGTTTTTAAGATATTCACGTTTCTATGATTCATAATTACATTAATTTTGCTAATTTTGCATGGAATTGCATAATAGTAGGCGCCATTACAATCGTCAGCTACCATCGTTTGCTACCATCTGAGAAGAATCCCATCTTGATAGGGTGTATACAAAGATAGTTACAGGGTGTAAAGTGGAAGAAGTACTACAAATCTTAAACCCCCCTTACTGCCGAAACGACGAGTTTTATCCCCTCCTTCACATTATAATTTTTTGCTTGTCTCCACCTCAGCTATCAAACCCTTGCGCTTGGTGCACCAATTGTGAAACACCCTGTATATACAATGGTTGAGACGAATAAATATTTTGATAAATTACTCACTACAATAATGCCTTATTGGAAAAGGGCCAGTATTTTATATTCGTAGTCCAATAAAATAACTACATTGACTGTAAAAATCTAAAAATTAGTCAGTTTACCACATAGCTACACAAATAGTATTAAATACACCTTCAAATTTTCATATCATACTTTATTGAATGACTTTTTTTTCTAAATTGCACATATTAATAATTTTTAGCTATTCTATTAACTTTATCATTTAATTCTATTCTCTTTCGTCAGCAGACTAAAGATAAGTCGTGACACATCAGTGAATGAATCCAGAAATTTATTTATATTCAAATTTATTCTTTTGTGCTCTTATAATAAAATTTTAATTACACATTTACCAGAGAGCTTAAACTTAAATCTGCTACAAATGACTACTGAAATATTTATTATTAATTTTAAATATAGCGTAAATTGCGAGTAAACAAATTCATGATAACTTTTCCTGGATTTTATTTCAATTGTACCAACACCATAAAGTATGTAACCACAGCTCCCAAAACCTGGAAAAACAAAAGGGTTTCAGTTTTATTAGACACCACCAAGGTAATAATTTCTAACCGAAGCGAATAAGTCCAGAGAGACTGTAAAAAACTTGGCTCCTGAGATGGTCATTGCCTTTTGGCACTGCTGACAGACAATTTGAACAAAAGTCTTGGCTTCTTCGGATCCATCGTACCAATGGCAAGAGTATGCAGCCTCCATAACTGAAGAGCTCTGAAAATAAATGTTTTTTTTTCTCATTTTCAGTTTTTTTGTTTAATAAATATTTCCAGGTGAAGCTTTGCTTTGACTTTTTACCTCCTCAATTAATCTGTTGCCAAATATACAGAAGTGGAACACCTGAGCTAGGGCATAGCATAGGTAACCAATCACGGTGAATGCATAAACATCGACTCGGTCGATTTTTGTTGCTTGATACGCTAGGAGAGTTAGCTTAATTGTAGAAATTAACATGTGAAGTAGAAGGGCTGCTCCGTATGTATCACCAATTGCTGCCACAAGTCTATATGTGCGAGTATTAAATGGAAAGAGTTATTTTTTAGAGGCTATTTTTAGTTCTATATCAATTTATTCTCTATGACAATTAAACATGGTGGAAATTATAAAAAAAAATTAGTAAAAAAGCTAGAATTGGTCTAAGACCGATTTTTATGTTACCCCAGATAAATGTAATTTCGTATGGCCACCCATCTGTCCAAGTTTGATTTTTGAAGTGGCTTTTGCATATATTTCTAGAACGGTTCGTCAGACAGTAAAAATGATTATAACCAATTTCATAGCATTTCATATTCTAAAGAACTTTTTAGCACAATAAAAACGTCTAGGACTGATCGTTTTCACGGTATACGTAAAAAGCAAAATTGTTATATAGCAGCAACAAGAAGGGGCTGCCCGATTTAGTCCATTTTTAAGTTTTCCTGCAATTGCTATGAAAATACCATGTACAAAGTTCCAGCTCTCTACGTCGACGCGTTCTCAGGTAGTTTTCAAATAATTGTGAAAAATTAAATTTTTGTATGGCAGCCCTATAAAGGAGTTGCCCGATTCATCCCATTTTCGAACTAAATTTGCATTATTTTTAAAAAATCTTCAGACCTAGACTTCAGAGTCTAAGCCAATAAAATAACAGCGCGATATTTGAAATAGATCATAAGGTTGCAACCAGGGATGGAGTTGGCATAAGTAGAGACATGGGCACATGGGACGGAGACGACCAAAAACAGACCTTATAGTAGCGTTAAATGCATTATTTAGCTTTCGATTAGACTCATAGTCAATCCAAGTAAGTATTTCGCACCCATACGTAAAAAGAGGGACGAGAAGCGTCCTAACTACATAGCTTTAAACGGGTTTTCGCTGGAGTAAAATTACTAGTCGCCCAGAATGAACGACGCCACCCACCATATACTTTTCTAATTAGAGCATTAATATGATGGTCCCAGGAAAAGGTTCAATTGAAGTTAATTCACAAGATAGAAACGGAATCAACAATTGGAATTTGTGTTCCATTGAGAGAAATAAGAAGTATCTACAATTGTTTTTATATAATTAAGCATTTAGTTTTGGTAGGTTTCAATTGTAGCATGTTGTCGATGTTCCGCAAATAAATAGAATGGGGATCATCACTTATGTACAATTAAGCATCATCAGCATAAAGGTGCAGTTTGCTGTACTTAATACAATGAAATAAATCATTGATGAAAAGAGAGAACAACAAAGGACCCAAGATAGATCCTTGGGGCACTCCTGAAGATACCAATTGAATAGAGGAATATAAATTTTTAGAATACACAGATTGTTACCAGTTTTCTACATTGCCCGATTCATTCCGTTGTCGAACTTAAATTTCCTTTTCTTAATTTTTTTTTTTGTAAAAACCCCATGTGCAAAATTTCAGCCCTCTAAGTAAACGCGCTCTCGAGCTGTCGTGGGCAAAGACGGACAGACGGACGGACATGCAATAATCAAAATATCTTTGAATTTTATGATGGGTGCCCAACCCATTTTTTTCTACTAGCATTATTTATAGGTTATACAAACGTTATGACAAACTTAGTATACCCTTTAGATTTCATCTGGGGTATAAAAAAGAATATTTTTGCGGGAATTTAGAATTTGAAGTTCATCATAATTTAGTAATTAATATCTTTTGTGGGTCTGAGGGATTTTTGATTCGAGCTAATAAATATTGGGATCTCGAGGCCTGATATCATAGAAGAATAAAATTCTGAAATACCGAACCACGAAAATTCATAGTACCAAAAAAAATAAATTTGGGAACGAGTAAGGTGGGTAGACGTGAAACGGGGTTGTTTTATTTTTCAAATAAACATTTCGTGAAAACTGCATATATCTCGACTGCGAAAATATGTACATATGAGTTTATTGTTGTGATTGATAAGTAAAAAAATATAAGTATCAAAATACATAAACATTATAAAGGAGAATTCATACCTCACCTCATATGATAAGTAATAAACTAACGAAATTAGAAAAAAATGGGAACTCATTTCTCAAATTTGGCTTTTTTTAATGCAGAATTGTGCTGCAAAGGCGTTCAGGGATGTTCCCAGCGCAGTAGGTAGTGGCAATAACCCTTTAATGTGTTTCAATTTTTGCTTTTGCTTTCCTCTGGTATTTAATTCGTTTTTGAACCCTCGACGCTATTGTATTCCTACCAGATTCTTTACTGTTTTAACCTCTTTTTATTTTTATCGTATAGCAGGTTATCCGGGATTTTTGACTATATTTAAACTTTTTGTATCACTTATTTTTGGGAGCCCCCCAGGGCTCATAACGGCCAATGGCGATAACTGGTTTGGTTGTTTGTTTCCGATGCACCATTTATAAATGCAATTAGTTGAATAGATGATTTGAAATGAATTGAATATTGAAAACGTGATCCGATTAGTAAAAAAAAAAAAAGTGCTTATAAAGTTTCGTTTATTTACGAGTGAATTCGCTTGTTCTCAAAATCTCGAAACAAAAAGAAGAACAATTGGTTTGATACTCTAATTTAATAGCCAAAACACAAAACTACGGATTAACTCAAATTACATCTCCCCTAAATTGGGAAGATAGAGTTTCTTTTCACATAATTTTTTTTCCCAAATGTTATTTTTACTCCCCCTCCCACAATTTCTTTCTATCTACAATATAAATTTTTCCAAATATCACAATCACCCCAAAAAATTACAAACATTAAAGATCTCTTACCTTACGACATGCTTATGCCTTTCAACCCAATACTTTATTGCACTGCGAACCATCATTTCCTGCTTCTTTGTGAGTCCATTTGGATTCATTCCATTTGTTCCAAAATTCTGTAGGGTTGTCGGTGACCTATACTGTGCACCCCAATCAGTTTTATTAGAAAAAAGTGCTCTGACATCTTTGTCGATTGGCATATTTTCTAAAAAGGATATCATCAAATTTCATCAATTAAAATCGTACAGTTCAGTGAAGGTAAAAAAAAAACCAATCCAATCCGGATCTAGATTACCTTCATTTTCTATAAGTTCCGATTTTGAATTGGCTGATAACGATCTGAATAGGGCAGCTGAATTAGGTCGATACGTATCCAATGAGGCTGACAATTCCATTAGGGGTTTCATAATACCCTTAAGATGTTGAAGTTGTTCACAGGCGAAAATAAGCCATGAACAGAACAGGACATCCGCCAAATTGGACTGAGCCAGTGAAAAGAATAAGTAATATACTTGAAAGCCAAGAGAAATATAGTAGGGCATTCCACTCATTGCATTCCATGGATACCAGGATTTAATTGGTAGCCGTGGTATCTCTACGGTGATCGTTTCGTTTGTTTCCCTATTGAAAGATTCTTTTACACTGTCACCGAAGAATGTTATAGTTGTCCAAGCTAAAATGAACAGGATGTAGAATGAAATTTCTCCAAGAAATGATAAGATTTTGTTCGATTTAAATCAGCCTCTTTGTGAAGATAATCCAATAAAAATCTTCTTACTTACCTGTAGCAGATGCCATTGTTGTTATCATCACCATTACTAAAAGTTTTCTCATCTTTGCAAGAGATATAGAATGATATCTGGCATCAGATTCCGCAAATAGAGGATGAGAATTCGACTGGTTCCATATGTTTAGTGTCCTAGTGAAAAAAAAGAAAAGGAAAAAATGTACGAAATGCTTACAAAATGCAATGCGTTCAATTTTATTAAAAAAAAATAAATAAATAATAATTTGTTACCTGTGAAAATTCTTTGAATTTACCGCAGCGTATACAAATTTCACCACACAATGCGTAAAGAAGAGGGTCGTAATTGTGTTTGAAGATAGCTCATTGATTTCGTGTGTATTTTTACCCAAATTAATTATTATAGAAAGGAATTGAAACAGAACTAGAAACAGAGTCACATATGAGTAAATCTTTCGAAGTATTACTGTTCCGGTTGAGAATCGGAACAAAAAATGGCCGAAAAATTGCATTAATCGGATATTGGGCAAAAGGTCAGCCACTAGACCGGAGTACTTCGGCTGTTGCAGTTGCATCTAAAAAGTTAAAAGAAAAAAGCAATTATTTACTAAGGTAATGCGAAATTATGAATATAAATAACTACATACATGTTAAATGCATAGATATATAGAAAATTTTTGAATCCATAACAAAAATTTAGCAAATATTTTTGCATACGGATTCGTATGCTTGACCATTTCTTTTCCTTGTTAAGTTTATTTCGAAAATTTTTTACTCATATTTCGATATGGTTGTCATCGTTTTCTCGAGAGAAAAAAAAACAATAATAACAATAATAAAGAAAGTAAACATTGCAAAAAAATTTAGAATTAATTCAAGAGTGTCAGCAAGCTTGTCGCGAAAATCGCCCACAGTTCTGGAGCCGCCAATGCTTATAGATAGTGAATCCCAGATCTTAATTGCATAGACGAAGAATATAGGGCAGCTCTGCAAATATATGATATGTGTTGCAGCTTTATATGTATACTCAGCTGTCAAAATTCACCTTACTGACAGAATATGAACGGTTCTGCGAGTCGACTCTGAAAAAGAAATTATGGCCAGCGGTAGAAGAAGAAGCATCCGGGCGGCCAGAAAGAGTTCTGTCACATAAAGTCGCCATTACAAAAGCTCTAGCATCTGTCGAAGTGACTCATACCGTGAATGTAAATCACCTGAGAAGTAGTAAATCGGGTTAAATTCAAATCAGAAAAAAGGCAGAAAACCCATTCGCCAAGCCCACACGTTATAAGTAAGTAGTAAAAAGAGAAAAAATTCATATTGTAACCAACTTACCACCTCCTACTCATTAAAAGTTATGTTTGGTTAACAACGAGGGGTCTTCAGAAACCGTGTTCGAAATTGTGCTCAATTCGGAGCTTCATATTAGCTGCTAGAAAAGCAGTTGTAAGGCAGTTACTGCCAGATTAAATTAACCACTGCCTCTTACTGGCACGAACATGAAGCAAAACGAATCGTCGACAAGGCCCCGGGAGGTAAGAAGGTGCTTCGCTGCACAAAGCCTTCCCTGAAAGATACCTATTAACCACTCCAGACACATTGCGATGCTGAAACTTAGCGCAACAAAAAGAATAGGGAGAGAAGCTTCACCGCAGGTCAAATAATCACCACCGCCTAGAGAAGCTATCAACCAGGTTAGTGGTCAATTAAAAACACGAAGGAGCGGATGAAATCTATAGGGTATACTAAGTGTGTTATTCTGTTTGTAACGCACACAAATAATGATGTTAGAGCCAAATGGATTGAACACCCACGCATAAAATTAAAAGTTTAATTTTTGTATGTCGCTTTGCCCGTTCGTCCGTCCGTCCGACCGTACGCACGATAACTCCAGAACGCGTGTACTTACAGAGCTGAAATTTTGTACGTGGACTTTAAAAAAATAAGTAAAATTAGGTTCGAAAATAAGACAAATCAGGCAACACCTTCGTGGGGTTGCCAGTCAAACATTTCGTTTTTCACTATATATTTGGACACTGCCTGAGAACACGTTGACATAGAAAGCTGAAATTTGGTGCATGGTGTTTTCATAGTAATAGTAAATTAAATTTGGAATAAATCGGGCAACCCCTTCTTGGTGTTGCCATTTAAAAATTAAGGCTTCTTCAGAATATGAACTCTATAAAATTGGTTAAAATCATTTTTTCTGTCCGACCAGCCATTCTAGAAATAGGTATATGCGAAAATCGCTCAAAGAAACAAAATTGTTGAAATTGGTGATCATACGAAATTTCATCTAGGGTTTCATTCGAATTGGTCTTACAAGGAGAGGGTCGCTACTCGTCATTACCGATTTCGTCAAAATTCACAGTATATGTTGGGCCTGAGTTGAAATTAAAGTGACGCAAGTGAAACTCCAGATTGCCAAGCCAAACTGAAAAAATGCATAATATAGGGGAGCCCGGTGTTAAAATTAAAGCTTTTCGGAAAACCTTTGATAATTTTATCTTGTGGGTACCTTCGATATATTTCTTTTCGTTACAATTATCTATAATCTGTTATCTTTCATATACAAAAAATCAGAAGTCGTTACCCCAATTAGTTTCAGAGCATTTATAAGACTATGAGGTTTCCTAAATTACTTTCAACTCAAATTAATTAGCTACATATACTGTAAACCTACCACCCTTTATCTCTCGGTCAAATTCGAACTGATTTTCAAAATTCTAATTTCCTAAATACATTTTGAATTTTTTATGATTTTTTGAAACTATTACGAGATTTGTAGGCAATGGGTTACAGAGTAGTAACCCACCACCATATATTATTATACAAAAAGTTGCGAAATTTAATTTTTGACTGCCAAAATTTTGTCTGAAAAATTCATTTCGGAATATTTTTCGACAACTTATCGATTAACCCAATTTTTTTTTGTGGATGCGATTTTATTAAGAGATTATCTCTAAAAAATTTCAGGAAGATCGGATGTCATTTACCTATTTAAAAAAAATTAAAGCTATGAAAGTTTTGCATACCAATTTTTCGCCACCTACTGGCGATATTTGAAAATGCACGGAAATGCTACTAATAGAATCGAAAATCTACATATCTTCTCTGTGGTTGGCATTTTACCCGAATACAGTTGACGCTTTCGTTCAAATTCTAGTGCAATTTAACCGCGACAACTCCCGCGAAAAATTGCAAATTTAAGCATTATCCAAAGGTAAACCTTCAAAGCTGCAGGCAATATTTGGGTTTCGCTTTGTCATCTGGAGCTCCCACTAGCGTCAATTTCATTTGTAGTACTTATACTGTGAATTTGGATGAAATCGGTGATGACGAGTAAGGACCCTCTCCTTGTAAGACCAATTCCAGCTTTTTTCTTGTTATTAACACGAAACAAAATTAAGACGAATAGAAAATTTTAATTAGCCAGGATGAAACGATTCGATCTCATTTGCAATAGTTGAACGTAGTTACGTATATTGAATTTTGTGTAGCTCTAAGATTTACGAGTAAGATTTATCTCATCGGTTCAGGTAGCACATGTTGACTTCACGTACACATTTATTTATTTATTTATTTTTATTTATTTATTTCTACAAATTTCATCAAATAGCTGATTACTACAAAATTAAAAGAAAAACAAAATGAACAACATAGAATGATCCCATTTAAATAAATTAAAAATAGGCAAATATATAAAAAAAAGAAAAAAAAAGAGAAAAAGAATTAGATTAAAGAGAACATAATACAAAAATACAGACTATAAATAAAATTGAACAGAAAAAGAGAAACGAAAAAGAAGATAAAAAAGAAAAAAGCTACATTAGGTAAGCTGACCATTCAAGAGACGCCTTACTTGGGCTTTAGTTAGATGTAGGTCCAGTACGTGCCAATGAGCATTAAACAGACGAGACATCGACGTAATAGGCTCATTAAAACTGTAATTTGTATCACAAAATGGCAAACAAAAAAAGTCATGGTTTCTCAAGGAACGACAAGGAGCAGAGAAATTTAGGAGCCCAAGAAGCTCAGGGGAATTAATTGTACCATGCAAGCAATCAAAAATAAAAAGGATCCTAGAAATATCACGCCTCTTCTCAAGGGTGTCGATAGAGAGCAACTTGAGTCGATCAGCATAAGGAGGTAAGGCTAAAGGATCGTTCCAGGGAAGGCCACGAAGAGCAAATTTAATAAATCTGCGTTGGACTGCTTCAATCCGATTAATATGGACAGAATAAAATGGTGCCCAAACAGGGCTGGCATACTCCAAGATAGGCCTAACAAAAGCGAAATAGAGGGTCTTGGTTACAAAAGGGTCAAAAATAACTCCCAGATCCTTGGTACTGTGAAGTCTGGACAATAAACTTCCATTGATGAAGTAATTCAGATACAAAGGACTACGCTTACGATAATAAGACAAAACAAAACACTTATCAATATTCAAAGAAAGAAAATTCTTAGAACACCAAGAGTAGAAGGTGTTCAAGTCAGAATTAATTAGAGCATAGTCAACGGCAGATAGTTCGGAAAAGCTTGACATCGTCAGCATAACAAAGAATTTTGGTATGAGGTAGTAACAAGTGCAAGTCATTAATATAAATGACAAACAAAAGAGGACCAAGATGGCTACCCTGGGGCACTCCAGAGGTATTAAGGATGTTCCTGGATAGAATACCACGAAAAGAGACTTGCTGGGTACGATTAGACAGATAGGAGTTTAACCATAGAAGAAACCGACAAGGGAAACCCAGCAAAGTAAGCTTATGTAAAAGTATCATGTGGCTAATCCTGTCGAATGCTTTACTAAAGTCAGTATAGATGCAGTCAACTTGTTTTCCTGTATTAATGGCAGACATACAATGATTATAAAACTCCAATCGGTTGGTAGTTGTTGACTTCCCCTTAGTAAAACCATGCTGGAAACTACCTATGAACGGTTTAGACTGGAAATAGAGAGTATCACAGACAATAGCCTCAAATATTTTGGGAATAGCTGAAAGATCAGCAACTGGTCTATAATTAGATATGTCAATTCTGTTCCCCTTTTTATGATGTGGAAAAATTAAGGAGTGTTTCCATAACTTAGGAAAGACGCCTGATCGACAGGACAACTTAAATAGGTGAGATAAGATGGGGATAAGCGGAATGCTGCATTTCTTCAACAAAGAAGATGGGATGCCATCAGGGCCAGGCAAAAAGCTATCTGCCAAATTCGAAATATGTTTCGAAATTATGGCATCGTCAAAAACAAGATCCTTTAACTCAAAAGAAGTCGAAGAAAGCATCGTCAAGTGAGTAAAATCGCTACAACTAATATCACAGTTGGAATCACTAAAGGCAGATTCAAAAAAATTGGAAAACAGATTGGCAATAATTGTCGAATCAGCACTCTCCGCATCGCCAAAAGATAAGGATGAGGGGAATCCATCAGACTTGCGTTTAGAATTAACAAAGGACCAGAAATGTTTAGGTCTATTGAGCAAAGAAGTCTTCAATTTGGATATGTATAACTTATAAGAAGCCTCAGAAGCAGCCATGAACCTTCCGCGATGATACGAGTAAACCAGATAGTCCTCGTCGCTCCTCGAAAAACAAAATCTCTTCCATGCTTTAGTTTTCAAATTCTTGAAATGGCGTATTGAACCATTAAGCCATGGCTGATTCAGACTTTTATTCCTAGATCTAGAAATTGGTACATTCTGAACAAAACAAAGAAATATAGAGTCGTAAAATAGCTTAATAGCATTATCGATATCTCGTTCGTCAAATATATTACTCCAGTCACGACTAGACAACCAAAAGTCGATTCTAGAATAGTCAGCCTTAACAAAATTAAAATAGTAATCGTCAGAATAAGATACATTTAAAGATATTGGATCAAAACAAAATATAACATGAACTGCTGGATGGTGAATAGACTCTGGAAGCAAAGGCGTTAAACATCTCCTAGCCGTAGTACCATAACAATCCGAAGAGAACACCAAGTCAAGGAATCTCCCTGAGTCATTTGAAATGCCACTGCACTGGAAGAGCCCTGCAGAAACAATGCTGTCAATAAAGCGGAGAAAATGCTGAGGAGCAGACAGATAGGCTGGACGAAAGCTTTCCATATCAGAGTCGTATTGCCACGAGACAGTCGGCATATTAAAGTCCCCGAAAACCAGAAGATCATCAGAAGGCAGCATAGTATCAGTAATCCTGTCGATAGATGAAGCCAACGAATCGTAAGTAGAAGGAGGCGAACCTGGAGGAATGTACACGTTGACGACAAATACATTCTTAAGCCGAAGTCTCAGAACCACCACCAGAAGCTCAAGATCATCCACCCCGTCCAAATCTACCAGTGAACACGGAATACCTCGCTGAACCGCGCACAGAGCACCCCCACCAACAGGAGCATTCAGCAGGTCCAAGTGACCATCCCGATGAAAGACCTGAAACTCAGGACCAAAAATCTCAGCATCGACAATTTTTCCACATAGCCATGTTTCGGATAAGCACACCACGTCAAAGCTTGAACTCGTAGATGACACAAATAGCTGGGTAGTCTTAGATCGGAGTCCAGTTACGTTTGCATAGTAGAACGAAATCTCCTTGAGTAGTTTTTGACGACGAAAGTGTCTTAGCCCGAGCTCTAGGAACAAATTCTCGCACAATCGAGTTAGGCGGCCATATATCCGGAGACATCACAGCTGTAAAAGAATCCTCAGGAATCAAGACCCTAAATGATGCAGAAAAAGTGCGCTCATAAGCACCGTTTTTCGAGTTTCATCAACCTAAGTACATGGCACGGTTTGATGTTTGAACATTCAGTGCACGTATAATTCGTAGAGGAAGACGATTTAAGGCTCCATTTTAAGCAGGAGGAGTGAAAAGAATTACCACAAATGCCACCACACACGATGGCGTTGTCAATGATACCATTTGAGCAAACCTTGCAGAAGCTCATAGTTATTGCAATGCAAATATGCAAGTCGAAAAATTCGAAAAATAAAATAAAATAAACAAACAACAACAACAAAAAAAGATATGATATTGCACGTGTGGAAAAGATTGTTGTAGACATATTAAAAGTATTTTAAATGAGACTGTCCTTCATGAAAATTCCAAGGATCAGGCAGTTAGTGATAACAGAGACGTGAGTAACAGTTTTAATATAAACAATGCAGATAACAAAATAGTATTAAGTAGTGAGACTAAGTACAGGTTATATATAATAGATAATCACTGGAAATATTCATTAATTTAGCTCTATTATGAAATTTTTCCGGAATACTATTCTATGCGTAATGCAATTGCAAGAGTTCTCCTGGTTCTATCAGAATGGAAATATATCCTTGAAACTGGAAGCACAAAAGATGAGATTTTTAAAGTTTTTCATAGATAATCCGAATTTATTTGATTTTCTATGAAATTCATTTTATTAATTAAAAGTAAAATTGGTTTCTCTTGAACAATAGTTGAATGAAACCCAAATGAAATTGACTGTAAAATGTAGTTGCGTTTCGTATAACGATCGTTAAAATTGTTATTCATATTAAAAAAATTTTGTCAGACAATAAAAATTTCCGCGAGCAATTTCATAGATTTTTAATGAAATTAATTTTTGTGTGACAACCAGGGCCACATTTATACCTTTGGAGGCCCTAGGTGCAAATCAATATGAGGCTTCAAAAAAATAAGTCTATTTCACTTAATTAAAAATATATAGATACATATGCATTATTTTTTAGTCTATTGAAAACAAAAGTCGACATTTCCATAACAACGCATTTTAATAACATAAAAATAACGCAACGTTGATATTTAAAAAAAGTATAAAAACAATTCGGTTCAATTTTAAATAAAAACTAAAATAATAACTAAACATTTTTTTCTGGCTTTTATTTGAAAAATTATGTACGTGTAAAGTTAGGCCCGCAACTTCATCTAATGTAGTTTGTCGTTGATTTGTCGTGAAAACCATAAATCGGCCGTGTTCTTTTTTCTAAAGGAAACTGAATGTGGTGCTAACTTAACGTCAACTTAACACCACATCTAGTTTCCTTCAGAAAACAGGGCGTGACAAATTTATGGTCTTCATGATAAATTAACGACAAATTATGAGATAGTTCCGAATAGGGCTTTTGATAGAATTCGAAGCAGACGGTTCGAACCTTCGAAGTCGAATCTTTCGAAGGTTCGTCTTGCCGAAGCATCGAAGCATGAAAGTTTTACCAATGCTTCGAAGCATGAATTTTTCCTGGTGTCTGTTCTTTAGTGTTAAAGTTAAATTATAATATTCTAGGTGACTTGAAATAATTTTTGAATAGTTTAAAAGGCTTTTCGGAGAATAGACCTATTATAAGTCTTTTGGATATAATAAGAATCTATAAATATATTTTATTATATGTATGATTTGAAACGTTACGGCGCTAAAGCTCTTAACGCTAATTTCACACTCTTTTTGTCTTGTTTTCAGCTAAAATTTGTCACACTTACAATTCTAGGATAAAAATACACTTTTAGAACTTTATATAAAATCAATACGATGACTCCAAATCGGTGGAGGAATTTTATCACTTATGGTCAGATTCGACTAAAATCGATATGGGGGATTTTAGAGATTGCAGATTACGAATTTGTTTGATCTTAACTTCATTTCATAGTTAGTTAGGATCAAATTATAATACTTGCAAGACTTAACCTTTGCTTGGTTATATGAACAGTTTCAAGGTTTGACCCAAACAGTTTTTAATTTTTTTTTTTAAAACAAGCTCAGTTGATATGATATGAACCACGGTGGTAGTAGATAATTTGCCTTACACGAATAACTGCTGAGGAGGGGGGGGGGGTTTGAATAAGAGGACGTGTCCTTAACCACTGGCATTGCATCAGATCATGGTAGGTATATTTGTACTTATATGAATAAAAATAAATTAGATCACCAAAATATTGAACGCATATTGAAAACATGAAAGTATTTTAACAAAGTGGTTGTAAAAATAGTATATACGTATCAGGCATAATTTAAAAAAGGACTAGAGGGAAAAAAACTGTAATTCATGAATTCCAATAACAAAAATGTTGGTCGTTAAATATATCGATAAGAACACAACAACAAATTAGTTCTTAACATTCAAAAAATTAACATAAAAAGAAAGGACTCATAATTTGTTTAAGAAATCCCTATTTCGAAATTAATGGACATTTGCCAATATATTTCCGACGATAAACAGTTACCTTGTGGGGATACTATATAGTGCCCGCTGTAGAAAATACTCCTTCTGACGCTACAGAAGTAAAACACAGGTACTTCTTTGCTATCTGTGCTAACTAGGAGAGCTTTTCTTCCCAAGACGTCCACTACTAAAAAGGGTCCATAATAATTTCAATTTGAGGCTGAGCGAGGTAGTGTTGGAGTTGCAAGCTTGCGTTGGGAGTGCATGTTCATCATGAGGTTTCTTGAAAAGAAAATTCAGGACACTTTTAAACGGGATCTAAAATTCGGTAGTGTTTGAAGAGGAGAACATGGTTTCTTCTTTTATTTGTATCCTGATAGGGCTTTTTATATAATCTGAGAGCTCCTCTCTGAGTTCCTTAAATCGCCGGTTTAAAAATCACGACTTCTGAGCAAGGCAAACACATAAGGTAATTAATTCCATCCCATTCCGATTGCGAAACAAATAGATGAAATCGAGTTCGCTGAGTTCGTTCAGGAACCAGTGGCGGAAGGGTTATTCACAAGCCGGAAGAATCCCTACACCCAGATTATAAATTTTGAATCAAACACGTAATACCCAACAGATTCTATCAGGATATAATAAGAATGTAAATGATACTTTTGAATTGAGTTTTAAAATTTTATTTAAATTTTTAGATTTTAGAGCCCAATTTAATTATTTTTCAAATAAATTTATTCATTAAACCAATGTAAATTTGGAAAAAAAAGTTTACAGTTTACTTAAATTATTTATTATTTCTGTTGAGCGTGCCCACGGATTGCCCCAAAGGTTGATATATCGTGGAAAAATAACTGCGCTATTCAACATTGTGCAGAACTTCATACATTTGAATTCTCTCGGTCATTGGTAAACTGTTTGTGCTCGGAATGGCTCAACTTCCAAGCCCTAGATGATTTCATATCCTCTGAGATCAAATACTTAAGTAAAACTTATTTTTCCTTTAGTACAATTTGCAACCCAATAAATCCCATATATCGATTATATGTCAAATTGAGCAATAAATGACAAAAATTTTCATACAACTTGGCGTCGTCATCTTTAAATTCTAATTTTTGACCAAATATTCGTTATGCGCGACCTCGACAATCCGAAAATATTGATTTTAAGTCAAGTCGGGCCATAATGACAATATTATATAAAAGTGTTAAAGTATATTGACATGAGGAAGTGGGTCAAATTAGCATTACAAATTTTGAATCACAGTCGCATGGTAGCTCCGAAGCTTCGAATTTTTTACGTTCGAAGGTCGAAGTTTCGAAGCTTCGTTCCTCGAATATTCTTTCGAAGCTTCGGTGCTTCGAATAAAATTCGAAACTTCGAATATCAACAGCCCTAGTCAATATCAGTACCATAAGTTTGCAAAATTTTCTTAACACAAGTCTTTTATACTTATCTTGATTTATATGTTTTTCCAAAAAAAATTCAAACGGATCTAATATGTCTGAATAGCTTTTTGCTCTTCCATTTATTTCCAAAATTAACTTATAACGGGTGGCTCCTATAAGACTTATGCGCCAGGCTCGCACGTATTTTGTGTACCTTTGCGTGATGTACAAATGGTAATAAAAAAGAAAATACAGACTCAATAAGGGGCAACAAATTATAATTAGGAGCGGTCCGATCTTGCGATTGCGGATGCGATAGAAGCTTAGAAATAAAAATAGAAAAATAAGGAATAGCGATAAGATAAAACAAATCCACAATTCTATTTCCAATTCCCACTATTCTACTGTCGTTTAAAGTATGTAGATAGAGTGAGCGAAATAGGTAATACCCCAATAGTTTTGTTCCTCGTTGGTGGATTGCGCCAGATGCATGCATTCTATGCAATCCAGTAGTTCCTGTTGGTTTTATATTCTAAGGAAAGTGCCTTGGTATAACAAATAGGAATGCTGATCAGCTAAATGAAGTGAAGCCGGCTGATATTTGTGTTGGGTGCAAGTTTTCTTTTGTGTGGGACCACAGTGCAGTTATAAAAAGGTAGCAGAACCCATGAAGGCGCAATGCTATAGTCAATTACTTCTAATAGGAGTGAAAGTTTCATGACATTTCTACACGTTGCCACTCATTTATCTATCGTCATAGCTCCCACCAGTGCTGTCGTTTGTACTCCGATCGGAGTATTTTTACTCCGAAAACTAATATCGTACTCCAGTACTACTCCTTTTATAAAAGTACTCCGCTGTTCATTTCTTCATACTTAAAACTGCTCTATATGTTGCTAGAAAATAATCTAAAAGGTTTTATTCCCCTTCATTTAAATCTTACATTCGTAGTAAATTTTAGTAATAAAATCTATTAACGAGTCCGATTGAAAAGTTGGTTTGGTACTACGCTATACTTGATGAAATATACCAAACAGCAGCTAAGAGCTAACACATCCATGTTTTATAAATTTTTTCAGCGTTGGCGCGCAGCGCACTAAAGTGTAATCTGATTTGTTTTAGCCAATTACACCTATCTAGTCATGTCGTTATAATTCGTTCGTTAAACGCTGTGATTGATGTTCATGAAGTGAATAATGAACGATCTCTACTTGAAGAACTCCAGAAAATTCTATTCTAGCCCAGAAAACGTTTTTTTAATTGCTCCTTGCCTTTTCCTTTGTACATATGTCCCATTTTCTTCATATTCCTTCTCACAAAAGCTAACTCCAATTAGCAGTAAATTTGTCATGGAAGTTTGGGTTTTTGTTTATGATTCGGCGAAATGATTTATTTTAACTATATCATTTGTTTACTTTAATTCAAGTGTTGTAAAATCATTGATTTTTTGTAATAAAACATTATAAAATTTGTGAATTGTGACACAAAGGAAAAACTTGAGAATAGTTCCCAATTTTCAAAATACGAAATTCAAGGAACTTACAGCTAACACCATCTCTGTGGCAAATTTTAGGGATGATGATCAAGATTGTCTTCTTTTGTGGAAAAAAAAACTAAGGAAATATTTCGTCAGTAAAGCTGATGGTTTTAATTTTTTTTTTAAAATTTTGTAGACCCCGACAATTTAATATAAAAACAGTTTAGTTTGCATGATTTGATCGAGATAGGGGTTTTGACTTCTTGTGGACAATTCCACAGAAATAGTGGTATTTAATTAATGAGCACAAATTTTGCAAAATTGAGAAGACAAAGAATTATTTCCTTGGTGAAAAATTCTTACGGGATGAGGGATAACAAAATAGAAATATATGACATTTTTTTTTAAAAACTTCAAAGGAAAAAAAGAAATTCTCGTTTCAAAACCCATTGAGAGCCCTATTTAAAAAATTTTACCATTTACTAACAACATTATGAGCATTGATTTAAAAATAAAGCAAGGAAAAATTAAGGGAATGCATTTGAAGATATTCAAAGATAAAGGATATATTTATTATTCATAATTTTTTCTTCTTCAAAAAGGCATCTCTTTTTTTAATTTTCCCTCAAGGATTGTACTTTCATCTTTAAAACAACCTAAATGTTATGTCTCTGTGATAACCAGAACCAAAGTTATGATTTTTTTAATATAACTCAGCAGAACAAAAATCGGCTAATTTTACGGATTTCAAAGTCCTCTAATTCAACCAGCATGTGGCGCAGCACAAAAATAAATAGTTGTATTCTTATCTGAGAACTACTTATCTTTCAGCAAAAGAAAAACGAGATTGTTGTTGGTCGGGTTAGGAAAGTGCGAATTTTTATCAATTTTCTGTGGAATGAGCCTAATGAGTATCGACCATTATTTATAATGACCTTAAATTTCTTTCAGATATATAGTTTATTAATTTTCCATATTTACCGGGGAAACAGAACTTCATACAGAACTGCGAAGTGCAGAGTACAAATTTAATGTGATCAAATTCACATTTGCTAATGGAGAAGTAAGTGTCAAAGTATCCAAAATGTATGTCCATAGGTAAAGTACTAAATAAATTCTTGGCAATATTGCAGACACAGTATTAAAGTTTCTAAATGTAGTGGTTGCCACAAGCAATATGAATATGACGATTGTATCCGAAGATCAAAGGCAATCTAAAACAATTCCTGGAGATTCAACAAACATAAATAATATAGAAAACATAATTTCTAGTACAACGACAGAATTAAAGCACGACGACCGAATATGTCAAGAAATCATTCTTGGAAATTCTATGGAAGCTGTTTTGTCGCCAACAAAAGGTAATACACATAATATACAAACTAAGCGTGTCCAAAAATTTCGCTATGTATGCACGCAACCTTATAAATAACAGGCGGTTTTGTAAAATATATTTTAAAGTTATTGCAAACAAGTAAAAAACTCGAATTGGTCTAACAATAAGACCCATTCTTACGATACCCTAGATGAATTCCCGTATGTAACTTCATATGGTCACCCATCTGTGCAAGTTTGATTTTTGAAGGTGTTTTTCGCATATATTTCTAGAACGGTTCTTCGGACAGAAAAAATGATTACAATCAATTTTATAGGATTTCATATTCTAAAGAAGTTTTCAGTACATGAAAACCATATAGGACTGATCGTTCTCACAGTATGCGTAAAAATATTAAGTTTTTATATGGCAACACCAAGAAGCAGTTAACCGGTTTAGTGCATTTTGAAATTTTATTTGCTAGTACAATGAAAACACCATGTACAAAATTTCAGCTCTCTACGTCGACGCATTCTCAGGCAATGCCAAAATATATACATAGTGGAAAACGAAATTTTTGCATGGCAACCCTACGAATGAGTTACACGATTTGTCGGGTTTCGAACTTAATTTTACGTTTCCTTGTAAAGGTCCATATGCAAAATTTCAGCTCTCTGTACATGCCACGCGTTCTTGTGTTATCGTGAGGATGGATGAACGGACGGACAAACGGACGGACAAACATGCAAAAAACAAAATAACTTTTAATTTTATGCAAGGTGTGCTCTATCAGAATTATTTCAGTGCATTACTGTTTCAAATATTCTAAAAGATTTCAAATGCAGAAAAATTAAAGCGACTGAAGTTGTCAATACAATTTTGCATGATGACTGTATTAAAATCTTTACAAATATTATGAAAATTCAAAAGTTTTCAATAATTAAATAATTAAACTATGATCGAATTTATGTATTTTATTAGTATGCACCAGTATTGATTTGCTTTATGCAGGTATGCTTTTCTCAAGAATAGCTTTTCATAATAGAACCTTTTTACTTCATGCAAGTATGATCTGAATGAAAGCTATTAATTAATGAATCTTTTAAATCAACAGTTGTCAACTAACCTTAAGATATTCTTACTGCTGAGAAAAAAAAATTTATGGGAAAATCTTAAAATAATAAATAGTTGTTTCTATATAAAAAAAGTTATAAATAATGTAATAATAGTAGATATATAAAGATTTATTTAAAAATCTAAATATGAATCATTTTAATGAAAATGGGTTTTATGCGCATTAATATGATTTCTGGACATCTCATTCTAATTAATGTGAATTCATCATATTACGTTAGTCGTGTACTCAGTTTTTTCCGAAAGTACTCCGCTTTTTCCGAAAGTACCTACTCCGCTTTGGCAGCAAATTGTACTACTCTTGAAATTTTCCAAATGATAGCACTGGCTCCCACTATATTGGTTTTTGGTTTTGTTTTTATTATTAGCGGTTTTTCGGATTCACTCATGTACACGAATTTTGTACAATACCCACATTTATTTGTATTATAATATGTTCTAAGGAAAGAACAATATATGTACATATGTATTTCAAATCGAGAGAAATTTTTCAGCCGGGCACTAGCTTTTATGTTAGGTATAATGTTAACATTTAACAGTATTTTATTTTGCAACAATAACGACGCCGCTTTTTTATATTGTTGTTTGTGAGAAGTGAGGTTTTAAAATGTAGCCCCATAGAGAGTTAGGCCCCAGCTTGCGCCTAATGCGCCTTATGGTAGGTGCGACCCTTGTGACAACCACTCAAAACGGTTGCCTATTTCAGTCCATTTTCATAATAAGAAATCTGAACTCCCAAAAGACATGTGAGTAGTATATTCCATAAATTGTGACTTCCTTTTTTATTTGTACTTTTGAATATTTTGGGAGTCCCTACGATTTTATTTTAAGGAAGTTGAGCCCAATAATAAAACTAAAGATTTTGATTTTTATTATATGTGTAAGAATTATGCGCCCATCCAGCAGTAGATCTATTTTTATGTAAAGACAAAGGAGAATATTTTTTTTTTAAAGAGGAATAGGATTCACTGCGAATAGAGATTCTTAAAGTTTCAAATGTAAGCATAAAGCTCCTACGTATTATTTAGAAAATAAATTCTTTGAGAGAGACCTAAAAGGCAACCAAGTTGTCATACCGTAGTAAGGAGACAGAGCGAAGCAGCCTAGATAAGAAGCTTCGGGAAGTTTCAATCTTCCCATACAGATACACTACCAGATGCTGGAGCGTTTCAACATGTCTCTTTTATTAACAAGATGTCGTACAAATTTTATCCCTATTGATTCACTTAATTTAAATTCACTTTTGCCTTAAAATCTTATCTCTCGTGCCACCGAGGGTGCTGAATTGTAAAGTGCAACAGGCAGAGTACCTTTTAAGTGTGTACATATGTAAAATTTCATAAATAGTATTAAGAAATTTGTTGATGAAACAGGGAGGTTTTCCTTTCTTTCTCCATCTCTTCTCCTGGAGCCCTCTTCCGAGTGAAGATTGACTAACTCAGCTCTTCCGCTTCTCAGGTTCTATGTGGACATTGTTAAGCACAGTGCCAGCAATGTCATTGAGAGACTGGAGAAATAACATATGAGGACTGTCCACCAAGTCCTCGCATTATTTATAAGTAAGTGGTGTAAAGGATTCCTTCAGGACCGGGTGTGTGCTTCGTTTCGGTTGTGTAAAATACTACGTGAAAGCGGAAGGTTTTTAGTGTGACCCACTCCATACTCTCCGCAAATAGCCGAGATGTGCTAGTGTGCCGCCTAGCATATATAACGCTTGTCATGGAATCAGCTACAGTTTCGGCTGATAGTCTGCACTTAATGCCAGAGCCACTCACTCACCTGTTTGCTACCATAAGAGAATCCATCTATTACGAGATGACTGAAGGAAAATAATTTTTGGAGAAAAGATACATATACAAGTCCTGCAATAAATGAGTTTGAATTAATATTTCATTAAATCAATTTTAAGAAAAACCGTCAAAGAACAACCCAAAATCTCCTCTCAGACAGAGATAGAATCAAGTTTGCAGTGTAGAACGTTGCTGTATGTTCTAATAGGAAGGACTAACGATTTTACCTTTTGCAAACGAGTAGTATGTGGTTAGAAAATAGCGGAATGTTCCAAGTGTCTAAGTAAGACAAATAGGGCTAATTTATGTGATTATTCAAGTTTTAGGTCCTATTGAAAATGACACTGAGATTACTATATTCGTAATCAAAAATGAAATAAAAGTGGAATTTAAAACAATTTGAGGTAGACGACTAACATTAAAAAAGGAGTAGATTTAGACTTAGACGAATTAATTTTCAAATCATTTGCAACTGACCATCGAAATATAACTTGGAGGTTTAGATTAATCAAAGCAATATGTTCGCCCAACCTATTGGGATCAAGAATAGTGTAAATTTGCACATCGTCAGCGTAGAGATGGATTTTGATGTGAGAAACCACTTCAGTATAGTCATTAAAGAAAAGACTGAAAATTAGAGGTGAAAGCATAGACCCTTGAGATCTGAGGAACGCCAGAGCTCAAGGGTAATAAGTCACGTTTTTTGCGGCCAGAGAGAAAGGTAAACATGAGCTTTACTGCTCTATGGCTAAAACTTTAATCAGTTTTTAGTTTTCCACAGAGCAAGATATAGTTTACCGTATCGAAGGACTTTATAGAGTCTAATAATATAAGAAGAGTAAACATATCAAAATCGTTATTCTCTTTGATATTATCGGTAATCCTCAAAAGAGCCATCATACAATAAATGCTTTGCATTGAAACCAAATTAACATTCAATCTGAAGAGAATTCCCCTCCAAAAATCCCAAAATTTTTTCCGCATAAATTATTCCATCACATCAGATAAAAAGGGTAATCTTCGGGAGTGGATTCATTGGTCTTTTTGGGGTGAATATCGATAACAATTTGCAATTCTCTTGGCTCCGAAGAAATAAGAAGTAGTTAAGTAAGAGTTCATGACAGATTAATAAATAATTGATACTCAAGCCGGAAACTAATGGAGTAGGCATTGTGTATAAAAAATGTTTACATGAGAGTTACCAAAATGCAGCTTTACGTGAGTGTGTGAGGTTCGGCCATATTGGACTTTGCTTGTGTCAGATTTCAAAGCGGGAATTTGGCACTAAATTTGTTTGGAACCTAACTCATAGACGTAGTAAGATATAGGAAAAACGAAAATTCATGAACTTATATTTTACAGATTACCAACGGATATAAATATTTATTTATTTATTTACTTTTCCATCATTTTCTGCTCAAACACAATTCCCAAAGAGTATGTTCAATGAGAACATGTAGGTATATATGTATATATAGCAGTGGGGGAACAAGGTGGGGTTAACAACATCAGGGGAAAACCTTGCCATGCAAGTCTCTTGCTATGCAATTCTTCTCTTAAGACCGTCCGTACGTGACGTTCAGTCACATCCTGCCCGAGGTGTTCCTGCACAGGCAGATGGAGTCATCCCCTGGGGTGAACCAGATGTCTGACTGAAAACGGCGGATCTAGAGAGGAAAATTCGATAAAATCCGCAATCCCAGGTGTAAACAATCGTGCCTATGGGATGAATGGCACTGCGTGAGTGTGTCTTATAACGATGAACTCTGGATACCAGGCGACCTCCAGTTTCAATTTAGCCTTCCCACGGTATGCGAATCTCTGCCGTGGGTGACTCTACTTTCTTCGTAACTTGTCACATGGATAATCTAGTTACTAAAGAGGGTGGTGCCCCTCCCAATGTACCAAAACCAAAGGCAGCTACTTTGCCTCAAATAGTAGACGGAGAAGACGACCTGCTCATGGAATAGCACTTCGAAGGTCTCGAAGGTCTAGCAAAGATTATGCGAGAAGACTTTTCTCTCTCAGATGAGGACGTCGAGCTGATCTCAGAGCCGGACCGTGAGAGTAAGAAGAACCATGAGGAGTTAGTCGTAATGCAACCCTCTATATCTGGTGAGGTGAAACCAGAAGATCCTACAGGAATTCCAGAGCTCCTCTAAGGACTCAGAAGGATCCACTGGGGGCTTTATAGTATCTGATAAAGATCCAACAGACCCCAAAAAGGATTCAAAACCCAAAAGTCGGAAGATGAGTGGTGCCGCTAAGAAACGGTTTCAGTGGCTGGTGAAACACTGGCACAGCCCAACTGAGGCCCGTGAGCTAGTTATGAAGCCGATGCCAGTGAAGGAGACCGATAGAGGATCCAAACGGAATCGCTCCGAGGACTCTACACCTAAACCTACACAGGTCAAAAGGATGAGGACTCAACAGGGTGAAGAAGCAGAAAGGAAGCAGGAGCACTCCAAAAAGGAAATAGCTCCCAAGGCGCTGTCCTACAAACAAGTGGTTGCAGGAGTAAAAATGGGAATCCTCTCAGGCAACTTCGCCGAAGAAATGCTTACGCCGGATCAAATTATATCTGTCCGTAAGGCGATCCTGGGCAAGATACTGGAGGTGGAGAATGACCAACTTAAGCCGGCATTCCTTGGCTACAGTGCCAGACAAGGATGGCTAGTTCTCACCTGCTCTGACAAGGCTACCTCGGAGTGGCTAAAGCAGATAGTGGGTGAGATAACACCATGGGAAATGCCAAACTAAGGGCGGTAGAGGAATGTGATATTCCTCGTGCAAATATCCTAGTTGGCTATTTCCCTGAAAGCACAGAGATGCTAAAACTGCAAAAAGAGCAAGGTAAAACAGCAGAGACCAACCCAAAGGCTGAAGCGTCCAAGACTGCACTTCGGTCGTCTGGCCTAGCAGCTGCGGTCGCCTCAACCCCGGGCATAAACCTCGCGAGTAATACTGGGGCTCCTGAGAAAATGGAAGTGGCTGAACCAGAGCCAACAAGGGCGATACCCCAAATGGGTACCCCAAAACAGATCAAGAAAATAGCCACAACTACCAGTGGACTTAACAATCCGGCAATTGTGACACCCTCAACACCAGAAAGGGGCAACAGGCTGACCAATACTGCTGGGGAGCAGGCAGCGGTTAAATTAAAACCACCCGGCAAACCCACAGTACTCCCAAGCTTCTATTTAAAAGGGCCAAAACCCTTAAATAGACACCAAGGTGTCGGGCAAAAAAATGGGAACGAAAAAGAGGCCCAAAAAAGGAAGTCACTCATAATGACTGAAAACAGGAGTGATATCAAGCTACTCCAAGTGAATCTTCATCATGCAAAGCTGCCTCGGATGCGCTTAGCAGAAGATTCATTAGGGGTGGTATAGACATAGTACTCCTGCAAGAACCCTGGGTTCTTGGAAGTCAAGTGAAAGGGCTTCCGACTAAACAAGGTAAGTTGATCTATAATAGGAATCAGGACATGGCAATGCTTTTTAATCCTAATATTAACTTCCTTCCTATTACAGAACTAATATCTCGGGACCTAGTGGCTGCCCTAGTGGAGGTGCCAACAGACAAAGGCAAACATGAGGTGGTAATGGCCTCAGCCTACTTCCCGGGTGATACGGATACACCTCCTCCAGAGGAAATTACAAAACTTCTGCATTTCTGCCAAAAGAGGAATACATCCTATATCATTGTATGGGGAAGCAGTGACACCAACAGACGAGGTGAGTACCTTTTTGACTATTTAGTTAAAAATAACATAGACATAGCTAATATAGAGAATGAACCAACATTCTGCAACGCCATTCGCCAAGAGGTGCTGGACTTAACACACATCAGCCCAAATATGGCGGATGACATTGCAAACTGGCAAGTCTCAAACGAAGTCTCAATGTCGGACCATAACCACATCAGGTTCGATATTAGGGCTACCTCTATGCAAAGGAAGGAAATAAGAGTTCCACGTCTCACTGATTGGAATTCCTACTGGGAATACATCAGAATGGGTCTAGAGGAGCTCGAAAACAGTCAAATGGAGAGCCGCATGGATCTAGACCATATCTCCTCCCAAATGCATAGATTGGTCATCTGCTCCTATGAACAAAGTTGTCCTGTTAAACAAAGGGAAACAGCGCGAGCTGTGCCCTGGTGGAACAGTGAACTGGATAGATTAAGAGCCAATTCTAGAAGGCTCTTCAACAAGGCAAAAACAACAGGTGCTTGGAATGAATACAAGCGCGGCTTGACTGAGTACAATAAAGAGCTGAGGAAATCCAAAAGAAGAACTTGGAGAAATCTCCGCGAGGGTATTGATGATCTACCCACGAGTACAAGACTTCAAAAGTTTCTCTCTAAGGATCACACCAATAGTATCGGCCTTCTACAGAAAGTCGATGGTAGCTACACGAGTAGCCGGGAAGAAACAGTAAGTTTGTTATTACAAACTCATTTTCCCCGATTCGAAAATCATACAAGATGACGACGAAATCCCTGAAGAGCTAAGACTTGAATGCAGGCCCTCCAACGGGATTAAAAGTCTCTCTTCACCCCAAGGAAAGTCAAATGGGCCGTCAACTCCTTTAAGCCATTCAAAACACCTGGACCTGATGGCATCTTTCCAGCCCTACTTCAACAAGGTCTAGAAGAGATACTGATAAATCTCATTAAGATCCTTAGAGCAAGTTATACTCTAGAATATATACCAAGGACGTGGAGGGAAGTTAAGGTAACATTCATACCTAAAGGGGGAGGCCGTTCACCTGCATTACCCAAATCCTGCCGTCCTATCAGTCTAACTTTATGACTCCTCAAAACAATGGAGAAAGCGTTAGACAACTATATTAGGAGCGGTGAATTCAAGCGATCACCGGCGCACCCAAATCAACATGCTTACCAAGCAGGAAAGTCTACCACAACTGCCGTACATAGTCTTGTCCTAGGACTAGAAAAGGCAGTAGAGGATAAAGGGACTGCCCTATGTGCATTCCTAGACATCGAAGGAGCATTTGACAATATCTGTTTGAAGCCATTGAGAATGCAGCTACCAAAAAAGGAATTGAACCTTCCTTGATAAAATGGATAAAAGCTATGCTTGAAAGCCGGAGAATCACAGCTAACCTGAAGGAGGACTCTATTACAGTAGTGGCTGCCAAGGGATGTCCCCAAGGTGGGGTACTGTCCCCTCTACTATGCTCTCTGGTTGTAGATGATCTCCTACAGAAGCTAACAAACTCCGGCTATGACAATCAGGGATATGCGGATTACCTGGTAATTACAATTAGGGGCAAAAATGATCAGATAATCTCTGATTTATTGCAAAATGCCCTAAACATAATTTGCAACTGGTTACAAATAATGGGATATTTCTGGTAAGACAACAGTTGTTCCCTTCACGAGAAAAAGGAACCTAAAAGCACCATCCCTTGAGGGAACAGTAGTGGAATTCTCAAAGCAAGTCAAATATCTAGGTATTACCTTGGATAACAGACTAACCTGGCACTCTTACTTAAAAAGAATACTGGATAAAGGTTCAGTGGCAACATGGACATTCCGCAGGCTTTTTGGAAAAAACTTGGGGTCTTAAACCAAAAATGACTCTGTGGTCTATTATAAGACCCATGTTCACATACGCCTCACTCGTTTGGTGGCCAAAAACAAAACAAAAGACAGCTCAAGCTAGTTTGCAAATCTACAACGGCTTGCATGTCCAGGAGTAGCCGGTGCCATGCGTACCTGCCCAACTGTGGCCCTAGAGGCTATGTTGGACCTGCTACCCTTACATTTGCATGTTAGGGAGCAGGCCATACTTAGTGCACTTAGGCTACAAAGGGCAAACCTCCTAAGAACAAATAATCAGGTTGGCCACCTGAAAGTCCTCCAGGATTTCATAGAGTACCCCATGGCTAACCCAATTTCAGACGTTATGCCGAAATGCCATAACTTTGAAAAACCATTTAAGGTGATCGTGGGGAACCGTCAACGGTGGCACACTGGGGACCTACCCTTTGAAAAAGGATCTCTTAAATGGTATACGGATGGATCCAAAATGGAAGGTAAAGCAGGCGTGGGCATATATGGGCCAAGGTGCCATCTCGCAAAAGCACTGGAGCCTCACCAACCATTTCTCAAGCAGAAATACATGCCATAGAACTCTGCACTCGCGAAATAATCCATAAAAATATGCATGGAGCAAAAGCAAAACAAAAGCAAAAAACATAATATCAGGCAGCCAAGCAGCACTTAAAGCATTAAACTCGTTTACCTTTGAGTCAAAACTGGTTTGGGACTGTCTTACTGTCTTAAAGCAACTGGCCGAGACAAATAGGGTGACACTGATCTGGGTACCAGGACATGAAGGCATTATGGGAAACGAGATTGCGGACCGCCTTGCAAAGAAGGGAGCCAAATCTCCGTTTATTGGCTCTGAGCCTGTCTTTGGACACCCAAAATGTCACCTCTCAGCTTAGATCAGGCTTTGGGAGGACAGAACTAAGAAGGAATACTGGGAAAATATCCCGGGGCTGAGACAAGCGAAGAAGTTTATAAAGTACTCGCAACAGAGGACCAAAGAATTCCGCACACTCAGCAGGAAGGAACTAAGGCTCATAACGGGCCTACTTACTGGGCACTGCCCACTTAGATACCACCTTAAGAAGATGGGTAAGGTCAATGATGAGACCTGTCGATTCTGTATGGAAGACGATGAATCCGCTGAACATGTCCTATGTGACTGTGAAGCTCTGTGCCGCATAAGGTTAAGACATCTAGGAGAGGCATTTCCACTGCCAGAGGATGTCGAAAAAATGGCCCTAAAGAATATTATAGGCTTCATCAAAGACCGTAAGTTCGAATGGGCGCCCTAGGGCATCAAGGGGTAATGTCACAACAGATCTTATAGGTCGCAGTGACAAGATGAGAGGCAGAAATCCTATCTAATAATAATAATAATAATAAAATATATAGCAGTGGCGTAACTATGTCTCTGTGGGCCCGGGCGCAATTACTCAATCTGGGCCCCTGTACTGTACCCACATTTTTAAATCCAATTATATGTTTAACATCCAAACCAACTTTACTTGTTATTCCTGACCGATAATAATTTGAAGCTAAGGAAAGGCTTTTTATTTTTTCTGGGAAAAATAAGAAGCTAGCTTGGCTAGAAAAAATAAAATGTCGGGCTTGCTTCTGATAAAAAAAAAGTATCAAGCTGTTGCGATTGCTTTTCGAACTTCAAAACTATTACTGGCCAGGAATAACGAGTAAATTAAGCTTTTTTCGTAAAAATTCATAACTGATTCGGTCCCTGCAAATAAGAAACCAGTTTGGCTTTTTATACTTCCGGCTTCAAAATTTCCAGCTCGAAAAAATAAAAAGTCAAGCTGGCATTTTATTTTTGCCCGAAGAAATAAAAAGCCTTTCCGGCTTAGTTTTTTTAGTTATTTTTTTAAAAAAAAGTTAAGTTTACAGGAATCGAAACGGATTTCACGAGACATCTTTTGGTATATTCCACTAAATTCCACGATTATGATTTATTCCAGCATTTTTTGTTTAAAATTTTCAAAATACCAGTTATTGTCTCTGCATTAACTTGAACGAAACTGTTTGTTCGCATATGGTGATTTAGATTATTTAGAGAGCTAGCAAGCCAAGTGTTATAAAATCGAAAATTTGCGGTTTGCGTGATAACATCTAATTTCCCAGATTTTGAGGTATGTAAAGCTCTACATACTAATCCTGCCACAGACCTAATGTTTTATTCAACACACTGGACCTATGAAAAAAGATTATACTTTGCGTGAATGATAAATCTGTATCTAAAATTTATAGCACCGATTCCATATTGGGAGAAAATAGCTGAATCACTGGACGAACGGGATTCACATGGTGTAGAAGGAATTCCAATTCAAGAGGATGAATCACAGAAAATGAATAATTTGTCAGATTCGTCAAAAAGGAGTGTAGGTTCAGCTGTTGAGATGGCCATCGCAGAGTCAAACTTCGAGAGTGAAGATAACTCAAACCAAACTATTGCCGACAATACATTAGTATACTGTGAAAGTACAGCATTTCCTACTGATCAAGCAAATTTTCAAAATCCCTTAACCACAGCAATAAAATCTTCAGTGTGTCACACAAAACTATCAGAACACGGAGTCAAGTTTCCGAAGGTATTAAAAGACACGAACATTCACAGATTCATATCGATACTTATCATAACGTGCGTCAATGGAAAACTAAAATAGTACTCGATAAAGATCTTGAGCAGGATATCATCAACGAGAGTAGTTACTGGTCGAAAGTGATCAAGAGAATCTGTAATGTGACTCTAACTTTAGCCATTCGTAATTTACCATTTATACTACATAATGAAAGTCTCAAAAATAAGAACGTGAATTCGGGAAATTTCTAAAACATCGTCAAACTCTTAGCAAAAAATATTCCAGTTCTCAATGAGCTCTTAGGAGACAACACTAAAAAAATAAAATATTTGAGTCCTAAGATACAAAATGAAATTCTAGAACTTCTGTGATTTAATAAGTGAAATTAATGGCTCTCCAGATTTCCCAATCATAAGATATATCTAAAATCGACCAAGTCAGCATAATGATTCGATTCGTAAACCTCTCAAAAGACGATGAAAGCACATTTCCGGAAATTGAAAGTAAAAAAGTTTTCTCAAGCTTGGTAACAACAGACGATCAAAAAGCAGAAACACTATAAACTTCTAAATTAAAAAAATTCCTGAATGAAATGATTTAAGTCTAGATAAACTTCGCGATCAGACATACGATGGTGCAGCTAATATGAGTGACGCTTACAGCGTTTTATATGGCATGAATTCTTTAAAGTCAACCGAAAGCTGTTCTGCCCATAACCTGAATTTGGTTATTAATGAAGCGGTAACTTCAGTTTTAGAAGTAAATAAGTTTTTTGACTGAAATCGTTTACACATTTTTTGGACATAGCATTAACAGGTGAACCTTATTAAAGTCTGTCGTCGAGAGTGAAAATCATACGCTAAAGTGTTTGTGTCCTACTCGATGATCTTCGCGTAGCAACGCGATATTTTCCTTGTGTTTTTATTTTAAAGATATCTTAAAAGCGCTGACTAAAATTAATCTCGTGTTAGAAAACGTACTCGAAATGATTGACGCAATAAAAAAAAATAAATAAAATGGAAAGTTTTGAAACTGTGTTCAAGGGACATGTAACGATTTTTCTTCATTCTATCCTTGGATGCCTTTACCTGCAAATAATTACTTTTCTCCCTGGAACGTGGGCCCTTGGATTCCATGGGCCCGTGTTCTGCGCACAGACAAATTCCCGGTAGTTATGCCACTGATATATAGCATTTATAACTATGCAAATATCTAATAGATTTCGATTAGGTATCCATTGAATAAATAGCAGATGAGGTAGTGCCATATTGAGTGAAAAGGTAAGCCACTCGGTGACAGACATTTTAAATGAATTAGTGAGATTGGAACTTTCTCAAATAAACATATTGCACATGATTTTAAACCACATTAAACTTTCTTATATTTGTCTGTTTCTGTTATATGTATTTTTTTTTCAACAAACAAGATAATGTATATTTTTAGCCCTTAACCACAGACGCGCGGTCCCAGGGACCGCCAGTAGTCTAAATCTTTTTATATTATTGCCACCGTAAGCTATTTCGTTCTTGTTTTTGCAGTAGCTTGTTAGCTTTTAGTAGCATTCCGTGGGATCGCGCGTCTCTGTTTACGTAAGTATTTTTGTTTATAAGGAGTGCACTTCTGAGGAATGAAATTCTTATCCTAGTACAAGCCAATTCACGAAAAGAATAAAAGGAAGTGATACAAATTTTGAAATTTATAGATATCTATAGAAATGTATGGAGCAAAATCAATAAGAACACACCTTCCAGGTTTCCTGTAGCCGACAATTAATTTTTAATGTGATTTTCTGAATTTCAGGAATTTTTTATATTATTTTGTTTCCTTTATTTCGCTTTATTTAAACCATTATAATTTTTATGAACCTTAAAGTTGCACAAGTATTATATGAAAATTTACTAAATAAAAGCTGAAGAATGAAAAAAGGTTAAATGAAATATGACTTATTGCTCCCATCTAGTGATAAGACATATTTAAATTCCAATATGTTGTTTATATTATTCATTTTTAAGCCAATGAAAATTCGGTCGGTAAGACCGCACGTCTATGTTAATGTGACAGATTTGTACGTCTGTAGTTAAGGATTAAATATATTCAATTGCTTAAAAACAATTTTTACTGGAAATTCGGCGATTGTTTCCACAATTCAACACTTTAAATTAATATCTTAACAGTTTTAATTTCACAAAATACTGAACTCAATAAAACTATATACACTTCAAGCACAGACTAGAAATACCCAGATATCGACGGTAGTACTAAGAAAGTGATGTATGGAAGAGCTCATAGCAAACTTCAATAACTCACTGATCTCGGCTAAAGATATCATGGATACGAACCACAAATGTTTTTCAATATAGGCAAAAATTCATTTCTTTCATAGAATTTAAATCGACCATATTTCTTTAGAATTCGTGTGCATTATTGGTGGCTAAAGACGATTCGAATTAGTTGTGTCTGGGTAGTCTCGGCTTCGTTGAAGTTGGATTGATTTGGTTGGTTGGGATCAGTGATGCCACTTTGCTACAATTGTAGCAAAAATGATACTTTTTTCATGTCATTCCAAAAATGCTAGTTTGATATTTTTTTTCTATTATTCTGTCTAAAATGCTACTTTTACATAAATTCAGACAATCGAGTTTATTACATACTCAATGTAGAGCTATTTTTGTGTTTTTGATCGGGGTAATGATACATGAAGAATGAGGTGACTTATTGGGGATCTCCGATCATCTCTGAAAAACACAGGCTACTTTCTTAGGTTTTCATTTTATTTGTGTTGTGGCCCGACGTTTCGACTCTTGCTGTGAGTCCTTTTCTGAGGGCTGTAAAAATTACAATGTGTACATTAATTAATTATAATTTGGTTACAGAAATATACGGAAAATAGAGGATGTAAAAGCAAAAACATATTTATACCTTATTAAGTCAATATGTGATGGTTAATTATGTAAGTAAAACGGAAGGGACGTAATACATATTGTGGAGAACAAATGATGGGTAAAACACAACGATAATAAATTAAACATAGAAAAAACGCGGAAGTTATACTGAATTAAATTAGATACATTAATAAATATTAACACAGAATACGATACGGAAAAAAAATTAAATTAAAGAATGCAAAAGTTAGACGAGTGAGGTGATGATAATGTCACAGAAATACTTGTGACAACTATGTTGGATGCGGTGTAGTGTTTGCTAGTATTTGTGGGTGTTGGACTGTGTGTATAGCGTTGTTGTGGATTAATTGGTTTGTTGCTCTTTCGTTGTGTGCATGTGTACGTTTATTTTTTCTATTCAGTATTGTGTAGTAACCTTTGTGTATAATTTCTGTGTCCAGTCTGATATTAACTAGTTGTTTTCTGTTGATGTATATATGGCATGCTTCTTTTGTTTCTCTTTTTCGTTTGTTGTCTTCTCTGTCGATGATGGCAACCTGGTCAAAGTTGAAGATGTGCCCTGTTTCTAGAGAGTGTGTTGCCAGCGCAGAACTGGGTGTCTGCTTCTCTAAATAGTTTTATACCCTAGATGAAATCTATAGGGGTATACTAAGTTAGTCATTCCGTTTGTAACACCTCGAAATAATGATGGTAGAGCAAAATGAATTGGACACCCACGCATAATATTAAAAGTTATTTTGATTTTTGCATGTCCGTCCGTCCGTCCGTCCGTCCGTCTGTCCGTCCGTCCGTCTGTCCGTCTGTCTGTCTGTGCGCACGAGAAGTCGAGAACGGGTTCACCTAGAAAGCTGAAATTCTGTACACGGGCATTAAAAAAAAAGTAAAATTAAGTTCGAAAATGACACTAATCGGGCAACTCCTTCGTGGGGTTGCCATACAGAAATTTCGTTTTCCACGATATATTTGGACACTACCTGAGAACACGTCGACATAGAAAGCTGAAATTTGGTACACTGTGTTTTCATACTAATAGCAAATAAAATTTCAAAAATGGGCTAAATCGCGCAAACCCTTCTTGGTGTTGCCATATAATAGTTTTGGTTTTTTACATATACTTTGAAAACGATCAGTCCTAGACATTTTTATTGTACTAAAAACTTCTTCAGAATAAGAAATGCTATAAAATTGGTTATAATCATTTTTTCTGTCCGACGAGCTGTTCTAGAAATATATGCGAGAAACCAATGGAAAAAATCAAAATTGCTCAAATGGGTGACCATACGAAATTTCATACGTGCATTCATCTAGGGTATCAAAAGAATTGGTCTTAGACCAATTCTAGCTTTTTCAATTGTTTATGTTGAGATAGTCGGGTTTTTAATTTTTTTGATGTTTGGCCGATGTATGATTTGGGACAATTGTCACATTGAACCCTATACACTACATAAATTATCTTTTGCTTGTGTTGATATAATATCTTTGGTTTTGGTATATAATTTAATGAGTTGGTTAGTGTGTTTGAACGTGATATTGAGCTGGTCATTGGTGGACTGTATATGTCGTCTTATTTCATGTGATATTGGCCTAGTGTATGAGATGGAGGTGAACATCTTAGGGTTGGAATTGTCTAGTTCTACTGTTGGTGTTGTTATTCGATTGTTAAATGTTGTGTTGTATTTGTATTTTTTTGTAGCTTTATTGATGATTTTTTGTGTTATGTGTGGTGGATAGTTATTTTTTGTAAGAATGTCAGTGATGACTGTCCTGTCTTTTGTGTGGAATTTTTTGTGGCTTAGATTGAGTACTCTGTTGGCAAATGTCTGTGCTGTGTTAATTATTGTTAATGGTGGGTGGTTGGAATAATAATTAATCATGCGGTTTGAGCTGCAAGGTTTACAAATCCCAATCCGTGATGATTTTGCGGTCTCTAGTTCTGATGAGAAGCATGTCTAGAAATGGTATTTGGTTGTCCTTTTCTGTTTCTAGGGTGAATTTGAAATGGTTGTGAGTGCTGTTGAAAGTGTGTAATATGTACATCTACATCTACATTGGTATATAGAGATACCACGTCTAATGAGATGAGGCAAAACCCTCCAGAATACTTCCCAAGCCATGAAACAGAAATCTATATGTGTGCGTTCGGATACCGTTCTCTAAAATGTTCTATATTGATACTTATGGAAAAGTGCCAAACATTGACTTTATATATGCTATAGAACCTTAACTACTATCCATACAGGAAAATAGACTTCTAGTAATTTAAAGCTTGGTCACTTACCTTCCCAAGGGCTACACCTCCAATATACCTTACTTAACAAAATAATAAAATAGTTTTGATTACAAAGTAACCTTACCATTTTACGGTCAATACTTCTCTGCTGAGTGATAATTGCATGTGTGTATGTGCAGCCGTAGTCCGAATCTGTAGGCAGTTACATTCGATATCATCAGCCCACGGCATGCCATGACGGCACAGCGACATTAGAATGACTACTCACTCAGCTGAGAATTTTTGTTTGAGGAATCGTAGTCATTTGGTTAAGATAAATTTTTTAAAATAATTTTGTTAGGAAAGGTATGAAAATTTTATTACGGTTCGGAAGATAAGAAAGCAAACTCAAGATTATCAGAACACCATTTTTCTGTATGAATAGCAGTTTAGAGAGGGGTAGCTATTCAAATCAAACTTTTGTAAGTTTTACATAAGAACACGGCAAATATTTTAGAATGTAAGGACTACGTTGGGCCTCGCATGTGGTAGGGAGGGAGTCTGTTTCATGGCTTGTGAAGTATTCTCGAGGGTTTTGGATGAGGACATCATCGGTTGCTATCTGTAGGTTATCCAGCGATTTTTTAAACTGTTGGAATCTTTTATGTAGATGGGGTTGTCAGTATTGATTTGTTGGAGGATTTATGCCATGTATATGAATATTGCGTAACTGGGATTATTGATCATGGACACAACAGGTCTAATGGGGATATCGGCTTTGTGAATTTTGGGTAGGCCATATAGTCTAGGGCATGTGGCCGTGTCTGTGCGTAGGAAATATCGTTGAAATTTTTTGATGTATTTTTTATCTGTCAAACTGTACTAATTTCTTATTTTTCCTTTGAAGTGCGGGCGTAGGGTCATTGTCTAAAAACGTGTATGTGTTTGTGTCCTCGACCATGTTCGTCATTTTAGATTGATAGCATTCTTTTTCCATAATGACCGTTTTATTGCCTTTATCAGAATTAACAACGTATAGGTCGGGATTTTCTTTTAGGAATCTTGCTGTGGTTTTGTGACAGTGTGAGTGAAATTTATTGATTTTGCTATTGGAGTTATCATTAAGATGGTGCGTTATAGAGTTAGCAATGTTTATTCGAACCTTTTGCCTGTTGTCTATAACTTGGATGGTGTTAATTGTGTTTTCAGAGGCTGAAATATACATATACATCAACAGAAAACAACTAGTTAATATCAGACTGGACACAGAAATTATACACAAAGGTTACTACACAATACTGAATAGAAAAAATAAACGCACACATGCACACAACGAAAGAGCAACAAACCAATTAATCCACAACAACACTATACACACAGTCCAACACCCACAAATACTAGCAAACACTACACCGCATCCAACATAGTTGTCACAAGTATTTCTGTGACATTATCATCACCTCACTCGTCTAACTTTTGCATTCTTTAATTTAATTTTTTTTCCGTATCGTATTCTGTGTTAATATTTATTAATGTATCTAATTTAATTCAGTATAACTTCCGCGTTTTTTCTATGTTTAATTTATTATCGTTGTGTTTTACCCATCATTTGTTCTCCACAATATGTATTACGTCCCTTCCGTTTTACTTACATAATTAACCATCACATATTGACTTAATAAGGTATAAATATGTTTTTGCTTTTATATCCTCTATTTTCCGTATATTTCTGTAACCAAATTATAATTAATTAATGTACACATTGTAATTTTTACAGCCCTCAGAAAAGCAAGAGTCGAAACGTTGGTCCACAGCACAAATAAAATGAAAACCTAAGAAAGTAGCCTGTGTTTTTCACTGATGATCGGAGATCCCCAATAAGTCACCTCATTCTTCATGACTCAATGTAGAGGAAGTTCGAAATAAATTTTCTAAAAGAATATCGAAGTTTGGAGAATTCCAGGACTATGCTGGTGTAAAGCGGAAAAAATCCTTAATATAGCTCGAACGAGATGGCTATCTTTAAGAAGGGATACCACTGAAATCTTAAAAAACACGAAAAGTTAATATAACTTTGCGTCAAATTTGTGCATATTATCATGATCAAAATTGTACATAGTTTGAGAAAAAGGATAAACTTAGGTAATGACGTGGCAAAAATAAAAATTTCGGGGTTTTATGTATGTAAATTAGCTTTAGAAAACTCTCGAATTCATGAAATTTACAAAGTTTGGTACAAAACAACGTAATAATGGTACATCAAGTAGATAAATTTGTACTTGAAGATGGAAGATCTTGAAGTGGAAGAGAAAGTGACGGAGGGAAAACTAGTAAAAAAGTTTTGGTTACTAATATATATTCGATTGAAAGTTGCCATTTTCAGAGAGGAATAACTACCAAAATTATGATATTATTGCAAAGAAAGTTCAATTTGTGTTCATTTTGAAAAACTAAAATTGTGTAGTGCAGTGATAAAAGAAATAAAGTCAAAAATCTTAACCATGGTAGCGGCAAAAATTTCTTGTTTTTATATATTTTGCATACAATTTGGCGTTTTTAATTTATTTCATCACCGTCAGATGGATTGATGTGCTTTCGGAAAGCATTCATTTATTTCGAAAGCTCTGCATGCTTGTAAAGTGTATGTCGCAATTTTCTGCATTAGGTATACGTGTGTAGATTTCGCGGAATATTTTAAGTTTTATCATTGCTAATTTCTTATTTTTGTTTGGGAGGCAAGACTTTTTTTGCAGTTCTATTTATAATCTGTTTGTGTATAATTGTGAGCAACTATTATTTAATCATGGGACGTGTGAGTAAAACTCGGTCCAATAATATTATCAACTAAAGAGGAGAAAGCTGAATTTGCTAGTTATCCAAATTTGTGTATATGAAGAGGAAATAATCCTATAAGGCCGTTACACAGAAAATTTATCAATTTTGTGTAAATTTGTGAATGGACTATATTTCATTTTAATGGAATCTTACAGGAAATTTGGCAATATTGAAAATAGTAATATTTTGTTGCGATCCATTCATGACCAAGATACGGCAAATTTTGCTTATTAGATGTAACTTTAAAAATTCATATCTCATGAAATAAACGTTATTTATTTTGAAAGCTTTGAGGCTTGCTAGAAAAATTAATCAAGATAATTTTTCTAAAAATTTGGATATTTCGGTTATCCTTGAATATCTCAAAATGTGCAATACCAATACCATTCCAATTCCATATAAGACTTATAAATGAAGCGAACAGTACAAATAATTCGCTTCAATCGACAGAGTAATTTGTTCTCTCCAATATAGGGGAGTTCTAAAAGCAAGTACACAAAAGAACACAACTATTAAATCCACTTATGCTAATCTTGTTGAATTATATTCCTTGAAAATGAAAAATTTTATGCGAACAAAATTGAGGAATTAGATAGAGATAAAATTTTATATAGTCTTACACTAAAATTGAGTTGGAAATTCTACCAGACATAGCTCAACCTGGAGTTTCTGTTGGACAATTCACATTTATCTCTCGAATGTAGATCTTTGGTTATATAGTTAGTAAAATGGTAAAACTGACAAAGTCTGAACATTACCAATATGATATGGTATATTACAAGTCAGAATTCTCGGAAGAGTTTTATTTCATGACCGGCTTCAGTAAAATAAAATTTGCTCAAGCAATAAATGGTACCAGACAAATTAAAAGGAAAAGTGTCTGGCCAACAGCACAGAGCGCATACATTTCGTTGGCCACTTGCCTGCTCCTCACGCAGAAATACAGTAGTGTGCAAAAAAACGCAGCACAGGCAGGTATCCTAGGAAAATCATGATTTATCCTAATTAGTAGGTAGTGTCGCGAAGGGCCCTGAAAAATATGGCACAATAGACTATATAAGATACAAAAGATGCGAGTTTGATTTCTTTTTCAATTTAGTGTGCAGATAGTGAAAGCATTTGTGTTTCGAAAGAAAATTTTTGTTAAATTTGGTTCAACTAAGTAGTGAACAAAAAGCTGTGACAATCGCGTGGTGGCGGGAAAAACTTTCTATGCGTGAAATAGGTCGTAGGTTAGGATGTTCCGATTCCACTATTGTGCGGCTAATTAAAAAAATCGAAGAGACTGGCAGCGTAGATCGTCGTGAAGGACCGGGATCGGGAAGACCGCGAAAGACTACCATTCGTCAAGATCGATTTTTATTTCGTAGATCTCTGGCAGATCGTTTCAAAACATCTCCGGATTTAAGACAAGAGCTAATCAGTGCGCATAACGTCGATATTTCCTCCTCAGTCATCCGACGAAGACTCATTCAAGAAGGAAAAAAACGATCGTCGACTGGGAAAAAAGCCCCTTTTAACAGCTCGAGTGAAACAATTACGTCTCCGGTGGGCACGCGAACAGCATTCATGGACAGAGGATATGTGGAATTGAGTAATTTATTCAGACGAATCCAAATTCAACCTCCACTCTTCTGATGGAAGGCTGTACGTGCGGAGAAGGAAAGGAGAGCGAGTTCTGCCCAGATGTGTACAAGAAGTAGCACCTCGGGATTGCGGAGTTGTGGTTTGGGTATGTTTTTGTTCACGCGGACGTGGACACCTCACGTTTGTTAGCCTAAGAATAAATGCCAAATAAAGAACAATCGCGATGAACCTTGAAATGTAAATATCCAGTAAATCAAAGATATTCTTTAAAATTCGAGTGCTGCGCTTTTTTTGCACACAAGTGTATGTTATAAGTTCCAAAAAATTCGATGAAAACTTTTACAGACAAATCTAA
This sequence comes from Dioctria linearis, assembly GCA_963930735.1. Classification (NCBI taxonomy): domain Eukaryota; kingdom Metazoa; phylum Arthropoda; class Insecta; order Diptera; family Asilidae; genus Dioctria; species Dioctria linearis. The sequence continues at coordinate 68,764,347 of OZ005741.1, forward strand.
AATCTCGCTATGCCTATGCGATCCTACTGCTGCTTAGCGGATGCCCGAAATGCTTTGGAGTACAATACAAACGAATACTACAGCAGCTTCATATAGCTTTGCATGTACATATAGTGATTTGTTTCAATTTTCAAATTGCATACTTCTATGCGTTTATGTCTGACTGGTCTTTTGAGAACAGAAATAGTGAGCTTTTTTTTGGTGGTAACCCCCCTTAAAGAAAGTCGTTGACAGAATTTTGGAGCAATGGCAAGCTCTTCAATTATTTTTTTTTATCATCTTCGTTAGAAGACGATTTAATAATTGCAAGAAAAATTGCTGTTAAGTAAAATATATTTTTACTTTTTGTTACAAATTCTTAAAGTTGTAACTACTATTAATTTATAGTTTCAAGCTGAAAAATTTAGGTTACATACATTATGCAAAGCAATTGACTTAATAAATAACTCAGATTGCTTGAATGACATTGACGAACAACATCAAGAGAACTATTTGCCGCTATATATATATTAGTGAAAATGCTGATTTATTTATTGCAGAAAAGGGTTTAGTGGATTCCGTTTTGACTACTGTAAGGGCACATAACCTGTCGTTTTATGAATTGAGTAGTCAAATAAGACAACGCATCTTTTGCAAAAGCGACTTTTCTTTTTAAGACACTTGTGTTGTCTAGACCCCGATAAACATGTAAACATTCTGATGTAAAAAAAATTAGAACACAATGGCGAATCTTAAAGGTGCCATCGAATTTAAATCAGTTGACTGATCCTGAAAGTTTTTAGACTTATCTTTCGACTTTATAAAACCGATTGAGGCAATATTTATTTAAATTACTCTGTGATTTCGTAATGAATTTAATGTGTCTATAACACAGTTTGCTGCCGCTAAACGAGTCTTCTCACACCTTCAACTATCTAAAAATAACTCAAATAGATTTAACCTAAAGACCATTGAATGCATAATGTTTCCAAAAACGCAACTGGAAAGTCGAAATAAAAAATACTTTGTCTAGACACCGTAATTACATAAAGCAACTTAAAATCGCGTTTAATAGTCATAAATATAGACATAAAATGTTTAATTTCTATGTAGGCACTACTCAATATTTTTTGTTCAACTAAGCTCTACATATATTATATTTGCTAATTCTGTGACTTATTCAGTTTTATTTTATATGAATTGTCTTAATTTTTTTTTATTGTTATCAAAAAGGAATTTTATATTTTTTTAAAATAAAATGTTACTATTAATTTATACTTATTTTTCTTTAAGATTGCTTCTTTTATTCCTACCTCTTGTGGCAACACTGGTTGGGATTGTTAGCTAAAAATTTTAATGAGCGTAGATCTAAGTACATCAGCGCGGATTTTTGTCTCAGGTCTTTATAAATTGACTTCAATGTAGGATAGTTTGTCGGAGGGGGGGGGGGGGGGGGGGGAGTAATGACATTAATGTTTTTAATAGCTTGCACTATATACAATACAACCAACTTTTGGCTCTTAGTTTGAATCCCCATATTTATTTTCTATTTCACGACTAGTCAGGTGAGAGTTCTTGAAATTATTCGTTCTTTTGCTGTACTTAAGTATGAATTTATTAGAGTAAGTTGAAATTTCACTGTGCAGTGCACTCGCATTTTATCGTCGATTTGCATTAACTTCCTACTAATCGTTCTACTGGTATGCCGTACATTTGCCCTACTTGCAATTTTAATGCAATCTCAATGAAATTTTTACCTCAATAAGTACTTTATCATATTTAAAACATTTCTGATGTGCGAAACAATAGCTGTGTTTGTTTGTGTACCTTGTTCTATAACTCCCATACACTAGAGAGAACAAATTGTTCTATTTGTACTGTTCGCTTCATTTAAATCTTTCTATGAAAATGTATGGGGCGTTCTTTTTGTATCTCTTGTTCTGCCCTGTTCTGTGGACACAAAAGCACAGCTAATATCTTTCGAGTACATTTTTTTTTTGTTAAAAGTTGCAATTTTCTTAAATGCGGAAACAAAAAATGCAAAATATACCTAATTTGGTTGTGGCGATTAGTGATAGCCGCAGGCGTTATTTCCCTAAATGTGCGATTTGTACCCATGTGAATAAATTTCGCCAAAGTGTGTAATTTTGTATGTTTATCGAAATTAACCCACCCACTGACTGCCCCTCACACACAACTCATCTTGCAAGACAGAGTTTGTTCGGACCACTGACTTATAACAATGGACTGAGCGTATTGCCATTTTCCTATAGGAAAGCATGGCACAAGTTTTATAGTTCTCTCTTTCGCCCTATGGCAGAGTTGGAGCTACCAACACAAACAATTGTATTCAGGAACGTTTGCTTATGCCATTTGATGTTGTTATGTTGGTTACAGATCCAATCACCGCAGAAGGAATAAGGTAAAGATAGTGTTTACCATGCTCCGTCTCTCTTGCCCATAAGCAGGATTCAGTTAAGAATAACTTTTGAAAATTAAAGCCGCAATGAGTTTAATTCCTTATAAGCGATTGAAATATCACTTGGGCACAAGAAAATATATGTTTTTAATTTAATTCGATTTTCGGATGTAAAATTTCATCTGATTGGTCGAGTTTTACATGTTTTTTATGTAATCGTTTTAAAGGGTGCTCTAGCGGTGATATACAGAAACACAATATTTTTTGTGCCACATGAAATAGCAAATCGCTCAGTCCATTGTTATAAGTCAGTGGTTCGGACCATCTACAGCCACCAATAATGCACAGGAATTCTGAAGAAATATAGTCGATTTCAATTCTAAGAAATGAATCAATTCTTTCCTACATTGAAATCAATTTATAAGACAAAAATCCGCGCTGATGTACCTAGATCTACGGTCATTAAAATTTTTAGCTAACAATCCCAACCAACCAAATCAATCCAACTTTCACGAAGCCGAGACTACTCAGGCACAACTTATTCAAATCGGTTTTAGCATAGATGGCATCTATGGTTTTAGCCACCAATAATGCACACGAATTCTAAAGAAATATGGTCGATTTAAATTCTATGAAAGAAATGAATTTTTGCCTATATTGAAAAACATTTTTGGTTCGTATCCATGATATCTTTAGCCGAGATCAGTGAGTTATTGGGGTTTGCTATGAGCTCTTCCATACATCAACCCGTGGAACTCTGATACTTTCAGAAACTTAACAGCAAGTTAAACAAAGTCTAATCCGACTATCATTGAATGGCTTACTCACATAACTGTATTCGTATGAAATCCCGCTTCCTTAATAGATATTTATTCAATGCTTGTATCATACTCACTCACATGTATAACATAGATTGCTTGATTTTCTATTTCATTTAGGTTAACATTTGTTAACAGGGGTGTGACAATTATCTTAATTTCAAGTTTCATTTTCGCTTTAATATTCACATTTCAAGTTCATCAAATGCCAAATACGTTCGAAATTATTACTATTATTTGAAGCTTATCTTCTATAACATCATATAGTCCTTAAACCCGATTTTTAAGGAAATAAAATTAAGCAATTTTTGTTTGGCTAACCCTAAAAGTAGGTATGGGGGACAGAGAAAAGATTACAAATATTGTATTGCCATCTGTTTCTATTCTATATATATTCATTTAGAAAATCCACTGACTGAAGCTGGGCTTTTTGTAGCAAAAATGTATGTTAGTGGGGGTATTTAAAAAAAAAAAAAATAAGGAAAAATAAAAAAAAATTGAGAACAACGTTTTTAATCTGCAGCGTCATAACTATGGATTGGGAACGGGGGCGGGGATAGTTTAAAATTCATTGGAAATTCTCCAAGGTTCTGCATATAATGCCATTTGAAAATAGACCATATACCTGTAATAACATATACAGTGGTAAATGGATATTCTACACCAAATTAGATATGAAATATCCTTTTGACTTACTTCATTCGACGTAATACTTGCTGAGCTGAATAATAACACACACAAGAAAAAGAGTGGAAAAGTTCATTTCATTTTGTCGTACATTCTGACATTAAAGTACGACAAAAGATCAGAATCACCCCTACCCCTGGTGGCAATTCGTTGCTAAAATCGGTAAACATTTGTTTTTCAAATACTAATAATCTAAGCTCAGGCGATAACATATTATGTAAAGCTCAGCACAGCAGGAAGGAGATTGGGAAAGGTTTAGGGGACAAGAGGAGAATGGCGGAGGTGCTGATGTATATCTCTGTTGAAGCTTCGCAGATTATAAGCCCGAGGAAAGACAGAAGACGGTAAATTGTTTCACATTCACACAGTTTGAGATAAAAAAAACATCACAGATATTCGATTAGTTTAGATAGGTAACAGCTAAGTAGGAATAAACCGAATTCTAAATATAACACAAGATTTTGTGACCCTTCCTGTGTTTTTTGAACTTTTTCTTAAGCATCTGCAATGAAAATGGCTTACGGGGTTATACCAACCCTAAGCAGTCGAGAAAAGTTATTTTTTCAAAAATGTCATATTTTTATAGATTCATCTGTTGTTTATTAGTCTAGAATATTTTTTTTTCTTAAATTCGCAGAAAAATCGAAGTTACAGGCATTTATACATACCTCAAACCGGTTTTTACCTACCTGAGATTATCCTTAAATATTTCATTGTTTTAATATTTACTGTAAGTCAATCTACTAACAGAATAAAGAAAGAAACGTAGCCATTTTATAAAATGTTAATGTATGCTGATGGAAGCTTTTTTGGTCATGGAATAGTAAGTATAAACATATTTGCTTTTATTATTGTTTAAACTTTAAGCGCGTTTTGCTCAAAACTTGGTTTTGAACATCGGTCCTACCAAATTTCAATCGATTCCGTTCAAATTTTGTATATTGGTTGAAAACCATATTATCTAGTACTTGCCGTAAGCATTTTTTTAGTAGCTTGAAATTTAGAATATATATTTTAAAAATAATGTCGAAAATTTTGGCCGAATATCGGGTTTTCAAATTTGAATACAAATTATTATTTTGAAAAACAACTACGACAAGTACTAAATAATATAGTTTTCAACCAATATTAAAAATTTGAGCGAAATCGATTGAAATTTCGTCGCACCGAAAAAGCCTAAGAATGAAATTCCTTCCTTTCCTAAAAACTTCTCGTGTGGGAAGACCTTAAGGCTGGCCAAGTGGCGTCTATTCATATTATATGTTGACGAATGGTTGTACTTTCCGTCATTTGAGAAGAAGAACTCATGGTATTCTTTTGTTGTAAGTGCTCGCTATACGCGTCACCTTACACCCTAGTTACTTCACGTGACATCATTAACATCCCTCGTTGGCGTTATCTGTTAATTACCCTGAAATTCAAAACATTTTCATCTCACTAGCATTAAAATCCTAAAACATGCATCGCACTAGCATGAAACCAATAAATTTCTTTCCTAAATTATCTTGGTTACTTTTTCTCACAAAATTTCTCCAAAGCAAATGTTAGTATCTCGGATTTCACCTTCTAAATTATTTACGCCAACGTAAACAATTTCCTCGCGATGAGTTTAAAGTACTTGAACGCATATGAATTATGCGATTTTAAAATATTTTTGTCACGAAAACCAATAATGCCGACGCAAGCGATTTAAGTTTTTTGTGATGAGTTCAAAGTACTTGAACTCATACGATTTAATCACTTTTCCCCTTAAATCGATTCTTGCTGAGAATAGCATCTTTTTCACTTATCGAAGAAATTGATTGGCCGATAGATTTTTACTTTGAATTTTTTCAATAAATCGATGGAGGGAGAACTTAAATAAATTCAGTTGATGTTGCTAGGAACAAGGAGAGTTTTCCTAACTTTTGAAGTGATCTGAAGAGTCCCCCTACCAGAGGTAAGGCCTTCAGATCTCTAGAAAAAGAAAGTCTAAAAGTTAAATAAAAATTTGTTGTATTAAGTGTACAAAGTTGATTAATAAAGTTCATACATAGTGTACAAAAGTTACAAAAGTGTTTAAACAAATAAAATTGGGACTGGTGATCTTCTCTGTGGAAAGCACTCCCCAGTCCTTGGGTATTTCATAAAAACCCAGAACATTTTGGTGGCAGCGGTTGAGGATCTTTATTAAAATAAAAATACGATCCCAGCTACTCAAATTAAGGTAACCTAAGCCAGGCGCTCAGAGGTTATCCAACGTTGTCTAAGACAACCCAATCTCAAGACAGGCTCTAGAGATTGTGGAAAAATTTTTGAGTAAAAAGAACTCAGTAAACAACCTAGAAGGAAACAATTATCAATGGACCCCCAGGAGGAAGCTCGCCAAATTGAGGAGCAGCTAAAAGAATTTTACAAACCAGCTGGAGAGGACGACGAAACAAAAGATTTCACGGAGTTCATCACATTAAAAAAACGACTGGAAGAACTTAAAATGTAAGGTGTTTGTTTGTATTGCATATTTTTCAAATATATTTAGTATATCTCTCATTAAATTTGCTTAAACTTGCCTAGATGCAAAAAAATATACATATATATATATAATTAAGAGTGCAGAATTCAGAAAATTTAAGAAAGGTTGCGGAAATTTTAAGTGAATTTGTTTAAGAAAAAGTGTAATGATTGCGTACTATCTTTTGTGAGTCCCAAGAGTGTACTTACTCGAGTTGTTTTTGTCTAAATAAGTGAGTGGGTTTTTTTTCTTCTCTTTTTACAATTCATCAAGTGATTCGGTCTTAAAGTAAAATTCCATTGTTGTCTATCCAATTGTCTCAAAAAGAATAAAGAACGGCACCATACGAACCCGACGGAATAGTTACACTAACCGGCAGCCTGCTTTTGCTAACGCGAAACGCAAAAGGCGAAGCTTTAGTTGTCCTCCGGCTACTCAGGCCCCCCAATTAAAAATGGCTGAAATAAAAATTTCTCTTTCCGATGCCCGGAATATGATACCGGATTTCGATGGCAGCCCCAATGAATTAGATCGATTCATTAATTGCTGCAAGATTCTCTTTGACACCACAGAGGGGGAAGCTGATAAAAAGCTTTTTCTTAGTGTCGTGAAAACCAGAATAATCGGTCCTGCATACGAAGCATTGAAGCATCGAGATTTTAAAGATTGGGTAACTCTAAGGGAATTCCTTGAGGACCAATTCTTAGATAGACGCCCAAGAGTAACGGTTCAGGCCGAGCTCCTGCGTCTCAAACAAAACTCCAGGGAAAGCATCGATGAATTCGCACAAAGGTTAAGTAAACTTTTGTGTGAACTAAATAACGTCACATCCCAGAACGTAACCGACGCGGTAGCAAAAAAGTTTTTATTAGAAGAGAATGAGTTAAATGCAATCAAGACCTTCGAAGACGGCCTGCGAAGTGAACAGTTACGTGTAATTGTTAAGTCCAAAGGCGAGACAACTTTACGTAAACTCGTCCTTTATGCTTCAGAGCATGCAATACGTCTCGAAAATTTTGCAAAGCCCAGTGAAACAAACAAGTCAATTCCAACTTGCGATATTTGTGGTAAAAGAGGCCACACGAAGAACACCTGTTTCCGTAACAAGGTCATCCCATCATTTCACCCTACTGGTCCTCACATAAAGAGGGAAGTTCATCGATTGAACTGCAGTTATTGCAAAAAACCTAATCACCATAGGAGTGAATGTAGAGCTCGGATTCAAGACGAAAGAAACAGAAACCAAGAGATATATAGATCTAATAATAATAATCAAACACGAATATTTCCCGCTTCTCGGAATATACATCCGACTCCAGCTAGGCAGGTCAGATGGAATATGTTAATGGATTATGGATCGGAAAACGATCAACCGCGGATGGAGGGCACCGGCGACTCCACCCGTGTAACAAAAGCCGTGATACACCAAAACTCAGAACACTGATTCGAGTTGCAATAATAATTTCGAGAAATGCAATTCTCATTACATTGCCCTTATCAAACTCAAAAAAAAAATACTCCACACTTCTAATAGACACTGGAGCTGAGGTCAGTCTTTATAAACTCAAATTGGTGACAGACTCTACCCCAATATATCAAGACCTCAAGTGCGAAATTACTACTCTTTCCGGGAATAGCCTTAATTCAGTAGGAATTTCATACTGCAATTTAAAAATGCAAAATAATTCTATACAGCACCCATTTCATCTCATTAAGGAAGACATTTTAATCCCCTACGATTGATTACTAGGAAACGATTTTCTAACGCGACACAGATGTGTAATAAGCTACGAAGAAAGCTACTTGGAGCTCAGTATAATCAACGAAACACACAACGGGTGTACTCAGACTGGCAAATTACAACCAGCAAAAATAGCCTCAGAAGGCAAAACAAATTTAAAATTCGCGGAAATTCGAAATTCGGAATGTAAAAATTCAAACGAAAATTTCACTACGCATGTAAATGCTGACATTTTGGTTAATACAGACCCTTTTAAGCCCGAATCGGACTCGAGCAAATTACGTTCGGTAAATAGGAATCCAAAGAGAACAGACATCTCAAACCAAATGGTGGATTCCATTGCCTATGTGAACTGTAATTTACAACCTATGTCCAAGACCCAAGGAATAGAAACCGAGGATACTACAAGTGGTTTAAACATATCTCTTCCACCAAGATCCCAAAAGGTTGTAGAAATCCCTTTAGAAAAACAAACAAATTCATTTTGTGTGCACAAAGAAATTAAACCCGGAGTATATTTGGGTAATGTTCTAACCAAGCCAAGAAATGGGAAAGTACGAATTCTATTATTAAATTTAAATGAAAATGAAATCACTCTCCCTTCAAGCGAAGTAAATCCTGAGTGGGAAGATCCACAGGATTATGATTTACTCCCAATAGGCCCTGATAATACTATCGGCCATGACCGCCTCAAGAAACTAGAGGAAATTATTCATTTAAATCACCGTAATAAGGAAGAAAGGCTATCCGTTCTAGATATATGCCGTCGTTACAATGAAATATTCTTCCTACCAGGAGACAAACTCTCTTGTACTAAGGTTACTTCACATAAGATACCAACGTTATCTGATAAACCTCCTATATACATAAAGCCATATAGACTTCCGGAGTCACAGAGGCAAGAAATAAACCGCCAAATAGACCAGATGCTGGAAGAAGAAATAATAAGCCCCAGTAAAAGCCCATGGAATTCCCCGCTCCTTCTAGTTCCCAAAAAATCAGATAGTGAAGGGAACAAGAAATGGAGAGTCGTAGTGGATTTCCGAAGGCTTAATGATATAACAATGGGAGATGCTTACCCTCTGCCCAACATAACTGATATATTGGACCAACTCGGAAGATCCAAATATTTCAGTACGTTAGATTTAGCCAATGGGTTCCATCAAATACCCATGGACGAAGAAAGTAAGGAAAAAACGGCATTCAGCACCCCATACGGGCACTATCAATATAACAGAATGCCTTTTGGATTGAAAGGAGCTCCAGCCACCTTCCAAAGGCTTATGAACTCTGTACTTACGGGACTGCAGGGCTTACACTGCTTCGTGTATCTTGAAGACATAGTCATTTACGGATACAACTTGAGGGATCATAATAAAAAACTAACTGAAGTTTTCGAAAGACTTCGAGAAAGTAACCTCAAGCTGCAGCCCGAGAAATGTCATTTTCTCCAAAGAGAAATCGCTTACTTGGGACATGTCGTTTGCTCAGATGGCATACATCCTGATCCATCAAAGATCGAAGCCGTAAAAACATATCCTACCCCAAAGAAAGCAAAAGATATCAAAGCATTTCTGGGTTTCGTAGGCTACTATAGGCGATTTATCTCTAACTTTGCAAAAATTGCACAGCCTCTCACTAAGCTACTAAAAAAGGATACTCCCTTCAAATGGGACTCCTTCTGCGAGGAATCCTTCAAAATATTAAAGAAAAATCTCATAACCGCACCAATCCTCGCATATCCGCAGTTCGATAAAAAAATTTTTATCACTACCGATGCAAGCGATATAGCTTTAGGAGCCGTCCTGTCGCAGCAGGGAATAGATGGAGAACATCCTATATGTTATGCAAGTAGGACCCTAAGCCCCGCTGAAACTCGGTACTCTACCATAGAAAAGGAACTGCTCGCCATCGTGTACGCTGTAGAGCAGTTCAGACCTTATGTATATGGCAGAACGTTTACCATTCTAACCGATCACAAGCCCTTAGTCTGGCTAATGAACCTAAAGGACTGCTCCTCCCGACTTATGCGCTGGAGGATACGGCTAGAGGAGTACGATTACGAAATTTCTTATAAGGCAGGAAAGCTCAACAGAAATGCCGATGCACTGAGCCGAATTATACCGGAAAACGAGAGAGAAATTCAAAATAAAGTAGTAAATATGTTGACCAGACAACAAGCAAAGTGTGCGAAGAATGACGAAAGTGACACCGATATCGATGAATGGTTCAATAATTACTTAACGTCAATTCACTCTGAGGAAGATGCCCCCATAATAGTGAACACAAGCCATTTAACGGATGTTAAAAATGTCAAATACAAATTTTATCTTCTATCAGACAACGATCAGAAAGAGATATTGTCTCTTAAGAAGGAAATTCCCCAGTTGGAAAAAAATTGAAAGAGAAAACTTTTATAATAGAACCAACGAAGAAGTGCACATATGTATTAGCGCTAATTAAACTACCTCTCAAGACGAAATCTGATTCAACGACACTTCTAAAAGCCTGCAGAAAAATACAGGATTTTCATACCCAACAAAAACTTAAGGAAATGCACATATATATTTCACACACAGACTCAAACACCTTTTCTGAGATAAAAACTGTACTCCGGCATACATTTCAAACAGTCAACATAACAATATATCTATCCGAGGTATTAACTCTGACAAACCCCAAAGATATTACGGATGTCCTAAAAACTTATCATGAGTCCCCTTTTGGTGGATACCAGGGAATAGAAAGGACCATAAAACGGATTCGGAAATCCTATAACTGGGCAAGCTTACGGAGGGACGTTGAAGAATTCATAAAAAAATGCCCCTCATTCCAGACCAATAAGTTAACACGGAATACAAAGATCCCTATGAAAATAACGACAACCAGTTCAAGGCCATTCGAAAAAAATTTTCTGGATATAGTTGGTCCTCTTCCTATTAGTCATAATGGAAACAAATATTTGCTCACCTTCCAAGACGATCTTACCAAGTATTCTGATGCCATCCCCTTGGCAAGTATAGAAGCACGAGTCGTCGCAGAAGCCTACATTACAAAAATAATCTGCCGACATGGTGTGCCAGACTCTATCTTAACAGATCAAGGTTCGAATTTCATGAGCGAGATGTTTTCAGAAGTATGTAAATTATTGAAGATCAAAAAACTTCAAACTACACCTTATCACCCCCAAAGCAACGGAGCTCTGGAACGGTCCCACAGAACCCTCGCTGAATATTTGCGACACTACGTCAACAGAGACGTATCAACTTGGGATTCTTGGATACCCTATTCTATGTTCGTATATAATACGACACCACATTCAAGTACCAACTACACCCCACCCGAGCTTCTCTATGGTTCCGCAGCTACCATTCCATCACCACTGAAGTCCGAACCAAAAACCTGTTATAATTATGAGAACTATGCAAATGAGTTAAAGGCCCGGCTACAGCACGGCTACAGGATAGCTAAAGAAACTCTTCTCAGTCAAAAGGAAAAGAGCAAATCCAATTATGACAAATATTCAAAACCAAAAACTTTCAGTATCGGAGAAAAAGTGCTCTTAAAAAACCACGCCCGTAAGAACAAATTCGATCCTCTTTGGTCCGGCCCTTACGAGATAATACAAATAAATTCTAGTGAAAACAAGACAATCAAAGTTAAAAATAAAAATAAAACAGTGCATAACAACAATCTTAAGGCATTTATTGACTGAATAAACAAAGAAAAACATATTGCAGGTCAATAATATTCATCCTCCTCACCATTATTGGGAGCGTATCCATGGTATGTGCAGAAGACCCCGTGACAATTACGAAGCTTAACACTAACTCCGGCATCTACTTCGAAGAAGTGGGAGACGTTGGGCTATACAGCTATGAATGGAAAGCCATTGTCTACTTCGATTTAAAAAAACTTGCTGTATGAAACCACACTTCTACAGAAATATGCGTCACATATTTCCACACTTTGTGATAATATAGGCTCACAGGTGGAAGAGCTAAGATACTGTCAAGGAGTAGCGCAAATTATTAATACAACAATGTCTGATATTGGGCTCAGGGAACAATTGCTAAAACCAGGTAACACGCGAACAAAAAGAGGGCTATTTAACGCTATAGGGAGTGTAAGCAAAACCTTATTTGGAACGTTAGATGAGAACGATGCAAAGAATTATGAGGAAAAGATAAATAATTTAACTTATAACAATAATTACCTATTAGACCTTATCAAAAACCAAACCCTTATTTTGGAAAGCACAACAAACGTCTTTAATAAAACTAGATTTAACATCAAAAACCAGGTCGATCACATCGAGGAAAAACTAAAAAGGTTTAGGGACACCCTAGTTACATTCAATAAAGAGGTTGACACACATAGGGTAGTAATCGAATGGGAGACTTTAGTCTCTCATGTCACTCTCGTTCTAATGCGTCACCAATACACACTTAACCACCTCGTGGACCTATTAATAGACGTTAGACACGGCAAACTGCATCCTTCCATAATTACACCTATCCAAATCAAACAGTTGCTCCTTGATATACAAGACAATTTACCTCCAAACACTATTTTGCCGATTTCCCAAACTGAAAATCAAATTGTACAACTTTACCAAATTAGCCATGTCAGTACAGCAACTATAAATAATAAAATTATTTTTGAAATTAAAATACCACTCCCATCTACTACTAGCTACCAACTATTTAAAGTCATACCATTGCCAATTCCCAATACAAAACAACATATATTTAATTATATCCAACCATCAGTAGAATATCTGCTCATTGATCTTAGCCGTGAACACTATTACCCTCTCAACAAACTCGATTTGAGTAATTGTGTGACCAATAATCTTGCTTACTATCTTTGCCGTATAATACACCCTATATTTAACTCACGCTCAACCCAAAGTCTGTGCGAAGTAAAACTTCTTCAACATGTAACTAAAATACCTCAAGATTGCGATATTCGCAGTTTGCCCGCGACAAACTATTGGATACAGTTATCACAACCGAACCATTGGCTTTTTGTTCTCAACGCGCAAAACACCCTCGATGCCATATGCGGAAATACAGTCACTCCAATACATATCAGCGGAAGCGGTATATTAAAAATAACGCCAGGTTGTTATATTAGGTCTAAAGAATTAACTCTTGAATCACACAATACCCAGACATCTCGTACAAATAGCTTCTACCTACCCTCTATAAATATTTCGCAAAATATATCGGTCATCCCTGACCTAAATCAACATCTCATATCAAATGAATACCCAACACAAGTGCTGAAATACCATAATGACAACGACCTCAAAGCAATAAGCGAAGCTCTCGCAAAACAAAAGCAATATGAGAACCAGGGATTCCCCATGCCCACAAAACATGACGTACATCAATACACGATAAGCTACATTACCGTGGCAGCAATTATTGCCCTTACAATTATGATATTATGGAAGAAACTGACGTGTAATTGTCTAAAGAAAACAAAAAACTCACTAGATATGAAACCTGAACCTTTTCCCGGCTCTAGCCAACCACTTAAATTAACATTGGAAAGAAAAACGAGTAAGAGCACTGGGACAGATAAGCCGTAATGTAAACAACGTTACACATTCATATTATTAAATTTACGTACATATCTATATATCTAGCTATTTGAAAAAAAAAAAAAAAAACAAACAAAAAAAAAAGAGGTAGAAGAAAGCCCGATTTTTCATACATATATATTCATATTATCATACTTACATACATTTATATATCATAGCGATAATTTTCGATTTAATTAAATGGTATTAGAAAAAAAAACAACAGAAAATTTTTTACGTAAACCTTATTATTGTTTGTTGATTTAATTTACTATAGTTAGTTTAAAATATAAATATATTATTAGTCATTTCAATACTTACTCTAAAAAAAAAAAAAAATGTACAATATATTAGAAAACATCAGCTGAATTTTGCGGATTCTTCCTCTAATCCGTAACACAAGTACATTCATTTAATTTTATTCCTTTTTATTCTTGGCAACGAAAGTTCACTCACAGAATGCAACTTTCTTTTCTAAGGGGGATGGTGTTGTAAGTGCTCGCTATACGCGTCACCTTACACCCTAGTTACTTCACGTGACATCATTAACATCCCTCGTTGGCGTTATCTGTTAATTACCCTGAAATTCAAAACATTTTCATCTCACTAGCATTAAAATCCTAAAACATGCATCGCACTAGCATGAAACCAATAAATTTCTTTCCTAAATTATCTTGGTTACTTTTTCTCACAAAATTTCTCCAAAGCAAATGTTAGTATCTCGGATTTCACCTTCTAAATTATTTACGCCAACGTAAACAATTTCCTCGCGATGAGTTTAAAGTACTTGAACGCATATGAATTATGCGATTTTAAAATATTTTTGTCACGAAAACCAATAATGCCGACGCAAGCGATTTAAGTTTTTTGTGATGAGTTCAAAGTACTTGAACTCATACGATTTAATCACTTTTCCCCTTAAATCGATTCTTGCTGAGAATAGCATCTTTTTCACTTATCGAAGAAATTGATTGGCCGATAGATTTTTACTTTGAATTTTTTCAATAAATCGATGGAGGGAGAACTTAAATAAATTCAGTTGATGTTGCTAGGAACAAGGAGAGTTTTCCTAACTTTTGAAGTGATCTGAAGAGTCCCCCTACCAGAGGTAAGGCCTTCAGATCTCTAGAAAAAGAAAGTCTAAAAGTTAAATAAAAATTTGTTGTATTAAGTGTACAAAGTTGATTAATAAAGTTCATACATAGTGTACAAAAGTTACAAAAGTGTTTAAACAAATAAAATTGGGACTGGTGATCTTCTCTGTGGAAAGCACTCCCCAGTCCTTGGGTATTTCATAAAAACCCAGAACACTTTTTCAGGAATTGATATAGACACCTATATAACACTGATACTGTTATAATCAATGGCCCAATTCAATTAGAAAATAATATATTTTTCAAAATTCACTAAAATATCTCCAATAATAGAATTAATTCGACACCAAAAAGCTCGCATTCTATTTCTATGGGCCACCCTGATGAAAAGTTCCTAGGATACGAATTTTTAAAACAAACAGACTATTAAACAGCTGTTTTTATATCATTACCTTAAAACTTACTCCGGTTGTGATATTTAGCTACTCTATCTGCATGGCGGTTACGTTGGTTGCATTGCGCTTAGTCTCTCTTTGGTGGAGCAAGAAATGAATTGTGATGGGATGCTCATACATAGCGTACAGCTTACCGATTTACTTAACTCTTTAAAAATTTGACAACTATTCATGAAGAAATTTTTTCAACTGGAGACTAACTATCCGCGTAAGCTCATTATTACCAGGATCTTTTTCGGTAATATGTACAAGGGACCAAGAACTTATTCCTGGTACATTTCACCCTTGATTAAGATAGTTGTGCGTCATTTTGGGGTAGTTCCCAGCGAAAAGTGGCTTAGTATTAACCTATCTATTCAAATCGATTTAGTCTTCGTACAACGAGTAAGCGAATCGAGAGCTAAGGATGGGTTCTATTTGACATAATCGTAGTTTTATTATTTCTACAAAGTTAATGTTATATCTCCACCAACTCCTTAAGATGGTGAAATACAGAAGGTTCCATCATAAGTCAAGAAATTCACAACATCAAGGGAGTTGCTAGTTATAGCTGGTATCAGTGCGTCCTTAAGGATCGTCGATCTCCAATATTAAGTTTATTTATTATTATATGACATAATCTTTTTATGCCCTAGATGAAATCTATAGGGTATAATAATTTTGTCATTCCATTTGTAACGTACAGAAATAATGATGGTAGACCAAAATGGATTGGACACCCACGCATAATATTAAAAGTTATTTTGATTTTGGCATGTTCATCAGTCCGTCCATGCGCACGATAACTTGAGAATGCGTGTACTTAGAGAGCTGAAATTATATACGCGGACTTTAAAAAAAAGTAAAATTAAGTTCGAAAATGAGATAAATCGGGCAATTCTTTCGTGGGGTTGCCATACAAAAATTTCGTTTTCCACTATATATTTGGACACTGCCTGTGAACGCGTTGCCATAGCTGAATTTAGTCATGATGTTTTCATAGTAATGGCAAATAAAATTTCAAAAATAGACTAAATCGGGTAATCCCTTCTTGGTGTTGCCATATAAATATTTTGCTTTTTACGTATACCGTGAAAATGATCAGTCCTAGACGTTTTTATTATGTTAAAAAGTTCTTTAGTATATGAAATCCTATGAAATTTGTTATAAGCATTTCTACTGTCGGACGAACCGCTCTAGAAATATATGCGAAAAACCACTGCAAAAATCCCATACGAAATTTCATACAGACATTCATCTAGAGGATCATAAGAATTGGTCTTAGACCAATTCCAGTTTTTACTTTTGTTTTTTGTTTGTTTTATAAATTTGTAAACAAAAGATATTTAAAAAGATGCGAGGACTAGAAAACTGACATAATTTTAATAATTTGTCAAAACTGTCGCCGCGGATCGCAATGCATTTGATGAGCCTAAATACGAGTTTCTTCACTCCAACTTGATAGAAATATCCCGTCTGGTATTTTAATTACATTATCGATACGTTTTGAGCCTACACATTATTATCAGATGTCCTTCCAGGCAGTCCATTATTGTCGGCAATAAGTTTTAGTCATTTGATGTAAAATTTAGGGCATATGTTGGATGGTAAAAACTTCTCACATGAAAATTTTTATGAGTCTCGAGCAGTATGTGGATAGATAGATTTCTTCACCGTTTGTTCTGTATCACCTTACGCAGTTTTAATTTTTTTTCAGGTTCTCACAGTAAGCAGAAGAATTTCTAGTGTATCCTCGAGACAGAATGTAAAGAAAAATTAGCCTATTTCTGTCCCAGAAGATGGTTGCCATAATTTTCCATATTAATGGTGATAATTTAAATTTGTTCGCTAATAGTGATTATTTGTGCCGCTATTGCATTGATTGTAGCTTATTAGCCGGTCTGTGTATGATGAGTTATCAACGTTTGATCTCCTGTCACAATGCAATCGACCCTGTTGTCTCCTGGATCTTTGAAACGTGCGCAAATTTTTCGTAACCATTTCAAAAAGAACAGTTTTTGATATACTTTTAAGCATTGTTGGCATCTTTGAACGCCTATCAACATAGATTTCAACATTAGTTTCCCTGTTTTTGAATAAAAGAATCGAATAAATGAAAGCCCTTGGAGGGATTTTGGTGATTGTAAATTTACAAAACATAACTGTGCCAGCAATTAATAAAATTTGTACGAGTCATACGGAATAATGATATAGTGCAGCCATATATTATGCGAAAAAAATACTTTTCCTTGAATTTTTACTAGCCTTGTATATTTAGATTTCAATTATCATTTGAATGCAAGATAATTTTTTTTTTATCTTGAAATCCCTAATACCCTAATAATACGAAATATTAAATATGGTATTGAAACAAAAAAGAAATAGCCAAATATTGTTGTAATTTGTCATTTATTTAGCTTTTGTGTTTTTCGGTAAACTTTACAAGTCGAAGGGAATGGCCCGACAGATCCTTGTTGAGGGTAGTAAAAGTAATTTTTTCTAATCAAAGTTCGCTTTGGTATTTAGTTAGTCTTTTTTTTATACAATTTAAATATATACGACACTTAATTTATAAATTTGTTTGTCTGTAATATTAAAAAAATCAGCATTTTGATGCTTCTCTAACATAATTTACAGTTGTTGCCTCTACTACGTATTAATGTTCCGGTTTATACCCGTGTTCAAGTGGACTCGAGTATCCGGGTACCCGATTCGAGGATTTTGTATACATGAGTAAGCTACGTACCCGGGTACACGATTCCGGGCTACCCAGGTATACGGGTATAATCGATTCTCGATTCCGTATATCCAGGTATTCGGATAGAATGGGTCCTTAATTTTTTAGTACTCCGGTACATTACTGAATTTGCGCATTCAGCTCTAATAAAAGATGTTAATTCTGCTACCCGATTCGCGCATTGCTTGATTTTCCATATTAATTAACTAAATTAATTTTTCAATAGCCAATTCCTCCCTACCCGATTCAAAAGAATTGGGTGCCCGGGTTACTAGATTCTTACCCGTGAAATCCGGGTACCGGCATAAGAACCCGGTACTCGAAAACCCTGGGGTTTAATGAACTATACTACGTATCTGTCGATTTGTATTGTAATATAGAAATATTTAGAGTGAAATGTATGTTTTATTTTATATCATGTATGATATAAAACCTTTTTTTGTAAAAAAAAAAAAACTTTTATAATCAAGTACATCGTAACATATTCAAATTCATTCGTTTTGAAGCGTTCCAAATTTCATTAAATTTCGAATAACTAGTCGAATCTGCCGGGGATATAGAAATTTATTTTTACATTGTTATGTTTGAATATATTAGAGTTTCACATCGACTCGTATAGTGATGCTGTATATCATAGACTTAAGCTCAAAAATATTAGCTCCATTATTTTATATTTGTACATTTTTAAATATTATTTGGTTTTATAAAACATTCATGTACGTGTGATTTCAATTTTGAGAATACCTCATCAACTTGCAATGATTTCAATCATTTTACAACGTCAAAATAGAACTAAAGAAAATTTTGATGTAGAAGTATGGAAATTTGATGTTTTTTTTATTAACTATTAGAACTCCATACATTTTTCATGGTGTTGTGTATACTCATGTGAATTGACTACAAATAATATTAATTTTCGCTTTTACCTTTATATATTTTTTTTAAATTATCCTTTTGAAATATGCTCAATATTTCATAAAATATTTTTACCACATTTATACACTAAAAATTGTCTATTTATTTTTTGTTCTTTAGAATGTCACTTATTCACTTATTGCTTCATAACTAAATTGAAAAGTTCTAAGTACTGATACAAGTCAACAAAGAAAAACACAAATCTTCTTCACCACTAAGTCCACGGTTAACTAAGACAAGTAATTGAGAAGGCAATTCAAGAACTGAATGATAATTTTCCATCCACTATTGTTCAACCTATCTCATCCCCTATTGGGAATCTCTATCAGGAACTTGCGGGATAAAGGGAATATGTTTTGAATATTTTAGTGATTAACGATTGAACGTGGCCCAATCATAATTCTATTCCCACGGTCTTCGATTTAAAATAATTTCATAGACCACACCACATGTAGATTAGACTTACATTGGAACAAAAAAAAATGTGACAGACTCAAGTTTTCCCAAGTAATTAACTTATATCGAATATGTGAGGATTTAAAAACATTTCAAACATAAACAATAAGACGATTTTATTGATTTTGTCTATGACGTAAGAATATCGAACACAATGAAATTTTAACTGTATTCAAATCGAGCTGATGAAAATTTACCCAAAATTATTATTTTTTTTTTAAGCATGACACCATTTTTTTATAATTAAAAACAAAAGAAAACGGGAAAAATTGGATTAATTTCGATTATTAAATATTTAAAAGACTTCCGTGGAAATTTGAATTGACCTTAAAACACCAAGAAAAGTTATGATTGGTGTAAAGGTGAATGCGTGTGTTGTGGATTTTTTTTTTCAAATTGAGAAAATGTGTGGAAAACCTGAAGATAAAAATAATAAATTAAAGTAAAACGGGATTAAGGTTTCTCAACTTGGACATATGAATATTTCCATAATTTCGTGGCAATAATCTTCGCAAAGCATTTGAGAAGGAAAAGCTTACTGAGCCTTAAGCGTTTGCAGGACTCTAATGTGTTGCATCTGTAAAGATTTTACTCCAATTATGATGATTAGAGGTATGCCTGACTGAATACGGCTATACGGATATATATCTATTAAAACGTTAAAGGATAGGAAAGTGAAAATCAAAATGGAATACTCTAGATAAGATGAGATTTCTTGGTGATTAGCTATCAAGTCTTTCTATCATATAAGAAATCCTGAGTTTAATTTTTCCACTGAACTATTTTTACTGAAGCGACCTGAGTAGTTCACTAAGAACTCTTATTCGGAAAGAAATAGTTAGGTACTGTAAAACTTACTGTAAGCCTTACAATATTACCTCAACTCATAAATATAAAAATCTCATTTTTATCTACGATCAAGCAACGGGAGAGTTTGTCTAAGTCTGATTTTGTTCACAGCTTCGATAAGTGGGTAAAGAAAGTACGTAGGTATGTTAATACTGTAACTATTATTGACTTTATCAAGTATTCGGCATATTCGAAAGATTATCAACAATTAGCTTATTTGTAAACTAATGAGCCTCTTGAATGCGATCAAGGAGTTGGCAGTTTGGATATTCATAGGAAGATTATTTCATAGGCGCGAGTTCTGAAAAAGATAAGAACATTCCATAATCGCCTTATAGAAACCAGGAGTTATTATGTTCATATTGTGTTCCGATGTTACGAAACTGAAGAGTTCTCTGAGATACTCTGGGTTGCCTGATTTAAAATATTAAAGAAGAATATCAATGACGTACGCCGAAAGTCAGAATTCAGAGGACAAACAAGCAATCTTGTTCGAACAGTGGAAACATGATCCAACCTGCGAAGATCAAATTCAAATCGAACGCAATCATTAAAGGCAACCTCCATTTTACGGTCAGAAAGGGAATCAAGCTTAGAGCAAATCGTACTACAATATGTAAAGTATGGCATAAGTAGTGTCTTAACAAGCTTAAGACGAGCAGTTATTGTTCAGATACTCGCATAGAGTCAAAGTCTCCGAATGCCGAAGTAGACTTTTCTAATCAATACGTTAACATTGTCACAGCACTTATTGTCTTGACTTAAAGTAATTCCAAGATTTGTAACTTTACTTTGCATAACTAAGTTGATAACATTCAAAACTACCGGAGAACTGTGACTTTCCTGGACTCAGTATCAACTGATTGCTCTTAGCCCACAAACTTATTCTGTCTAAATCATCGTTTAGGCGTGCAAGTCAGTCTTCAATAAGTCCAATGAGCCTACTTAAATAGATTTGTACATCATCAACATACATATGCACTTTGAAGTCACGAATTACTTCAGGTAGAGCATTGATGAATAGTCTAAATAGCAATGGGTACAGCCTTGTGGTATGCCGAATAATAGAGTGAGTGAGTTTGAAATATTATTATTTACCTTAACGCGTTGGTGACGACGTGACAAACAATCTTTAATCTAAGTAAGAGGTGAAGTACTGAATTAAAAAACAGAAAACAGTTTATGCAGAAGGATGTTATGATCAACACAATCACATACCTTACTGAAATCTAGCAGTACTAAGATACTAAGATTGTTTTGATCCAGGACCAAACTTGTGTCAGTGGATACACTTAATACCGCAGTCTCAAAACTGTGAACCCTGATTGCCAACGGGTAAGGAGGTCATTATCCTCACGATGCTCAAACATCTGGCGATACATTAGAAAAAAAACATCTTAGGGCGAAAGTCGGCAGGGGATTCTGGACATCTTTTCTTCGGTATTGGGAGTACTATCGCAGATTTCCACTCTGAAGGAAACGTTGATGTCGTTAACCATGAATTGATCACACGCAGAATGTATTTACCACAAAATGGAAGCAATATCCTGATAAATCGTGGAAACAAATCATCAGGTCCAAGATGATCGAGTTAATGGAAATTGACAGTTAATTGAGATCAACACAACGAAAGGGGAATGCATTATGGTTGGTCAAAGGTGCGACGTCGTCCAATGAACCTCCATGAGGAACTTCGAGCGTTGTTCCAGCTTGATGTTCCATTAAACTTTTTCTCTAAGTGATGTAAAACATGCATTAAGTTTATCGGGATTGAATGCACAATCGACTTCATCTTTCCCATACACACCAGCCTGTCGTAGGTTGCGCCATAAGACTTTGGGCTGTAGATGGTAGTTCAATTTAGCACTAAAATACTGGCGCTTAGCGTAACGAATGGCTGCAGTTCCTCTATTGCGTGCCGTTTGGTATAATACACGGGTACCAGAGGTGTTAAATTGTTTGTAACGACGATATAAGAACTCACGTTCAGCAATTAACGACAGAACTCGAAATTAAAACCAAGGACAGCCATTAGCTAGTATATATCTATATATATTTAACGTATAAGTGAGTGATTAACGATGATAATGTTTCAGCATGGCAGTTAACAGAAGAAAAATTATTGATTGATTCCCATGACAAACGTACGCATTCCTCAAACAAAGCATTTACATAAATATGATTAAAATCACGATATGAAGTACTGATTCAACAGACATATCATAAGAAAGATAAAGTAAGTCATGAGACAGGATACGAGGAGGGCTCAATTGGATGTGCGGAATCACTTTACTTGCATCTGTTGTAATACACAAATCCAATAATGAGGGTTTAGCTGCATTAAAGTATGTTGGAAAATTATTGATAACATTTAGAAGTCGTGTATGAAGGAAATGCAATGATAACGTGTCTTCAAACTCCTGCACTATGGCGCAGTTGAAGATATTTAGGGGCAGTACACTGCTGATAAAACACAGTTGTCATAGCTAGAGGTAATTTCGACGTCTATAAATTCCATTACATCTCCTTTCGAGAAAAATATATGCTTGGCCTTGAAGCAATCGGGGACATATATCACAACACCGCCTCCTATACGATTTTTGCGGTCTTTACGAAAAATGTTATAGCCAGGAATTGCAAGGATTGCTGACGGAATATACTGTCTTTTAATCATGTTTCACTAATTATAATAGCGTGTAAGTCGTATTGGGAGAATCTGTATCGAAATTCGTCGATTTTGTTGCGAATGCTTCTAGCATTTAATGCACATACTTTAAATCCACGTGAATGATCGCATAAGATTTTAAACATCATTCTTACCTTGTCCAGATCACAATTATTCAAATTCATAAAAAAATTACTGTCTCAACACCCAAATCGTTAATCAATAGGCACTTACTCATTCTCTCATACATTTTAAAACTGGAGAATCTTCCAATCTTCGAAACAATATTTTATACTAAAAAATAGACTAGTTTGCCGAACGGACATATATGATGTAAAATAAGCAGTAACAATTTAAAGACAATAACTAAATATTCCTATATTAGAAGTTAAAAATTCAACATAACAAGAACATATCAATAATATTGAAATAGAATTCAAAAATCACTAATTAGTATCAACAGAAAATTCAAAATTAAAAACAAATTACAAGAGAAAAAGAGAACTCATTTTTATCAACTCCAATGCCACGGAACCCAGCAAACATTTTCTCGGGTTTTTTTATTTGCGAGAAATTCTCGCACAACAACAGCAACAGCTCAACAAAATTTCGGTTTTACGAATTTTTCTCGACATATGGCCTTCAGGTTTAGAGAACTTGCACCATAATCCGGGAATTTTTCTTTTTTACGAATCTCCTCGAAAAATTACGAAGTCTTTCAAAAGTACACGATTTTTCAGATTCTGCATGACAATGCAAGCGTACCAATAGCATTCTTTTCAAGTATTCGGCCTGAAAAAAAGTGAAGTCAGTGCTGAGAAATTAAAATTTGCATTTCATAAATGTTTCTCATAGTTTGGTTGTTTATTTTCAATTGTATATCGAGTAGTTTTCACAAAACATAGTTTTCTCGTTTATCTAGTTCGAGATCGAATAATTTTTACGAAGAAATCTCAAATACATATGACCCTTATATATAGCACCAATACAGGAAAAATCTTCGAAAGAGTCTAGAAAAGACGATATCGAGTCGTTATTTCAATTCGAATTAGCGTTCCTTGTCCTACATTTTCGGCTAGAGAACGAATCGAGAACGACATCTAGTTCGAAGTTAAACTTTCCATTGAGCGGGTCGATTCCTATTCGATCTCCAATCGTATTGTTTGCTGGGAAACAGTAGATGGGAAATCCAATTGGTATTAGTTAGTTAGTATTCATGCTATTTCATGAGACTGTGTAGCGACTGCGCACTGCCTATTTTCATCAGGTGCTGGTCAGTTTCATTTTTCCTGATGTGCACAAAGCCATTTCTTGTAGTCACAGATATTATTTTCCCCAACTTCCGATATTTCAGCACTTCACGAAGAATGCGTGGCGCAAGGCATTTCCATTAAAATTTTGACAAATTGCAGCTGTGACGTAATTCTGTGACTAATGTTTATACATTTTTATAGGAAAGACAGAGAGAGGAGATAGAGTATTGTGTTCTCTGTGCCGCACTTTCCTATACATTTCACAATATTACGTCATCGTAATAGGGGAACATAGTTCGTAATGGGAATAGCTTGTATTTTATATACCATGGCGTGGCGTAAGACTTTCATTGACATAAATAGAGCAAGTTAAATAGAACCCTTCCGAATGAGATAACATAACACCTTTATGTCGGTAGAATGCTAACAGAAAAGATAGTTGTTCAGCATGGCATGAAAAACGTACTAGAATTGGACCGCTCGCCGATGTCGTTCTTATTCTCACACGAAATGCGTCACAGTATGCAGAGATTGGATGTTCTACAAGAGCAGCAATTTGCTTGAAAAATGTTGTTCAATTCTCTGTCGGAGTGCTGGGTATACCATGTATAATACCATCACTGAGGAGCCTAGACCGATCTAGATCCTCAACTTGATCTTGATGGCGGATATGGCTCTCCATCAGTGTAGTTAACATGTTTTCGCATGTTGAAATCTTTTCAGTGAGACTTCCAATCCAATGCTTCATTTAGCCTTGAGATAATCCGGCTCCCGAGCTATTTAAAAAGATCTTCGATCAGACGAGTTTCCATTTGCTGAATTAACTTCAGGGAAAGGGTCTGCTCAGTATCCAGCGGGGGAGTGACACTAGCTTCGCTTCCACAATGGATTTACTGCGGATGGTAATATTGGTATTGATTAATTTACTGGCCTCGGCCGTTGAATTGGAACGGACTTTCTCTTGTTTTTCTGCTTATTATTTGAAGAATCTTTGCCAACCATTGTAAGAAATAGCTTCCTCACTGGGCTCACCAACACGATCAACACACCATTTAATAACGTTACTGTAGCGTCTAGCAATAATAACTCGCTATCCCACCAACACAAACAGAGCACAACTCAGTCAAGCGCTCTAACAATTTTTATTAAAAATAACTTTCCGAATCACAGAATATTGAAACTGGGAATTGGTTTATTTCGATATAAATAAAACTGTGTATTTCCATAACATTCGCGGGAAAGTAGATTTTGAGTACTTAACCACTGGAACGGATTTAAATAAGACTAAAAGCGGGAGCTGATATAGAAAAATCTAGTCACTAACGTACATATTGACTGAACGTGTTAGCCGCAAAAGAGGCCAACAGATTAAATACTGAGAGAAATATTTCTAATTCGAAATTGTCTATGATCCACCTAAGAAGAATCCCAAAAAACCAGCTATAATCTAGTAAATGAAAATTATTATTTTTTGTGACATTAACCCCTAAATGTGCTCATTTGATCATATCTTCGTGATGGAAGAGCTTCGCAGTTTTTGGGAGCATTTTGACTATTTTATTTTCATTCACGCAGAGGCGTCATAGTCTCATTATTGACTTGGCCTATCTAATATCGGGGACAGACTTGAGGTTTCAAATTGAGATACTGATATTGAAATTATATCATATTACAATAATAGAATTTCAGAGACACCCTTTGCGGTTTACGATACTGAGAATTAATTAGAGAACTTAAATTTGATTTGTCATTTGACTTAAGCAAGCTCCTTGCACGTGCAAAATGCGAACAAATATTGTGAATTTAATTGTCTATATGGGAAATAAAAAACAAATAGACACATCAACTTGATAAGTGAAGTGGAAGATATTAAATGTCTGCTAAAGCTGAAGCCAACATTGCAGTAAAAAATTCGGTTCGTGTATTAAATGATTATGGTTTATAACTAGGGTCAGATTGCAATAAACTCTTAATACCGCGAATTTGTGGCAATTTCAATATTGAGTTCCAATGTTCTACATTATGAGTATACACAAAGTGTATACCACCTCCCCTTCCTCCCGTCCCTCCATCACTTTGCTACCCTTGTGGCATGGGTAGAAATAACACATTCAGGGAAATAACTCGCCTCAGTAGCTATCACTGATCACTCATACGACCAAAATAGATTTTGACTTTTTAGGATTTCGTATTTAAGAAAAATTCCAAAATTTTAGCAAAATATGGTTTGGAAGGATATTGTTTCTCACATCATAAATATTTTAAACATAACATAAGTTGGGAAAATGTAGGTATACCACCTACACGTCACCATTTATAATGACCACCAATTTAAAATTTGTATGGTTTTAGTTTTTTTTTGTTTTTTAAATTATGTAAAAATGGCACAAATTGCGTGGGTTGTAAATAAATAAATAAAAAACGAATTTCATTGCTTATGAAATTATGATTAATTTATTGAAGATAAAGAGATAAAACCATGAGGCCACAATTTTGAATCAATAGCACGTCTCCAGGTCATTGGGAACTAACTGTTTGAAAGACGAATCTACACGATTTGAAAGACCCTCTGGGATCAAACAGAAGCATCACATGTGTGGATCCATAAGACTCATTTTTGAGTTCACATAGTTGACGATAGATTGTGAAGAAGTCCCATATTTTAGACATGAAAGAAAAAGTGATAGAGATCCAAAAAGAATCCATACTTAATATTCCGTTAACATAAAACACAATACCAAAATAGAAATTAGATATGCCATTCAATATTCTCTTTCCAGAGCGAATAAATTGGTATTCAAACAAACTCGTATTAAATAAAATAAGTAAAAACCGAGTTTTCAAAGAAAACTGAGGACAAGCCGCATGAAAAAGTAGAAAATAAACTTTTCTTCACACACAGAGGTGGACTCAGCTTTTTGATTGGGACATTTCTCTTGAATATTCTTTCTCTTCATGAATCAAATCACTTATTACCTCTGATTGATCATACTGAAACATATCGGTGATTGTCAGCGAATAAAATCTGAGTCCACCTCTGTGTGAAGAAAAGCATATTTTCTACTTTTTCATGCGGCTTGGTCTCAGTTTTGTTTGAAAACTCGTTTTTTACTTATTTTTTTCTGCCTTTTTCACGTTAACTAAATTGTTATTACGTGCTGCATGGAGATATTTTAAAATAATTTTTAAGTCATGTTTGGTGCCGATCCGAAAACAAAGATTTTTCGAGTATCAAATCGTTTAAGTACTGCAACGGTTGTCTGAAATTCATATTATGTTTTAAACAGCGCTTTTTAGCTGTATTCCAACTTGATCCCATATAACATGAATTTTCCCGATTTTCCATGTTTTCCACAGACTTTTCCTATTACTATGAAATTTTTTTAAGAATTTACATGAATTTTGCTCGATTTTTCATGCAAGTTTTCATGATTGTTGAAGAGAAAGTATTGATGCCAGTAGGACGGAAAAAAAATGATCCCGCATAGCTTATAAAACTTTTCTGTCGGAAAATTTTCCGGAAAAGCCGAAAAATTCCGGAAATTCCAGAAAAATTGGAAAATTCTGCACTTTTCCTGAAACAGATTTATCACTAATCATATCGATGAAAACTTTTCCAATGATTTTTCCGCTTTTCCGGGTTTTCCATGGAATTTTCGACAAAAGCAATTTTATACAACTCATTTCGCTCTACAAGTTTGTCTTAGGTTGCAAAACGCTCAAACACTTCCTTAGTCGGTAAAACTCCGGAAAAGCGTTTTACATGAATTTTCCTCAATTTTTTCTGCAAGTTTTCACCATTGTCGGAGAGAAAATAATGATGCCAGTTGATAGGAAATATTGATCCTGCATAATTTGGAAAAAAATTTTTACCGCAAAATTTTCCGGAGAAGTCGGGAAATTCCGGAAATTTTTTTCGGAAAAATCGGAAAGCTCTGCATTCAAATTTGTACCAAATTTTCAAATGATTTTTCCCGATTTTCCCGGTTTTCTATGGAAATTTCCGGTTCAAATTTTGATAGATTCAATTGTCATGCGACATGAACTTGTGTGCCAAATTTCAGCTCGCTGTGATGACGAAAACTGGGTCTACGAGAGTGTCGAAAATATTAAAATAGAAATATACAGACAGACAAATTCGTGTACGAGTTAAAGGGACTGGCTGGCCTCAAAAAACCAAGCGCCAACTGCGAGTCGAGCGGGCATGCGAGGGGTTCCGTACCATCGTACAGTATTTAACACTATTTACTTTTTAAATCGAGCAAACAAAAAACTTTATTGTATGGGGACCCCCTTTAATTTTTAACTTAATTTTATTTTCATTATTTATTGTTATATCAGCTATAGTATTACTTACTCTTTGAACATTTCATGTGTCTACCTATTACGGTTCATGAAATACAACCCGCTGACAGACAAACGGACGGACACCGGAGGCTTTGTAATAGGATCCCGGTGGCACCCTTTGGGTACGAAACCCTAAAACGCAATCCTAAAATTCAAGACAAACGAATGGTTAGGGGCTGGAGTATGGAGTGAAAGACCCAAAGTCAATATATGTATATGCCAACTTCGACAGAGCCAATATTGTTTCCCAAGCAGACATTCACACTATTGAGCTTTGCATCAGGGAAAACATCAATAGATAGAGCGAGGATACAGCAACCAAATGGAGCTGTATTCTTTCTGACAGTAAAACACCCGAAGTGAATCGTTTTGAATCAAAGCTGATATAAAAAATATTTTCAAAAGCGTACTCAAACATAGTTAGGTACTCTAATTTGGGTGCCTGAGCACCAATAGCGCTGACGACCACCTGGCCGGAAAAAATCAAACTGGAGCTTCACAAACTCGATATCTTTCCGACCACGGCAGCCAAATAACGATTATTGAAGCGGCTAATATCCCAAGCTGAACTCCAGCGGAAGAAAAATAAGGGTTGAAGACAATCAAACCTGTTATTGGAAAACCACTTCAAACGGAAGACTGCCAAATTTCTACAATTAAATCTGCCAGCCGCATTATCGGCCTATACTGACTCGGCACTGTCGGCTGTATAAGTACCTGCACATCATCAACCTCTCTAGAGACAGAACGTACAGATTAGACGAAGAGGAAATAGCAGAGCACCTTTTTTGTAACTATGAAGTTTTAACACACAGAATTTGTATTTTCTTAGACAATACTATTCTTGACACCACCAGAAGAAGTAATGTTCAGCTCATTGAAGAAAATACTGAAGTTTGTCGAAGTAACTCTCCACTCAATGACCTTTAAAATGGGGAAATCATATAGGCCCATGATAGCCGTAGTGAATGAGACATAAAACCACTTTAATTTCTCAAATCTAATCTAATCCAAGCTGTGGAAGTAAAATCCTTATAACTACAAGAATTTTTTTTATAAATATGTACATAAAATGCCAAGTAAAGAGTATCTATTTCATCTACATAATAATAAATTTCGTCATTTTATTTAATTCGTTTTTGAGGAGTAATTACCAACTTAAATAAAATGAACAAGTTAATTGACGAATTCTTATTTGAACGAATGAAATCCTTAGCAATTTAAATACTTTGTCCTAACACTAAAGACTAATTAGGGACAAAAGAGGTTTTCACAAGTGCCCTTCCATAAATTACAGAAAAACTTTGGCTATTTAACTATTCTAGCTACTTGGCAAATAATCTACCATACATCCATACATATGTACAGACATTGTATCTTCTGAAAAAGGATACTTCATTTGTTATGAACATAAGACCAGAAGCCATATCTGCAAAGAAAGTTAATTGCGTCTGTAGTTAACATGATAACGATGTATTCATTCGCATTAAAACTCCGACAACCGCTCAAGTTAACTAGACTTTTAGGAGGGCCTATTTGTACTAGTGTACTGTACATATATCGTCCCACATTCCAGAAAAGAAAAATTAACCCAACTAACAAAGCTTCAAAATATGGTACATACATATATAGCAAAATCCAACTTTTGTCTGTACAAATAACTAGCAAACATGAAGCCGCAATTTGAAGCCTGTTGCGTCCCACAAGCTAAGAAGGGACTTGGTCTTGGTTGGTTAATTAAAGTTTTATGAAGTGAGTGTCCATTATGAGCTCCTCAATTCCAGCAGAAAACTACAGGGCGGTAAAGAAGGGTGGTGGTGGTGGTGATGGTGTACATATTATATATGAAATGGAGATCGCTGTTGTTGAAATTAGGTTAGGTTCCGGACGCACGCAATGAAATTAATAATAGTTTTAAGTTTCATGAGGACATCATAAGTATATTTAATTAATTATTGTTGTGTCCCTGATATCCTATAGGAACTAATAATTAATTAAAGGGGCTCTGACGTGTATATAACTATCTTTCTGGCTCTCATTTATAATTATGAATTTAACCTTTTATTTAAAATCAATACTCATTTCAAATTTTCTATAGTCAATTAAGGCAGTTGACTTCAATATTAGATGAGAATTTCATATGCATATGTTTATGTGTAATTTGTACACGCATACACTTTAGTTATTCGAAATTGTGTGCAAGACTTTTTCTCCTTTATATGAAATACAGGCATAAAGATATGTTTGCTTTGTGTTCCAAGTCGCGACATAAAAGGTGCATATGTGTGAAAAAAGTGCGGTTGGAAAATTTACTACCATGGCGTTTTATGTGAAAAGAGAACTTTTTAATTTTGTGGTATTTTACAATAACCTAGAAATCTGCAATCTTTGCCAGATAACCATTAGCGAGAAAAGGAGGATATTACACAGATGGTTCCAGCTTCTACAACGGAATCATGTCTGGTATACTGATAGATCCAGGAAGGATAACAAAATAGGCGCAGGATTGATGGGTCTACAATTGGCGGTCTTCATTCCGCTTGGTATTTCATCTTCTACCTAGATTTGTTCAAACGATCAAGCTTTATTCTTGGCTTTGTCTTCTGAAGACTTTGAGACTTTGAAACTAGTTTGGAGCTGCCACACGAAACTCCAGCTGCTGTTTAAGGTCAACAAAGTGAATTTTCTTTGCTTTGGGTTGCTGAACATGAAAAATGAGAGGAAAATTAAAAAAACGGACTATATGGCTACCTAAAACCAGAGCCATAACAGTTCGAATACTGGTCCGCACCCAAAATTTGACCTATCGTAAAGCCACTTTAGGGCAGGCACGTATACAGGGGGAGGGTGACGGGGGTCATGACCTCCCCCAAAGCGCAATCTCAACTTCGCGATGAATTGAATGTGATGCTGAGCTGTAGAGTGAGTTTTAAAAGTTTAACAGGACGATTTTCGTATGGTACGGACACAATGTATAATTGTCGCCGGCGATTAATGCTGGTGCTGTAACGCACTTTTCCAATCAGCGGCGACAGTTAGCGCTGGGTTCGGCGTTTGTTTGACTTCTTTTGAATAGCAATAGTGAATTCTGGAGTGGGTATAATAGTCATTTGGTCGTACCTCTTTGTGTTTGAGACGTAGGTATACGATTTTTTTAGAATTGTCTTGTGTTTTATGTAATGTCGAAAAGTCATTTACCACACCTATCACAGTAGAACCCTAGTTCCATGCAA
Organism: Dioctria linearis; assembly: GCA_963930735.1. Classification (NCBI taxonomy): domain Eukaryota; kingdom Metazoa; phylum Arthropoda; class Insecta; order Diptera; family Asilidae; genus Dioctria; species Dioctria linearis. The sequence goes on from OZ005741.1 coordinate 68,796,055, forward strand.
TCAAGTTCTAGCCACCCGTTAATTTTCCATGGCGACACTGATTTAAGCCTGAGTTGTTCAAACGTTTTACGTTCGTAGGGAAGCATTAAAGTTTTCTTAGAAATATACTTGCAAATTGTTCCTAGGAGCTTCAGTGAATAACTATACACCGACAACAGTCCAAACGAATTGGTGGATTGATTCTGGTGGTTCGCTCTTTCGGACAAAGGCACAAGCATTCAGTTTTCTTAGAAAGGTTTGACATTTTTTCTTTAGATTTTTCATGCACTACTGGGGTCGGATTCTGCAACTCTGAGAGTTTGGGAGTTTGGAAGAAGATAATTTTCGTGTTCCCTAACTCCCCATTCGTGATTCTCTAACATAGTTGAGTAGTTAGGGAAAACGTATCGAAATATTGAAGCACGGCTAACTCTGTGTGGGAGGGTCATAGAGTATTGGGGGTTTTTCCTTCAGATTTTGGGTGTAGAGTACAAAAATATAGATGAACATTTTTTCGGGCAGGGTCTTTTGGGGGTGGAGAAGCGAGTAATATAGTGGTGTAGTTTTTTTTTATCATTTTAACTTCATATCTAGCTTTTTACCGCCGAAAGACGGATTTCTTTCATTTGGGTCATATACACCCCAGTTCCTTTATTTTCCATATATGTCTTCCGTTCCGCTGTAGAGTGAGTTTTAAAAGTTTAACAGGACGATTTTCGTATGGTACGGACACAATGTATAATTGTCGCCGGCGATTAATGCTGGTGCTGTAACGCACTTTTCCAATCAGCGGCGACAGTTAGCGCTGGGTTCGGCGTTTGTTTGACTTCTTTTGAATAGCAATAGTGAATTCTGGAGTGGGTATAATAGTCATTTGGTCGTACCTCTTTGTGTTTGAGACGTAGGTATACGATTTTTTTAGAATTGTCTTGTGTTTTATGTAATGTCGAAAAGTCATTTACCACACCTATCACAGTAGAACCCTAGTTCCATGCAATCAAGTTCTAGCCACCCGTTAATTTTCCATGGCGACACTGATTTAAGCCTGAGTTGTTCAAACGTTTTACGTTCGTAGGGAAGCATTAAAGTTTTCTTAGAAATATACTTGCAAATTGTTCCTAGGAGCTTCAGTGAATAACTATACACCGACAACAGTCCAAACGAATTGGTGGATTGATTCTGGTGGTTCGCTCTTTCGGACAAAGGCACAAGCATTCAGTTTTCTTAGAAAGGTTTGACATTTTTTCTTTAGATTTTTCATGCACTACTGGGGTCGGATTCTGCAACTCTGAGAGTTTGGGAGTTTGGAAGAAGATAATTTTCGTGTTCCCTAACTCCCCATTCGTGATTCTCTAACATAGTTGAGTAGTTAGGGAAAACGTATCGAAATATTGAAGCACGGCTAACTCTGTGTGGGAGGGTCATAGAGTATTGGGGGTTTTTCCTTCAGATTTTGGGTGTAGAGTACAAAAATATAGATGAACATTTTTTCGGGCAGGGTCTTTTGGGGGTGGAGAAGCGAGTAATATAGTGGTGTAGTTTTTTTTTATCATTTTAACTTCATATCTAGCTTTTTACCGCCGAAAGACGGATTTCTTTCATTTGGGTCATATACACCCCAGTTCCTTTATTTTCCATATATGTCTTCCGTTCTTTATTTCACATCTATTAGTACTCTGTTATGAAAATTTTTCTCATGGAAACTGAGTTTCCACGACTTACCAGTTCTTCATAATGATGAGTAGAAAATATATCCACTTTTGCACCAAAATGCGGCCACATTTTTTCATCTTAAGAATGACTGATTCAATTCTTTTGCAATTTGCTCCAAAACCATTTACCGGACTCAAAAACTAATTACATACCGAATTACAAGACTTAACGTCCATATTTAAATTTTGTATAGCATCTCTTCTGTCCTGGAAGAAGATCAAATTAACCATTTTCGCATGATTTAAAATTTTTAGTGGGTACGTTCAGACACCAAAATTAATATTTCTCTGTAATTATTGGAAGGATTTCCATAATTTGCTTTTGCAATTATAGCCAGGATATGCAGTGAGTCCATAATTTAATTCTAAAATTCTAGGTACCTACGTACCACAACAAAAAGAGCGAATACTGACAGTTGAGAAATATTCGTCTTACTTCTCCACACGCCGAGAGTTTTGTCGAGTGGAAAAGAAAGTGTGGTACTTCTCAATACAAATTCCCCGAGTTACAGAATTGCGATTGGAGAGTTAAGTGTCAAAAGAACTCTTATCTTACACAACTCCAGAACTCTCCATATTAGTGAGTCCGGGCCTTAGTGGCCGACCATGATTCCAAAGAGTTATATTGATTCAGGTGTTTTAGCTGGTCTTAGTCGCAAAAGCTATTTATGAGCGCTATCTATCATACATTTTGTTGTTGGAAATTTACTTGAACATTTTTCTTTAGAATTTTTATATAGAATTTTTACGGAAAAACTATAAAAATAAACTCCATTCGGTTTCCTCTGCGGTAGTTGGCGTTGCTTTGCTTGTACTCTCGTATTAATTCAAGTAGTGTTGTTTTATTTAACTTCACGTTTACTTTGAATTTCTAGGAGAAGCATAAACTTGCTATATCAGTTAGCGATGGAAGTAGAAATAGTAGCGAAAGTGTAAAGCGGAAGACTGATAAGAGCATTGACAAGTTTTTTTCAGAAGAAAGCAAGATCAGTTAAGTTCCCATCAGAAGAAATAGTCAGTAGCATATCATGCACTCCTACTCGCATTCCTTTAAGGGGTAACGCCACTGTAAAAGGTGTTTGAAAAAAACCTTTTAAGGGTATTATCGGGCATACATTGAACTTTAATAATTTTTCACAGCGAAAAAAAATCAAAATGGCGGCTCCACAGCCATCTTCCCGGGACATGTTTTGCTTGCAGGGCTCCGCGGCACGCAGCACCACTGGTGCACATTTGAATCTAGACAAAAAAAAAAAAAAAACATTAATCTAGAGGCTTATAACTAGAGAATGCCGTACGGATTTTTAAAAATATAAATTTTTGTCGATTTGGCGCGCGTTTGAAAAAAAAGTGTGATTTTTGACAAAAAAACGGCAGTTTGATTGTTAATAAAAAATCAACAAATAAAGTTATTGAAAATTCCGTACGGCATTCTCTAGATAATGTTAATGTTCACATCTGGTCAAAATTTCCAGTCGAAATTATGAAAATTGTTCGAGTTATGCTGCGTGCCATTTTGAAAAACCGTGTTTCGAGAAAAACGCATCTAAAGTTTTGAGAATAGTTTTTTATTGGAAAAAATAAAAAAAAGAAATTAAAATTTTTTTTACCGTTAGTCTGCAATCCCAGTTGCAAATGTCAAAAAGGTCAGTTGTGTTCAATTCGGCTTTTTCTGTCAGCTTTTTCTGTCAGCTTTAGAAGAAAGCTGGCGATAAAGCCGGCTGAAAAGCTCCAATTTTGTTTCAGGCTTCAGGTGGTCGTTTCGGAGCAAGTTTGACGTGCTTGGTGGCGACCTCCATTTTCAAAGGAAAAAAAATTTTCTCTTACGAGACCTTTTTTTCTGATTCTAGAGGCTTTAAACTGTTTTTTAAGCAAATAAAAAAAAACGATTTTTCAAAAAATTTATAGTGGCGTTACCTCTTAAATGTGACTCAATTAGCAAGCTCACTCTCAGCCAATTACTTCACCCGCTTCGCTTGCATCCGCAGCTATTTCTACTCGGTAGGTTTTACAAATCAAACTGTGAATTCGATTTTGTGATATAACGTAAATATGATGAAAAAACAATTTAAAAGCGACTTCTTCCGACTTTTTCCTCCCCCTCGAATGATTTAGTTGTGACCCCCCTGGGCTTCAGATCTGGATACGCGCCTGCTTTAGGGGGACTATACAAATGGGAAAATAGCAGATGGCCCTATCTTGGCGTAGCGCACCTACTACATATACAAAAAAAAACGCACAAACTAATTTGTCCTAGAACACTATCACTCAACCTCAATCACTCACAAGATGTTGTCCTTCCGTTTTATTTTCTGAAGACGATAGATAAATCCAACAACGAATTGTGTCGACTGTGCAAATATGAAGGATGAAACCTCCAAGTATATCATATGCGTGTGTCCCACACCTGCAGCTTTAAGTTTGTAAAAGAGTGGAATAGCATTAATCACTCGAAATAATGTTTGCAAGCTAACACAATAGATCAAGTATGGTCGAAGTGGCCGCAGGGTCCTAGTCGTCCTTACTCTTAACCTTAATATTAATAACCTGCACGAATTTGCTGAAAATAATATTTAATATCGGTGTTCGCCGGAAAAAAAGCTTGCGTCGTGGAGCTTTTTAATGAGAATTCTAAAGAAAACGTAAAATATGAGTCATGATAAGGTTGAAATATGCAAATTATGTGGAGAGATTTTGATATATATCAGGTGGATGGCTGAATGAATAGTTACGGGTGAATAGTTTTATAGATATGGGGGAGCGGTGCAGAAAATTAGAATTTTAGCTATGAAAGCTCATAGTAGGAATAGGATAAATCAATATAGCACGCACACAAATCTAAATGCTTTTAGTAATTCACTATACTTGCGTAATCCATTCAATAAACAAGAAACAATTCAATTCAAATAGATTTTAAGCTTTCACGTACTAAACGTATTGCAATTCAATTCGTTTTGCCCCGAGTGAGGATCTCGTGCAGGTTTTGTATTCAATGATCTAAAATGTTTGACACATGCAACATTCCCTCTGGAGTTTGCAATAGTGTTAAGGGAGTAAAGGAAATCAGGGTAACTGTTATCGGCAAAACTAGGGACGCATTTTAAAGTAAGGAAAACGAAACCATTAATAAAAATTTAGAAGAGAGATGGAGCAATAATAGAGCCCTGTGGCACACCGCCATCCATAGGGTTAGGTTCAGATGTAACGCTATCAGTTGCAACCCATATTAGATGACCATGTAAAATACCTACAATTAATTGGAGGATGGTTTCGGCAGAGATTGTGTAGTAATACAACATATTGCAGTCAAACGTTATAGTATGAGTTTTCTTTTTTGAACGATTGATTGTAGACCGGTTTCAGTGCATCGGCTATAAAGTGTACTGATAATAGCTGACGTGCTGAAACCGGTCTGGACTTAGTAGTATGTGTGATTGATAAACTCATATAATAGACGAGGAGGGGAAAGAATAAGTGCTTTAAGTTTGGCTAAAAGGCAAGGATGCCACCCAGCGGGAAATGATCATGCATGAAATAGGGTATACAGGAATTTGTCGAGGAAACCAGTATCAATGAAAAATATGGGTAGATTTCCTGCAGAAAAGAAGCGAAGCTCGATTTAAGTTCAAATCACGTTCGGACCGCTGTGCCCGTATGTACACGATTTTTTTATTCTTTTGTAGTTGATAATTCTTTGATGAGTCATCTGCGTAAATGTTTTTCTCCTTTTTACCTCTCAAAATCAGAATTGAATTGATGAATCATCTGCGTAGATGTCGCTGCAATTTCAATTTTCAAATTCAATTCATGTTTTGAGTATGAGTTAAAAAATTGCGTGCGATAATAAAATGTGAATGTACGGAGTAAATTTGTAGAAAGGCGCAATTTTTAGAATAAGTATTTTGGAAAAAAAAATAAATAAGAACAGAAATTATAAGAAGGGATTTTACTAAGTAAATATTGAAACATGCATTTTCCTAGTATCACAGTAACCGATTGACCTTCCTTTATCCAAAATCCATTCCTTTCTGCTGGTGTGCCCCTATATGTAACTGGAACCGAGTTAAGTCGAAACGACTACTAATAGCTAAACTACACAAGAATATCTAATTAGAAATTTAACATGAAATTTAGCTATAAGAAGTCGTTTTGACTTTGCTCGATTCAAGTTACATATGTAGGTATATATGTAGTACCCCAGGATCTTCACAGGGTTGTTAAAGAATGCATTATTTCTGAGCTGCATTCCTATACATTTTTTCAATAAAATGAACGAATTGGAAGCTGCAGTAAAAGTATTTTTAAAGAATTGGAATGGAATTAAATGAATTGTATTTCTCAAAAAAATATTGACCAATGCATTCTTTTTCCTTTTAGAAATTTTGAAATTCTTTCAAAAAAATACTTAAAAGTGCTTTATTTGTTCTTTCATTCCTAATCACAAAATAATTGCATGGAATAATTTCACTGAATTCAAGTGAATGCAAATGAATGCAAGTAAATGCAAGTGAATTCATACAGATTTCAATGAATGCAATGCATTGCAGAGTAATGCAGTTCAAAGTAATGCATTCTTTTTCTAAAAGGAAAAGTAAAGTATTGGGCAATATTTTTTTTGAGGAATGTGGAGTTGTATATGAAAGAATGCAAAATATGCATTCTTCATTCGTTTGAATTAAACCCAAAATAAGCTGCATTCTTTAACAACTCTGGATCTGCAAAATTTGATTGGTTGTGAATATTTGTTTTTCCGATGATTCTTCCTTGAAGTTTTCATCGAAGTTTATTCCCGACGTTTACCGACTTCTCCAGAAAGGCATCACAGCCTGCCTAGGACAATGTGTGTAAAATTCATCGAAGTTTCGGTTCAGAAATGGGTCATACAATACGGCTTCGAAGTGGTATTACATCCATTTTCCGCTGGGAATAAGTCTGCCATCCGTCCGAGTTTCACCGGATTTGTCCTAGTTTGGAGTGCGTCCGGGGAGAGTCCTGGCGAAGTTTTCTATACTGTCCGGGTTTTAAAATTTTGCAAACCAATTAAATAAAAATTTAATTTTTTGTGTATGTGCGGTGTAGTTGATAATATCGACAGTCAGACCGATTCGACTCTCACTCAAGTTCTCTCTTCTGGTCCCAGCCAATCTTAGCTCAGTAACGAAGCTAGCAGTAGGACAATTGCTTGTGTAACTTGCCTTATGTACCTGTGTTTGTTTTATATACCACTCCATTGACTGCAATTAAAAATCAGTTTTTTTTTTTACAACACAAAAACATGGAAATTGATGACACAAAATTGATAGATGAGTGGATGAATTTACAAAATTTCAGTCAAAATCTAAGCGAGAAGACAAGCTTTTATCGGCATTTTTTAAAACATCGTATGCTCATTTGTGCACCGAAGTATTGAAGTTTGCACAGTATGTTTAAGCGTACCAGCTCATAATTCCAACGAAGAGAGAGTGTTTTATCAATTTCACAACTGTGGATGAAAGAAAGGAATTCACTGAACATATAAACGGCTTCGTCACTAATCAAAATAACATTTAATTTTAAAGATTTTAATTGTTTTGATTTTTATACATTATTAAAAAATAATACAGGCTAGAGGCCTTTACTCTTTAGTCTCTGGTTTACAGAATGTTAAATCTCCAAAAGACTCTTATCTCAGATCAAAAAATTAGGTTCTGAAGACCATAAAAAGAAGTCTCTAGAGACACTTCTTGAAGTGTATTCACGAAATTTATATGTGGTCTCCAGAAATATGTGTTAATTGTCAAGAAAAACATTGTTAGAAAGAAAGTGAAAAGCTTTAAAAAAAGGACAACACAAAAAGTGTGATTTTTTTTTCTCCAAAAATAACCAGCCCCTATTGACGAGAAAATTTCTCTTCTTTAAAGCCATTACTATCCCAACTTGAGACTTCCGTCTGTTCGTCTGGGAACGTTCTGGGGAACGCGTATATTTAAAGAGCTGAAAATTTGCACACGGGCTTTTAAAAAAAAGTAAATTTAAGCTTGAAAATTGGCCAAATCGGGTAACACTTTCCTAGGGTTTCCATACACAGATTTCGTTTTTTACTGTATATTTGCACACTGCCTGAGAGCGAGTTACATGCGTAGCATAATTACGCTTAGCTTAATAAATCATTCACCATAGTCACAGTTACCAAATCTTAGTAAAGTTCATATTGTAATAAATTTTCTTGCACACCTGAATTCAATTCCTTGAATAAAGCTTAGATAACGTCTGCAAAAGGTTTTATCTCAGAAAGCTAAAAAATAATTGTATTACTAGCAGAGTTCAGTCTTCAGTTTTAGTTCAATAAAGTTAAAATTTTAAAAGTAAAAGTTTATTTTTTGTATTATACCATTTATTAACAAACGTAGCTAGCGCGTCAACGTAGAGAACTGAAATTTTGTACACAGTATTTTCATGAAAATAGTAAATTTAATTTCAAAAATGGACTAAATTGGGCAACTGATTCTTGGTGTTGCCATATAAAAATCTAAGGTTTGTACGTATACTGTGAAGACGATCACTCCTAGACGTTTTAATTGCACTGAAAAGTTCTTCAGAATATGAAATCCTATGAAATTGGTCATCATCATTTATACTTTCCAACGAACCATTCTAGAACTTGTGCAGATAGGTAGCCATACGAAATTACATACGAGTATTCATCTACAGCATCATAAGAATTGGTCTTATATCAATTCTAACTTTTTTACTTGTTTTTCTTATAAAAGGCATTCTTTATATAATTTTCTCTGAAATAATTTAAAGACCGTGCCTCTGTGATAGGCATTTGAATTCAAAGTTATCATTTCTTTAATATAACTTTCAGGTATGTGTAGTAACACATACCAAAAATTGGAAAATTTTAAGGGTTTCAAAGTTAGTTTAAATTTAGTATAATTCAGGCAGTATTCATCGCACAACACAAAACTTGACTTTCAGCAAAAGAAGAACGTTGGGAAAGTGTAAATTTTGTTCGATTTTCGATGGAATTACGCCATGATAAATTAAATAAAAATTAACAAAAAACCTTGCCAAGCTCACTCAACAGTTAACTTAACAACAGAACTCACAATAGTCTCCGGAAATCTAGATACGAAAAATGAGCAAACTTCGAAGAGTAGAGACCGAGCATGGAAACCCGATTGATTTGAAACACACCACGGGAGACCGGAGCCGGAGAACAAAATAATTTCAAGTTTGGTATCGTTAGAGATTTTTTTGCATCTCCAAAGTGTATGGTCTCTGGGTGTCCAGAGATCGAGAAAGTGGTCTCTTGAAGTTAAAGTCTCTTGCAATGTAGATTCACCTTTCCCGAGAAATGAAGCTATTTTGAAAGCTATATGGCACACTAAATGTAAATGTAAAATTGTATTTCTAATTTTTAGAAGATTTATTTATGTTCCTACCTAATTGTAAGAGAGATTTAATTTAGTTCATTCGCATAGTTTTATTTTACTGTTTTTTTGTAAACTGACTAATTTTATAATAAATAAATAAAAAAGACACTATGCATAACAATTTCAACCTATTTCATAAGTAAGTAAAACAGAAAATCATTTGGCAACAATGTCCGGGTTTCAAGCTAAAATGTCCGGGGCTTTCGAACTTGTTGTCCTAGTTTAATGATTTTACAGATGGCAGCCTTAACTGGGAACTCACTTTGAAATATCTAGGAAAAAGTATTGGATAATGATGGATATTTGACAAAGGATCTTCATATGAAGAAACGACGAAAAACATATTCCTCAATTATATTTAACAGGCCATTTTTCTATTTTGTTTTTTAATAAAAAATGTTCTGAAATGAAAAAAGAAAAGTTTTTTCTCTCTCGACAGTAGTATCTAGCACTTTTCTTAAATTGGAAAAATAATCTTGGCCATCCAGATAGCCTAAATATTTCTATTTGCGATAATATATGTAATTACATTCCCAAATACTTTTGTTTTGAATGGTTCTCGTGTGTTTATTTCGTAAATATACCTCTACGTGCTTAATTTTAACTGCTAGTATTTCTCATACATAATCTATGAATCGTCGATGCTGTATAACAAAAAGTCATTTTCAGAGATCAATGAAAAAAAAAAAACAATATTACATAAAACTCATATGTCACAGACAGTGATTGATTCAATATGAGAAAAGTATAGCATCCCCGCATAATGGAAATTTTTATGAGTTTAGGTCGTGAAAACAGAAAATCCTACAGAGCTTCCACCACCACTACCGATAATCTAAGGCGAAAAATAGAACACAACCTCCATATTCTATACGAGAATATTATTTTTCCTTCCTGCCTTATACACAAACATATGCTGGCGGCGTAGAGTCATAAGACAAGGAGTTTCCATTTATCGGGCAAAAATTTATTACGAAAAGGGGGACCATTCAACAGAGCTCATCTGAATGGTCAAGTGATAAGGCCACCACATCTGAACAACTACAGGAGCTTCCCCCAGGAATGAGTTCGCTTCTTCTTTCTTCTATTCAGTGTTATAATGAGGTGCTAGGCTTATCTACCAGAATCATAAATTTACAAAGTTTGGTTAGTTTAACTAAATTGTGAATTTATTAAAAAAAATGGACTTTCATTAAATATATATATATATATATATACAGGGTGTCCCGTACGTACCGCATTTCCTTTATACCCCGGATTCCTCACTTAATTTCGAAAAATAAATTATATGGGAGGATAGCAGGAAAATGCACGGTGTGGGCGGTAGGGGGTTTTGTGATTTTGGGTGCTTTTTATCCTAATACCATGTAACTTTCTTGTTATACACCCTATGAAGGTGATTTGCATCTCAGGTGATAGTAAACCCTCTACCGTTTCCAACAAATGCTCAACCGTCCGTCGGCAGTTATAGGATGTCAAAGTCAAAAAATTGGATAACTTTGCAATTTCTTTTTCAATTTTAACGATTTTCCCGCCAAAATGCATGATAACTATACAGTTTTATGACAAGATTTAAAGACCCCGGAATGTTACCTTTAATTTAACTATGCGCATGTACCTACCTAAATACTACCGTTATTGAGATGTTCCCGTTTTTATGGTTCATAATTTCATTAATTTTGCTAATAATAATAGAAATTGCGCCTAATGTTATGCAATTCCACGCAAATTAACCAAATTCATGAAATTATGCATCATAAAAACGGGAGTATCTCGAGAACGGTAGCATTTAGGTCGGTACATGTACAGGTAACATTCGGAGGTCTCGAAATCTTGCAAGAAAGTGCTATCCTTGGCTTGCCTTTTAGCGGGGAAATCGTTAAAATTGAAAAAGAAATTGCATAATTTCCCAATTTTTTTAATATAACGTCCTATAATTGCCGACGGAAAGAGGGTAGAGAGGTGGTTAGGCATTTGCTGGAAACCGTAGAGGGTTTACTATCACCTGAAATGCAAGTCACCTTCATAAGGTATATAACAAGAAAGTTGCATGGTATTAGGATAAAAAGCACCCAAAATCACAAAACCCCCCTACCGCCCACACCATGAATTTTCGGCTCTCCTTCCATACAATATATTTCTCGAAATTGAGTGAGAAATCCGTGGTATAAAGGAAATGCGGTACGTACGGGACACCCTGTATATGTACATCTTAAAATATAAAAATCCAGTGTCAGGATGTTTGTACACGCTAAACCGATTCCAATGAAATTTTTTGAATGTGTTTCGTTGGTTCCAGCTTGAAATATAGGATAGTTTTGAGCACGACAGATGGCGCTGTTGTCGAGATCTAAAAAATCTGCCTGAGAACGCGTCGACGTGGAAAGCTGAAATTTTGTAAACGGCAAATACAACTTCAAAAATCGACTAAACCGGGCAACTTCTTCGTAGGGTTGCCATACGAATATTTCGTTTTTTAGTATATATCTAGACACTGCCTGACAACGAGGGCACGTAGAGAGCTGAAATTTGGTACGTGGTGTTCCCATAGCAATAGTGAATAAAATTAAAAAAATTGACTAAATCGAGCAACCCCTTCTTGGTATTGCCATACAAAATTTTGGTTTTACACTGTTAGGGATTTTTTGTAAGTTAGAACACACACAAGAGGTTAACACTTTTATTTGCTGATTTTTTTAGTAAATTATTATGTTCTTCTTAGATATTTAGCACTATAAATATATTGTAATAGTTCAGTAACACCTCTTTGTTGTATAAGTATGTATGTATATACTTATTATTATATATAATTATTCTTCTTAGATATTTAGCACTATATTATAATAGCTCAGTAACACCATTTTTAAACTTGCACTATTTCATATTCTTCTTTTATAATTCTTTTAAACTTTTTACAACACACCGAACTTCCACACAAATTCACGGCCCACTCGTCACACTTTTCTTATTACGCGCTTCGTCTTAATTCCAAAACTAAAAACTCCTCGATCTTACTCCAATACAATACCTCGCATTGAGGGTCACTCAAATTCTTGCAATCATAAATTCTGCCCAATTTTCGATTTGCGCGATATTGAGAAATCTCAAAGTGGAAAGCTTGCAATTAATTAATAATTTTTGTTTATCTGGGTCACAATTCGCTATTCCCTATCAATTGAAAATGCAAATAAATGTGAATAACCCAATGCCAAGCTTACAATTTAATTTAATTTATTGTGTTTACTTTCGCCAAGACTAGGTCGTGAATTTGTGGAATAATTACTTTCTTTACATTCCTTACCCCCGTAGAAAAGAAAACTGATGCCTACAGGAGGTAACATTTTTCGGTCCATTTTTTTTTTTATTAGATGTTGAGTTTTTTTTTTATGGTGTATGAGATGAAACAAACAGTTTTGTAATTTTACTTTTTCCTAATTCATTAAATTATTAGTTTAAACCAAATTTATAAATTTCATCTATAAGAACAGATTAATAATACCAATTAATTTCACTATAGAACAACCAATAAACTTTTATATAATAGTAACAAGAAAAGAACCTAAGCAGTGCTAAATCTAATTTAATTACATGTCTACAATAATAAAAAATAAGGCTATGCGACTTCGTCTTTACTTTTCTCAACTAACTTACGAAAGATATATAAAAATGATTTAATTTGTTTATGTGTCTTATATATTATTATTCCTTATTATATCAGATAGAATGGAAAAGTATAAAAGAGCAGAGGGCAGAAGTGTATATTAATATATAATTAATTACTTTATTATGGTATTCTGTTCTTGTCTTTGTTTATATTTTCCTAAATCTTAACCTTAAATGAACGTCCCAATTTACTAAACCTGCTAAGTGGGTTTTCCGAAACTGATGTTTCTGGTACCACTATTTCATTGAGTTCGTGGTCTTATTTATTTGGGTCTTCAGAGCTTTTCGATTCGTTATGGGGGGTTTCTTTCGCTGGTTCGGTTTGCCTTGCAATTCTAGTAATTTTAGGGAATCTTTTACGAATTACTGCCACAATCAGAAAAAGAACAATGAAAACGCACAAAATACTAATTGTGGAATTGATATGGGTTTGAATAGGCTGTTGTTTAGAATCTCTCGTTAATTTGACTAAGTTTATATCCTTTTCCAGGTCGTCTATTGCTTTTGTGCCAGACTTTAGTGCGTGTTAGTAATCGTTATTTTGAACGAGGTCCGCATTCATAACTTCCAATTTAGGAAAATTAAGAATTTTCTGGTAATCTGCACTAACTCTTAGTTTCGGGATATTTGGTTGGTCTGGCTCCCTAACAGGAATAGCTTGTTCAAATGTCTTTTCAAAAGGTATCTCAAACACGCCCATTTGATACGAACACATTTCTTTGAGAGTAAGTATCCCTTGATCGTGTAAGGCTTCACGGTAATTAGCTTCCTTACAACGTACCACTAAACTTGTCCTCTGCTGAAAATTATAGAGCCACATATTTTTTTGTACCATTTTGATAAAGAAATCTTTGCTTTGGTCTGTAATCCTATGCAAACAAGACGGCTGATCGTTGAAAGGGTTATCAAAAACGTTTATTAAGCAATTATTCTTGTCTTGGCCTATAAATTTAGGTTGGATTTGTTTGCAAATGTATATGCTGGTATAATTAGCTGATGTGTACGAATCGCATTTAGTTGTAAAATCTTGCTCTGAGAATTCTAAATAGTTTCGATGCTTAGTATTATTAAAAAGGTAATTTGTGTGGATATCCAGAAAGTAAGACTGTGTATTTGAAATCGGAGTCGGAAGTAAGTAAACTTTATTTATTGTATAAACTGTAGATTCTGTGAGCGGGATGTGAATTCGAATAAGAAATTGGTTATTAATTTGGAAATAGTCCAAATTGATTACTTGGCTCAATAAAGTCAAATCGTTTAGGAGTGGGTGTCCGTAATTTATTTTTATTATCTCTTGGTAGGTTTTGGAAAGATAGAATTGCCGGATGTGATTTTTTCTGGTGTAATGCTGTAAAAATTGTATCCTCTTCTGCGAGGTGGAAGTAGACTTCTTGGAGCTTTACTAACATAAGAATGGTTATTTCATTGTAATGTGCTTGTATGTGAACCTTTGGAAACTGTCTGAGAACGCGTCGACGTGGAGAGCTCAATTTTTGTACACTGCGTTTTCATGAGAACTGCAAACACAAATTCAAGAATGACCAAATCGGGACACCGCTTTTTGGTGTTACCATACAAAAAGTTAGGTTTTCACTATATATTTAGACACTGCCGCACGCGTCGACGTAGAAAGCTGACATTTTGTACACGGGATTTTCTTAAAGAAAAATTTAAATTAAGTTTAGAAATGGGACCAATCAGGCAACTCCTTCGTAGGGACATGAAAAAAATTTGCCACATGGTGTTTTCATAGAAATGGTAAATAAAATTTCAAAAATGCACTGCATGAGAACGCGTCGATGTAGAGAGCTACACTGTCTCAAACAAATGAATGTATGCATGCACACTCTCTCTCTCTCTCTCTCACACACACACACACACACACACACACACACACACACACACACACACACACACACACACACACACACACACACACACACACACACACACACACACACACACACACACACACACACACACACACACACACACACACACTCACACACTCACACACACACACACACACTCACACACACACACACACACACACACACACACACACACACACACACACACACACACACACACACACACACACACACACACACACACACACACACACACACACACACACACACACACACACACACACACACACACACACACACACACACACACACACACACACACACACACACACACACACACACACACACACACACACACACACACACACACACACACACACACACACACACACACACACAGAGAGAGAGAGAGAGAGAGAGAGAGAGAGACACACACACACACACACACACACACACACACACACACACACACACACACACACACACACACACACACACACACACACACACACACACACACACACACAGACACACACACAACACCACACACACACACACACACACACACACACACACACACACACACACACACACACACACACACACACACACACACACACACACACACACACACACACACACACACACACACACACACACACACACACACACACACACACACACACACACACACACACACACACACACACACACACACACACACACACACACACACACACACACACACACACACACACACACACACACACACACACACACACACACACACACACACACACACACACACACACACACACACACACACACACACACACACACACACACACACACACACACACACACACACACACACATATACACACAGGGTGAAACTCTAGAGTACCGTATCGCGTGATCGATTCAGATAATAGCTTATATATTACTTATCTTTAACAAACCCAACCCCATCCCCACCTATCTAGGTATCTATATTATCGACGGGCTACATCAACGGACTCCCCCTAGTATATATATTGGCAACAAACTGTTTTATAAATTCTTGAAAAGACATTGCCGAAACATATCTGCTCCATTACTTTACACACTCTTTGATTTCATTCACGAACTTACATGGATTTCTCGTAATAATAAGTCTTTTGCCTTGGAAATGCCTGCATTTTGCACCAATGCACATGAAGTACTTTTTCTCTTGTATAGTTATTGCCCTCTCGATTTATTCCCTATAAAATTTATATTTTATGGCATTTTTATGAATCACATCGAGGTCATATATATATAGAAGAAAAATGCATTCAAAACCATCGTCAATGGATCATAATTATGACAGGCGAGCAAAAAGGTTTTGTAAGATGAAAGTGTTCAAGGATCTGCTTTTAGTCGTTTCGATTCATACAAAGCTGTTTGAAAAATTGTAAGTGATTTTTTTTTTTTTTTTTTTTATTTTATAGACTCGGAATTTAGCTTTTGAATGAAAATTTATTTCAGTATGGTTTTGTGTATGAATTTTATTTTTACCATATCAAGCCAGGTATGTTGAAAGACCGTAAATTTCAATGGAAATTTTCGTTTTTGATTTCGTTTGGAGGTATGCACTTCAACTGAAATGAAATCAAGTTATCTACTCGTATATATGTCGTAGACACTTGAAGTAATTTTTCATTTCATGAAAAGTCTAGCCATTTCGCGAAATTCAGACGGATAGCTTTTCAACTTACGCTCAATGACTTATTACACTAAGGGCCGCAAACACCAACCAGAATAATCCATATTCATGTGTAATGCACAAACACCAACCAAGATTACTCGCGATTTAATCCGTCGTAGTATTACACCCGTGGAATATTTTATCCGAGATTTTCCGGGGGTTATTCCGAATAGGTGACAGATGAGCAAAATTTGAATTTAAGTGACAATTACAGCAGACAACAAAGAATAACATGTTTCCGTGGCAACTATATTTCGGTTAGATGCACTGATCTTAAATTATTTCTCTACTAAATTTTTTTTTAATATTATGTAAAAAGAAAATTGAAAATTAAATTAATTTTGTTCATTATATTGCTTATTCAACATTTCTTATTTTAAAACATAATGCTCTTTTATTTCGAAATACCGAAAATATCCGAAAGTAATGCCACATAAGCAAAAAAACTATTTTTATTATTAATTATTATTTATTTATTATTAATTATTCTCGAATAGGAATAATCTTTACGCAGGAAATAGGATTATCCTCGTTGGTGTTTACGGCCCTAAGTGTCTTATACCCTAGACACACAGCACGAACTTATGAATCATTTGTACTAACTATTCATTAAAATGCCGTGTGTCAATAGTATATGTCATTATAGCTCGAAAATCAGATGATAATGAAGTACACTAATGAAGTGTTTTCCTCCTTCATTATAGCTATAATGAGGAAAAATGTGCTAGATTTGACATATAATGTAAATCTGGAGCTCCGCTGTGCATCTGCCGATTTGAAAAATAAGAAGAAGAAATGCAAATCACAAATTATATTATTAATAATTTTAAATATAATGTTTTTCTCATTTGGAAATTGTTAAATTGAAAATAAAATAAATAAAAACAAAGTTTATCGCGTTAATTCGATCCATATTGATAAGTTCATCAAAACCAGTTTGACAGCACAACTTAATTAAAGAAATGGCTGTGTGTCTGCAGTTTATAATGAATCATTATAGACTAATGAGTCGTTAGTTATTTCTTTATTAAGAATGCTGTGTGTCTAGGGCATTAAATATGTAGTCTTTTGATGGAGAACAGAAGAACTTTAAGAACTTTTATTTTTAACGATTCTAAATCAAATCATAAATACAAGAGAAAAAACAACTTCCTCGTCCGGGGCTAGAAACCGGGACCTTCCGCTTGCGGGGCGACTGCTCTTACCACTGAGCTAACGAGACAAATGATTTTCCCTCTTGCATTTATTAATTTGTAACTAGCCTACATCTGTCCCGTTAGCTTAGTGGTAACAGCAGTCGCCTGGCAAGCGAAAGGTCCCGGTTTCAAAACCCCGGACGAGGCGGTTGTCATTTCCTCCTTTAATTATGATTTGATTTCGTGCTTTCATGAAATGCCACGAGCTTCTAGGCTTATACTGTAATACGAACCGATTAGTCCATCAATCCAATCTAGTTAGACATGTTCGACGTTGTAAGAGGTAGCAGTGTGTAACACGGTGAATGTGCTGCCAATTGTGACAGGACCACATGATTTAACCCTGGCTGGGACTGAGCACAGCCAGAAAATTGAGGCGAAGGAAGAAGAAGAGTAATACATCTGCGTGATTTGGCAATTAACATAAGACAGTAAGAACTGCAAGAAGTTTAAACTCAAAAATTATCTCGAGTAATCGGAACATTTTCTTGCAAAATTATAAGTGGAAAAGAAGCCTGAGAGCTACAGGTATTGTGCACTTAAAGTTGGATGTCGTTTCCACCCAGGTATATCATTTATATCCTATTACAGGTAGTACAGGGATACTGAAATAAATTTACTACACTTAGTGGCATCGGGAGGAGGATGCACAGCCGCGAAGGCAGCCAAAAATCCTCGAGAATACTTCTCAAGCCATGAAACAGAAATCTATATGTGTGCGTTGTGAGTCCGTTTTCTAAAATGTTCTATATATATTGACAAACATTGACTTTATATATGCTATAGAGCCTAAACTACTATCCATACAGGAAAATAGTCTTCTAGTAAATTAAAGCATGGTTTCTTAACTTTCCAAAGGCTATACTTACTGTATACCTTACTCAATAAAATAATAAAATAATTTTGATTAAAAAGTAAACGTATTCACGTGACAGAAGCGACATCTGTTGGAAATTTAAACAACTTTAGGTTAGTGTAATCTTAGTAAACTTTGGGTTCGGAGAACGGAATATTCAGGAAGGTAGTAGGATAATTCGTAGAGTATAAATACAGCGCTCTCATACCCAGGAGGCGGAGTCTTATTACAGACAGTGAAGTGAATGAAGTATACTATTTGGATTGTGATAATTAGAAGTACAGTACTAGCGATAACTAAAGAGTTGATTTGATAATTGCTTGTGAATTATTTCTGAAATATTGTGTTTTAAATATCGAACTAAAGCCACGCTCGTAACAATATATTATTAAAAGGTACGATAAAATAAAATAAAACCTTTAAATATAAACTAATAAATATAAAATAAAAGTGTATTTTATACAGTAGAAAAGCTTAGCGTAAACTACTGGAATGGAAGGTTATTTTCAAAAATTAACTTGCAAGTAAAACCTAATAATTTTTCGCATAGGGAGAACTACTCATGTAACATTTTTTGATATTGGAGGGCTAATATCGACTATTGAAACTCAACAGGAATTTAAATTCAACCCTTTTATGTCTGAATGCAGATAGAGTGCTTAACAGATTCCTAAAATCATAATCCCTTCAAAATTTTCAGCAAGTGTGTAATTTATATTACATGAAAAGGCCTATGACTGAATCTTATGCATTTCATCTTGCTGAATTATTTCTTTGTTCCAAGTCTCCGCAAGTATTATTGAATTATCTTCATCTGGCTCCTCTATCTCTACAAGAAATTGATCTTAAATCACTTCGAGGAAATCTTTTTCATATATATTAAAATCAAGACGTAAGAAGTCTTATGGTTGTTTATTGATTTCACTAAAGCCCTAATACATCTGAGATAGTTTTGCCTACTTAACTAATACTTAACTAAAGGAATTCTTTGTATTTTCTACTCTACGTCTATTTATTACTAGTTGTTGGATTCTAGATCTCGTATATTTAATTCTCGTCTTTACTTATATCCACGGCTAGTAGTTAATTTTAAGTATCGGCACACGGATGTTCTCGTGTCTTTGCTCGCAACTATGTACTTAGGTCTGATCGGAATACGGATTGACTCACAAAATTAGGCGGAAGTCTATACAAATCTCTCTGGAAATAGATGTGGATATACACACGTCTCGGTGAACAGAATACGGACGGCTTCGTACTGGCTAGATCGAACGTGGATGTGCACACATCGTAAACTATAGAACACGGATCCGGTCTCGTGCTTCAATAAACTGGACATGGATATACACACGTCTCGGCAGTGAGAATGTGGATAGCCTCGTATACTAACTAGAGGAGATGTGGATGTACATACAGCTCACAATATAGCACACAGATTGTCTCGTATTTTATCCAAATAGACGTGGATCCTCACACACCTCGGCGTTTAGAATGCGAATCGCCTCGCATTCACTGGAGGAGATCTGGATGTTCACCCAGCTCAAAATATAGAACACGGATATCTTCCTGTTTACTAAAATCGCTCATGTTAACTAGACTGGCAGATGGTTGGGGGGATGTCCACTCTCAACAAGCTTGATCTGGCTTAGAAATCGCACTGCGAGATCTTTTTCGGTTGACTGGTCAGTCGAAGTCAAAGTGCTGCTAGTGCATTGTATCCTTTTGATCCATATATCATTGTCCCTAGATGAACAGGTCTTCAACAATATGTGATCTACGTCTTTGGGGATTTTCTTTGGCCCTCAGCTCTATGATGTCGTAGTTTCCTCACTCGTTGGTTGTTGCCCTCTTTATTTGGCAACTTGTCGTTACGTTGGCTTCTATTTTATGGCTTCTGCACAACATCAGCCATTGCTTTTAATCTTACTCTGCAGTTAGTTGAGTTAGTTGGGGAGGGAATGTGGGAGTAGGAATAGGATGGTTGGTTATATTGGATAGTTTAGGATTGCAGTTCCTAAGTAGTGGGTTAAGACTGTCAGAGACCGTCTTGGCTGCGTTGCTATTACCCACGATAGTAGTTACCTGCGTCGTCGTAGAATGATATTTTTCCAACTTGGAAATACATATTTGATATATATGCCTTAGTTAGAAGTAGCGGTGATAGGTATAGAAAACCTTAAGGTATGAGTAGATCTGGCAGGTTATTAATGACTGGGTTGGGGTGATCTGGAATTTTCTCCAATTGGTTGATGGCTTTTTTGAAGAGGTATTCCTGTATAGGGGTTACGTAAACGGCTTCATAAACCACTTTATTGGCGAATGGCGGGGAATGTCCACACTCAACAAACTTGATCTGGCTTAGCAATCTTATTGCGAGATTCTGTCTGGTTGACTGGATAAAACCAACTGCTTTCTATGGCCTGGTGGCTTGCCTTTTATAGGCCTGGGTGCAACCGACAGGCGAACAACCCAACACTCGTTTTCACAGGCGGGCTACGGCAGCTGACTGATTTAGGCAGCTAACACTCGGTGAGTGACTGATCAGTCGAAATATAAGTACGTACATGTTTTTGTACATGTTATATTGGTTGCTGCTTAGGCATATGCAGAATGAAGGCCATTCGCCGTGTAGGTAAAAATGGACTACCATACAAGATATTCAATAAGAACCTATCCTTTTATTATATACTTGTATCTCATAACTAAACTTTCTTTTAAGTTTTTAAATCCATCATTGCAATAGTGTGATCTTTCAAAATTTCGATATTTGTACTTTCGTTTGAAGAAATATTCTGACTTTTTTTTGTAAACTTCTCCGCTCGGGACATATTTAGGTTGAAATATATATTTTTTTTTTTGTGAATAAATTTTTAATTAAAATCCTTTACAGAACAGAAACTTCACCACTAAATTTTTTCACAGATAGAGGATATTTGATCAATATTGATTAAGTACTGAATTTAGGTACTCTAAGTTAATATTACGAGGCAATATTCCTCACCATACTAAGCACCCATGTAGCCAGATGAGTGAGATGTCGGGATTGTAATTGTGGAAATCCGGGTTCACATCTAATTGATATGCAAAATGGTGAGTGTTAATGTTCTCAGCTTCTATAGAGCTTTTGCAAGTAATACTGTGAAAAGCAATTATAATAAACGATACTGAACAGTACTAAAATGAGTTATGTTAGCGATATCTAACGACCACAGAAATATGTGCTTCATTGAGAACTTGTGAGTACCGGATTTTCTATGTGGGTATTGACTATGATAAGGAAGGAAATCGGCGAAAAGTAGGTAGTTGCCGCATGTATCAGTTACGTGTTAGCCTGCATCTCAAATTTTTATATTGATCTTAAGGTTCCATTAAAACGTTCCAAATAACGATCAAATTAGATTTTGTTTTTTGTTTTTTTTTCTGCAATTAGGAAAAATTGAAAATTTTAACAAAAAGTGAAATCGAAAGACATGTTTCCAACAACAGATATATTTTAAATAAAAAAGGATTTATTGAAAAAAAAATTTCTTTGAAACTCTTTTAAAATTTGCAAGTAGCGAAATTGCACACTATACCACTTGGTAGGAAGATTATTTTGTAAATTTTCTGTCAGCCTCAGATCTACAATACACGTCGACCCTTATAATCGCTACCAATTATAAATATGTATGGTCTTATATTCCTTTTCAAAATTTTGTAAAAGCACCACAAAATGCATGGGTTTCCAAAATCACTTTGGAACCCGACCATCTCCATCTCCACAGTTTGTACGAAATACCAAAGTAACTCACCGCTATTTCTTGTTTTTCTCTCCCTGCCCCACAACCCCGCTGGGGGGTTAGAATTTTCGCGTTTTTGCGATGAGACATCATTTTCAAAAAATCATATCTCGAGAAAGGAGAAACCGATTTATCTGATTCAAATGCCAAATTAAGCTCAATAGTTTATACTTTTCACAAAAAAAATATAGCAGTACCGAGAGAAAAAATTTTCCTCACTAAGAGTATTTTTTTTTTCAAAAAAATAGTGTTATACAGTGTGTTGGGCTTCGTTTTTGATATATGAATTTTCAAGGTCACTGTACACCCAAAATAACTTGTATGGGTTTGCTGCAATAATGGGAATGTATTGCTTTTTTTTCTACTAGGGACCTTTAGCACTTGTTTTTTGTATTCTTGTTTTGAAGTAGCAGATAAACGAAGAATTAATATGCCTATAATAACATATTGAAAATGGTTAAAAAAGTCCCGAGAGGTGGCATTAGTTAGCAAAAATATGGATTCAGTAATTCAAACAACGGTTTTGGCGTTAATAGTGGGGTGGAGAAAAAGTAACTAATTTTTTGTTATGTGCTCGATGAGACCTTTACAAAAGATACCCACATGCCAGGAAACGGAAGAAAGTAAAAATTGCCTTGGAAAATGCTCAAATTTGCAAATTTTCGCGAGAATTGTTGCGGTTAAATTGGCGCAAAATTTGAACGAAAGTGCCAAATTCATTCGGATAAAATTCAAACCATACAGGAGATAGGTATGTAGATTACTGAAGCTATAACTGCCTTGTGCGTGAGTTTACAAAACCGCCGGTAGATGGCCCAACATTTTTATAGTTTTCATTACTTTTAAATAGATAACTGATATCTGAGATCTTCCTGAAATTTCGTACAATAATTTCCTAACAAGTGTGCAACTATAAAAAAATGGATTCATCGACAATTTGGTTAAGTAGTTTTCGAAATGAATTTTTCGGGCAGAAATTTTGGCTGTCCAAAATTAAATATCGGAGCGAGTTTGGGAAAATATGCTCAAATATTCAGAAGAAAAGAGCAAACGGAATTTTGCATCGGAAAAAATTTGGTCGAGATTTTTGGTGGGCATAGTTTGCTCCCATACGCAGGTTACTTTGGGTATACGGTGAATTTAAAAATTTATATCTCAAAAATGAAGGGGAACACGGTAGCAATTTTTTGTACATGGATAGATAAGTATTCTATCTTTACAATAAAAATACAAAAAAAACGTGCAAGAGGTAGGGGAAAACAAAACAATATGGGTGAGCTATTTTGGTATTCCTTCAAATTGTGAAAATTTCTTCCAAATCGGAGATGGTCAGGTCCAAAACAAATACTGTTTGATCGTTTTCGTATGGAATACCTGGATACACTCGTATATATATTTTTTTCGGCAATATTCATTCATTATACATATATATTTATATATATACCTATAAGCATCATTGATAGAAATATGTAAAAAAAAAAGACGAAAAAACCGCCCATGCACCATGGCAGGATGTTACATGTACGGCGATACTCTATCTGGATTACCAGAAGCTGGCCGTACATGTACGGAAATACCGCTGAAAAAGTTAATAGATGATATATAATATTTGCCCTGCAAATTAATTTTAAATTTGTCTGTATTTTGTGCTTTTTGAGTAATTTGTTATCAGGATTCGCTTTTTTAGACATCGAGATCAATCTGGAAGTTTCCAAGATATTTATGAATCATAATTTCCAAAATAAGGACTCAATTAATAAAACACTCTTATTCTTACTCCAAAACTAAGTTGAAGAAGGAATGGTTTTCTTTTTTATAGTTATCTTTACCAACATCCCACTTTTAAGCACGACCACGAATTTGGGCACTCTGTATAAATTCCAAAAAACGTACTACGCAGTACCAGTATAAGAAATTATTTACAATAATGTCCCAAATTTTGCAGTTGAACTTTTATGATATACAATTATTTTCACCAGTCAGACAGCAGAATTATTAACTACATATTACCGGATAGAAATTGTCTCTCTATATTCAAATAGAGCCTTGAAAATGAGGAAAAAATAAGGAAGAATCAGATTTTAATTAAAAGAAATTTTAACTTAACTAAATCCTAAGCTGTACCTAAACAAATAAATCAAAGGCATACAAAAGCACATCCGATTTCATTTCAGTGGATAATGCCGTGAAAGAGGCAGTGGATCCTATAGTAAACAACCTTCATCGACAACCAAAATAATAAATGGAGACTCAATCCAGTTGGATCGAATTAATTATGAATAATAAAATATTTATTATATTATTTATTTATTTATTATATTTAATATTTATTATGCTTTTAGAACGGGATCTATCCTAAGTTTAAAACTTTTTTATTGTTTTTTAGTGTTTTTAACATTTTTTTTTAATATTTTTAATTTTCTTTTATTTTTTTATTTAATTTGAATTTTTTTATTTTATTTTAATGTTTTTATTTTTTTAGATTTTATTAATTTTTTTATTTATTTTTTTAATATTTTTTTTATTTTTTAAATATATTTTTCATTAAGAAAGAAAGCAAGCTGAGATTCGAACTCGTTGCAGACAGAGTCTGGGTTTTTGATATATAAGTATATTATTTATAATGATAACATAAAAACAAGCAAAACTCAAAAACGAACGGATTTAACCTTTCTGCAGGCACGTATGTAGTTCAACAACTTTTAACAGACTCAATTGGTCCTACTCATAAAATGTGTGTTTAATCAGGTAAGAAATGTATGGTAGTCTATTTCTCATACCAAATACTGTAGGCACGATCTCAAAAGCCTCTTGAAAGAACCAAAAGTAACTACAAAAAAATTTCTATTCGAAGTAATCAATTTTCCGCACAAATTGTATTACAAAATGTATAGGTCTGTTCTATACACACCTTTGTGTCTGTTAGAGTAGTAACGCCACTCCTGGTCGCTTCCACTTGGGAATTTCAAACGAATTTTAAGATTTCGAATTATTTTCCATTGTAGACATACCAATTAAGTATGATGTGAAGTTTCAGGTCGCTGTCTCATTTTTTTTTAGTTTTGTTTGAAAAACGAAAAAGTCTAGACAGATTTAAAAGTCCGTTTAAGGGCTAATGGCCAACTATACTGCTGGTGCAATGAACAATATAGAATAATTTTATCGTGTGCCATGTGTATTATTATTATTAAAGTAATAAAAGTCGCATGTTAGCCTAAATCGATCTCTTTTTCCATCAAGCGGTCTTTAATAGCACAGGTAATGCCCTAGCTTTGTAATAAAAACAATTTTTTTTTTGTAATTTCGTATGGTCACACCCCTGCGCAAGTTGGATTTTTGAAGTGGCTTTTCGCTTATATCTCTAGAATGTCTCGTGGGACAGCAAAAATGATTATAACAAATTTCATAGGATTTCATATTCTGAAGAACTTTTCGGTAAAATTAAAACGTTTAGAACTGATCGCTTTCACAGTATATGTAAGAAACAACATTTCTTATATAGCAACACCAAGAAGGTGTTACCTGATTTAGTCTATTTTTAAACTTTATTTACTATTGCCTACACCATGTACCAAATTTCAGCTCTCTACGTCGACTCGTTCTCAGGCAGTGTCCAAATATATAGTAAGAAACGAAATTTTGTATGGAAACCCTACGAAGGAGTTGCCCGATTCGGCCCATTTTCGAACTTAAATTTACGTGTTTTAAAAAAGCCTGTGTCCTCTAAGTGAACGCGTGGAGAGAGTGATCGTGCGGACGGACGGACTGACGAATACGCAAAAATCGAAATAACTTTTAACTTTATACGTGCGTGTTCAATTATTATTATTACTTAATTTAGATTTCATCTAGGGTATAAAAAGTAACTATGCAAAATAATGAAAAATTCCTACCTAGTGCCTGAGAAAACATATTTCTAAATGTACTGTAAAAATTTCAAATGAATCGATTGAAATTTGTTTGAATTTTGAGTTCGGCCTGCTTATAAAATGTAGTTTTGAGATAAACGCGTTTAAAGTTTGTAGAAAGTCAGTACATGAATAATGTTTCAATACCTTTAATCTGAAACTGCCGCTTCTCTAATGCTTGTGAGTCGAAAATGACATCTACATTCGATAAATAAACTCTAGCCTAGTCAGGTATCAGATGCCTTTCTTATCTCCCAATTTACAGCCTACTAATGCACTCATAAAAGCAGCTTGCTGCGGAACAAGAGGGGTTGCGCTAGAATTCGCAAATCGGGTACTTCGGGTTTTTTCACGCACATAATCTTTTGGAGTAAAGTAGGTAAGGGTAGCTAAGGTAAGGTACCTTAAAAAAAAAAATTGAGAATCCTAGAGTAGCCTAATACCTTAAAGGACTTTTAATTATGTCGATTTTTGATCTGCTGAGCTAGTTATATTAAAAAAAAATTAGAATTTTGACTCTTATTATGACAGAGGCATCTTACCTTTCGGTTATTTTAAATAAACAAAGTACCTACATACATTCTTTCAGAAAAAATTATAAAAAGGATGCCTACTAGAAAAAAATAAGGTTAATAAATATACAGTAAATACCAGAAAATCTAACTGCATTTTCATATCCTACAATTCAGTAGGAGACTGGAGCTGAGACGAACTTTGAATTTTTAGTTAATTATATAACAACCTTTAAAGCCTTCTTAGATAAAAAGATATTAAATAAGAGCATTGCCTCTGAATTACCAGCGATAATTGAATGATATAATTTTAGCACATTTTGGGAAAGATCTTTATTTGGTAATCACCCTTTTAAAAAATGACTATTTTTGGCAAACAAACTTTGGGAAAGCATACCCATGACCAATGGTCTTTAGGGCAAATTGCAATGGGAAATAGAATGGGATACTCCCAAAAATTCTATGCACTTCACTCAAATCACATTATAGTGGTTGTAAAGTAACCAACATTTCTTTCTTTGGCCGCGGTACAAAAGTTGATACACTCTCTCTCTCTCTCTCTCTCTGTCTCTCCCTCTCGTTTAATGTTAATGTATATTGGATATATAATGGATATTGCTCTTAGTCTCAGTTGACTGCAGTTTGCTATGTATATACATTTACCGAAAAGGTAAATGTTTTTGATGTGATTAAAATCAAAAGTTCATGCTAAAACTGTGAAAAGATGCTTGCGAGTAATCATGTTACCAAATTTGGTAAAGACGTTTGATCAAAGAACATCCAGCAACTCCAGTGGTCAAATTTGTCAACTGTAGACAGCTTTAGAACATATGTTGTTAATAAAACTTAAATTATCTGAAACGTATACTATAACCATTAGCAGGCAGCATGTCCATACTCTTTTCATGGCATTGTTAGTTAGTACTGCATAACGTGTACCTAATTCGAAAAATACCAGTAACATTAACACACAAAAAAATTCTCACGCGTTCTGTTTATTGGTTTGGTTACCATAAAAGATTTCTTCAATATATTGGTTATTGCTTAATATTCATTTGGTTAAAAATACTTCTTAGGAAATAACCATTAAAATGATGTCCATTTTAATTAATAGTAACTAAAATAATCGGAAATTAAGTAAACTGGTTTGACATTACCCAAATTTTTCATTTGAAAAACCAGTGGTTTCGGCGGTCATGATTCTAACGCTTCTTTACAGACTGCAACCTCAGATGTTGTTTTTGGATTCACACACATAAATCACAAGACCAGCACGGATTTGTTGAAAAATAGGTAACTATTACCAAAAATTGCCGCCACTTCCCCCTTCCCCACCAAAAAGGACCCGCGCCTGCTCTGTATGCCTTCTTTCCTTATGGGTCTGTGTACCAAACATTGACATATATAATATGGACTGCTTAGCTTTCTACTTCACGTGGGCACAATTGCTTGTGTCAAAAAGAGTTCTTACGTCGGTGCCAACATTAAAAAAATCATTGGCGGGAAGTTGATAAACTGAACACGCAGCTCGTAAACTGATTTAAGAAAACCTTTCGAATTTCTGCTGCGTATCTAATGCCTTTGGTAAAACAGTTTTTATACTGATAAACCCTAAATAATTAATTTAAACACATTTATTTCGACGAACTTACTTATTAGTTGTTTACAGTTGGTACTTGGGGCTTAGATCGGAAGAGAAAGCTATAAAGAAGTGAGTGTATTACTATGAGCGTAGTCAGTCTATATTATACATATCAGTGGTATCAGATGAGGGAAATGCCCATTGCTTTTCCAACTCTACCGGTCTTCTAAAACCACTACAATGATACGCTCAACTCTAAGACTCTTGGGCATGGTATCTGTGAACTTGGGGGCTATTAAGTCATTTTGAAATTCTACAAGAATTTTGTGATGTCCAACTATGTCTCTTGGTGTCCTGAAGCTGGAATTTAACACCTTAGTACAAAGAGCAGCGTCATTTTTAATGAAAAGATATAGAGGATATAAATCCAACATTATTTCTAACTAAGGCTGATGTGGGGCAGGTCTTCATAGCACCTGTTATTCCGAGCTACGCAAATTTTTGTAACTTTTTTATAATGTTCTTTCCTCTGTTTTGATCCACAATACTAGGGCGGCATAGCTAATGATGGTCCCAGAGATGGTGGTATAGGACCAATATATTATTTTTGAATTCAATCCTCATTTTTTACCATACAGTTTTTGGTATATACGCAAAGCTGCTGTGACTCTCTGTATAACCTTCGACAAATGTTAAATCCATGTAAGTTTCTAATCGACGATAAGACTTAGAATGTTAATTAACCTCTTTAGAGAGTTCTAGGTTCGTTTCGTACAACCGTGCAAGGAGAGTGCCTTTATATAAGATTTTCTTCTCCTTATGAAAAGGACGATATTGGTTTGGTTAGGACTGATGGTTAGACCTTCGACTGTCGACGGTTTTCAGACGCTCCTCAACGATGCTCTTTATATAGAGGCAAATATTGTATTGTCAAAGGCAACTTCGATACCGAGAAAAGCACAGAATGTTTCTTCTCTTTGTGAAATTACGTTTTCAATCTTTGGTAAATAGATTGTGTAAAGTATAAGTATTTCATTTTCCTAATTGGTAACCATAGTGATGGCTGTGTGTGCTACCTCTAATGTACTCATCTAGTATCTTTTCCATAGTTTTCAGGAAAAATTATGTTAGGATGATCGGCCTGCATGATTTTGGATCTGAATGAAGATAATTTTGATATATCTCTAAGTTTCAGGAATATATGCTAGCTCATAGCTTACTCTTAAAGAGCAAAACAATAGCTGGTATTAGTGGTATTAGTGTTGAAATTAATTGAAATTCGAATAAATCAACGTTATTTATTCAGTCTAATATTTTCAGATTTTTTTTTTCTTTTATTATTCTTTCTAATTACGAGCAGAACAGATATCATTACTAAAAATTTACTTTTGCGTAAGATATTTCCTATTAAATTTTTTTTTTAATTTTCTAAATAGCAGTTTTGACCCATTTACATAATACGTATATAAAACTACGTACCTACTTACTTTAAAATTATCATTCAACTTTATATAGGAAATAATTATTCAAAATGCAGAGTAAACTTTCAAACAAGACGACGACGAATAGATTGCATAGAAAATGACCTCATTAAGTAAAAAGCTTTCCTTTCTGTACGATGTGCATCATTTCATCTGTACGAATCCATTAGGAAATGTTGTACATCCTGAATCAATACGAACCGATATCAATTTTCCTATATTGTCTACTACATACATACATACAGTTCCGAGCTTGTATGCAACTATCTACCTATACTGTACAATTTATTATACTAAATATATAATACTAGATGGCTTTGATTGATGCTAGGCACGCACTCAATTCAACCGTGTTCTTACTTACATACTATTCTATTACTAATCCTAGACAGAAATTATTCATCTCTTCATATTCCATTGGAGGAATGCAAAGAAAATCTGAAAGCTTTAGCCCTACCCTGAAAAAATTGTGTTTTAATAATATTTATGATGTGTCTACCTACACATATTCACATATACATTCATACATGAGAATGCATACACACATATAAAAAGGACATATGAATAAATGAAGTCCAAGGTATATTCGTACATTGGGATTTGAAAGACTAAAGAATCAATTCGAAGTTTAACGTATGTTCTAAAGGTGCCCATGAGCTCTTCCTTATTCGTTGCCCATTCCATCCCAATTAAATAACACTCGAATCCAATAAAGAAACATGTTGCGAGGAAATTTCTTCGAAAACTATTATATGAAAGTTCTAGCAATGTACCAGTATCCTGCTAATCGCATCTTATACAAATGTATAGGTACCCATATAGAGGACCTATGGTTGTAATACACTAAATTGCCTCTTTATGAGACTCTTTTTAGGCTCAGTCATTTTTTATTTATATTTTAATATTTAATAATTGATGGCAAGATATGATTTAATGTATACATACGAAAATATTTTCTGGGAGTATAAGGAAGGTAAATCAACTAAGCTTATGGATATAACCTATTCAACCGTATAATGGGGTACCAATAAAAAAAAATAAAAAAAAATTGTTGAAGCAGAAGTTATAATGGATGACCTCTCCCTGGCAATTTACACTCAAGAATGAGGGAATTTCAAGAAATGAAAATTATCGTTGAAAGAAGCAACAACTCATTCGTTCGGATGAATCTTTACATCTAAATGTGCGCATGTCTGGTCAATGAATAAACTTTAATCTCAGTGAATTCAGTGGAGGTGTTCTTGTTCACAATATTACATAGCATCTCACTCAGCTGGGTCCTTGCTGATACCAGAGAACAGTACCAAACTAATGTCTAGTCGAATATGCTCCATCGCATTGGCAGCATCCCGGGAATTTTGGTTGTATCCCAAAATTTGAGCAACATCTAAGTTTTTAATTTTAATTAAGAAACATTTTAATTTTCTGTCGTTTAAATACAGTTTTTTTTTGTGTTTTTTTTTTTGTTCGGAATAAATTACTTTCTGTATCGAACCGGGATATATCCTTAAATATATAGAAAAAAAATATATAAATAATAATTTCAGAAAAAAAAAACAAAAAAAACAAGTGTTCCGAAACCAAAAAAACTATATCCTTTTTGTATTAAACTCATACGTAAATTTTACGAAACTCGATAATTTTTAATTAGGAAATCGAAAAATCGTGTTCGGTGTTTATTAGTTTGTGCGTCTGTTCACATCTTTCGATCCATATATTTCGCCGCCTATTGTTGTTGTTATTTTCTACATTTGTGGTGTATATTTTTGAGTGAGTGTGTGTTTGTGTATATCACTATGAAAACATCCTCGGGAAAGGTTTAAATTGGATCAATAAAAAAAAAGCAAAATTTAATAATTGCAAGAATGTGTTTTTGTGGCATTTATACTATAAAATTATGATCATCGATATAAATCTCCAGTTTTATGGAAGAAGATAATTGTTATCATCATCGAGGATTGAGATGCAGTGATGCAAAAGTATCAACATCAATATCTTCAATTACATCTAAAATATATAGCAGTTTTGAAGTGAATATTATGAAATCGAATAGACATTCTTTTCCTCGGATAGAATTTACTCAAAACATGTCATGAGTTCTGATAAATTTTCCGCTGGAGAACAGAATGAAAGTTTTGAAAAGGCATTCATTTGACATGCCCCAAAAATGACTTACGGATTTTTTTTTTATTTTCGGGGATATTAAAAAGTTTGGAGAGTTTTATTGGTAAACATTTTCTGCAACAACATTTTCTTATATGTTTTACTTGCGCTATATTTTATATTTGACTTGCTTTTATATATATGTATGTATGTATGTACGTACATATATAGCAACGGAAACTATGTATTATGATTGAAAATAGAAGCAAATATATTTGGGCATCCTTCAAAGAGGGCTTCTCCTTCAAGTTCAATAACTGCAATAAATCTTTAGATGAAATAATGAAATAAATCAACAAACTTGGAACTGAGGGATGCAAAGAATTTAATGTGGCTCTCAAGGATTCTATGGAATTTAGAAGAATTTGTTTGAAAATTTTACTTGTTTGTTTTGTTGTATGGTACATTTTGAGATTTGAAAATTTATTAATTTTGTTTTTCATTATATTATTTATGAATTATTATTGTTAGGGACTTAGTTTGAGATTTTTCAAGAATACATATAATTTATAGTACTTAAAGTATAAATGGCATTTAAAATTTAGAGGTAGTTTTGACAGGTTTTTATTAGGCAATTTTTACGATTACTTTTGAAAGTATATGTATATGTGATGTATAAAATTTTAATAATTTTATGATTTGAGTTTCCTGTTATCTAATGACTATTTGTAATAAAATCTTATTACTTATAACTTAATTGTCAAACCTATGATCAAGCTGCTTTAGTACTATACCTATTGTCGCTTAACTAACTAAATATAATTTGTTAAGAATATAATAAATTCTGCCAACAACAATAAGTAGCTGACCGAGTTAATGCAAACACCTATATTCTCTTAACGTATAGGTGAAAACTGATTTTTATACCCTACATGAAATCTATAGGGAATACTTAGTTTGTCATTCCGTTTGTAACACCTCGAAATGATGATGGTATTATTTTGATGGTTATTTTGATTTTTGCATGTCCGTCCGTCTGGGCGCACGATAACTCGAGAACGCGTATACTTAGAGAGCTAAAATTTTGCACACAAACTTTAAAAAAAAAAGTAAAATTAAGTTCGAAAATGAGATAAATCGGGCAACTCCTTCGTGGGGTTGCCATACAAAAATTTCCTTTTCCACTATATATTTGGACACTGCATGAGAACGCGTTGACGTAAAGAGCTGAAATTTGGTACATGGTGTTTTCATTGTACTAGCAAATAAAATTTTAAAAAAACTAAATCGAACAACTCCCTCTTGGTGTTGCAATGTTGGTTTTTTACGGATAGTGTGAATACGATCAGTCTTAAACATTTCTATTGTACTAAAAACTTCTTTAGAATATGAAATCCTATAAAATTGGTTATAATTATTTTCTCTGTCCGACGAACCGTTCTAGAAATATATACGAAAAACCACTGCAAAAATCAAAATTGCTCAAATGGGTGCCCATACGAAATTTCATACGGACATTTATCTAGGGTATCATAGGAATTGGTCTTAGACCAATATTAGCTTTTTTACTTGTTTATTAATTGATTTTGACTTTTTGCTATATGAATGTGTCAAAATATATTATTCTTCTGCTAGCAGGTATGGCATGACATAGACTGAACTGAAAATAACATTTTGGATTAAATATTAAAAATAATCATTTCAATTTTGTGCATATAAGTAAAGCGGCCCACACACGATACGACTATTGGACCGATTTCTTTCGCTTTTATAATTACAACAAAAAACGATGAAAACTTCATGGATAATGAAATCGGATCAACAGTTTAACAACAAGCACATACACCATACAACGGTCGCATATACAACAACAGTTTACTTGCATGCACACCCAACCATCCAACCGAGCTTGCGACCGTTGCATGCTTCATACAATTGGCCCGCACACTATAAAACGGTTGTATACTAACACAGGTTGGTACAACAGTTGGACCAACAGCATCGAACAAAATGGCAAGAGAGCTAAATAAAGCTAAATCTTACTTAAATTAAGCTAATAAATTACTAAGATATCAAAGATACATATTTTAATAAACATAAATATGCGACTTACTCGGATTCAGCATGAGTTTGTTTTCCAAGGACCAAATGAAAATATTTTGTAAATTACCGTTCAGGCGAGCAGTACAATACTCGATCAAACCTGTAGGATGACTTAGATAAATTTGCATGTAATCGGCGTATATGTGAATGTTGATGGCGTGAATACACTCGGTCAAATCAATGATGTAAAAGCTGAACAGTAAAGGACCCAGAATGGAACCCTGTGGGACTCGGTTCGAAAAATTTGCAATTTCTATTTTTCTCAAAAAGTTACTATGGCAGATATCATCAAATGCCTTAGATAAGTCCAGAAGCATCATA
Organism: Dioctria linearis; assembly: GCA_963930735.1. Taxonomy (NCBI): domain Eukaryota; kingdom Metazoa; phylum Arthropoda; class Insecta; order Diptera; family Asilidae; genus Dioctria; species Dioctria linearis. The sequence goes on from OZ005741.1 coordinate 68,830,265, forward strand.
ATAGCCATATCCCTGCCTAACAAGTTAGATTTGAGAGGATGTCCATTTTAACCTTCACGAGAGCATCTTCACAGCTATGCTTGGGTCAAAATCCAGACTGTCACCGACTAAGAAGATCATTTTGGAACGTATTCTGTTGAACCTGCCAATACAACAGCTTCACGAGCAATTTAGAGAGGAAAGAAAGCAAACTGCTGGACCTGAAGTCGGCGGGAATATCTGCTGTCACTTAAGAAACACTGACTTAGTGATGTAGAAATTAAAGATATTCAAAAGAGGGACAATAAACGGATATATTGATTTCACTATTCCCTCAGACATGTTGTCAATGCAATGGCATGCGATTTAATAGAGAATATAGCATTTAATATTTCCCCACGATCCACACCGCGAAAACTAAGGCCATCTGACCTAGATAAGACATTTAAACTTTCTAAGGGGGACTGATTACAAGCTTTCAAATTATGATTAACTGCGATTAAGCTCACTCGGGCAAAGTGCCTTTTTTCCATGTACGGAAGCATTTCGCAGATTACGCCAAAGTACTTTCGGAGAAGCCTTTAGATCAAGTTTCGCTTGTTTGGCTTCTTATATCTTAAGATTAACTTTATTCCTTAGTCATATGTATTGCTTGCGACTTATAGCCCTCAATCTTCGATGCCTGAAATACAGATATTGATGGATGCAATCATAGATGCAATTTCAGTACTAAACCAGGGAAAGGAATTTGGTTTTGATACCTTTGTTCGCAGAGGAACATGCTTGCTATAAATATATTCAATAGAATTATTGATTTATATTCTGCACAAAGTGAATGTAAGTCGAGGTTCTTAAAATCCCTAAATTGAAAAGCGAACGGACGTGGACTGCAAATAACTCTTATGTAGCAGGTGAATCAAATAATGTTGGGATCCAGCACACTGAGGCTCAGTTGATTGAAAACAAACGCAGTAGAGAAGGTACTAAAACGAAAACTAAAACTGATGTCGAAGGGTTCGAGAAATTATGATATGTAGGGTAATTATTAACAACAATTAAATGATGATGTCATGATTGATTCTTTTAATTCCCTATAAAACATTCTTCTTTCTTGAAGTTTTTTCACCTGCTTTTGCAGGCAAAGGATTAAAGAAATTCAATGGAAAAAATTATACTTTTTTTTTTCTTTTCTTTGATATTAAAAATCAAATGAGACAATATGGATTTTTACAAAATAAGCAGTCCATTAATTTATATTTGTTCTAGAAGCTGGTTGAAATTCGCTCTGACTTAAGATTCATCATCCAAAATGTAGCAGTCGAATTTTATATTTTCACTTCTGGATATTAACAGTTTCCCGAAATCTAGGCAGAATATTCTGGATTCTTGTTTTTGGAATTATTATTTGTTTTTTTCTGAGGTACCTTTGAAACATACAGATAAGTATATGTTTTTTTGCAAATGTGCGAATAAAATTAATTTTCCGCTTTCTTCTTAATTGACATCAATTTACACTGAACCAGAATTTGGAGCTTACTGACTTACAAATTTCCAACATGCACTTAAATTCCCCAATTTCTCCTATCTGTTACTGAGTTGCAAGAGAGGATTATTAAGCGATATATAGTCTTCAAACGATATTTAATCTTCAAACCAGATTAATTCACTGAACTGAAACATAATTCCTTTAATACCCTACAATTCGTGTATTTCATATATAGTTTGTCCTACGAACACTGCTATACCATTTTACTCAGTTTTCTTTAAATTTTGTGTTAAGAATAAATAAAGAATTTGTTTGAGGCCACAGAGCAAAATTTTATGAAGATTAGATTTTTTTGTAACTCTAGTAGTCTGTTGATAAAAAACAAAAAGTAGTTCGGTCGTAGGTGGCCGTAAGAAAACAATTAAAATATTTTGTAAAAAATAATAAAAATCAATTCGAATTAGTTGTCACTAGAAAAAGGTGTTTTTTAAATTAGTTGTTTCGTGTTGCAAATAAAAACGCATATTTGCAAGCAGAATTAAAAACAGATATTGTGGTCTGATGCGAATAATTCCACTTAACTTGAAAAATGCAAAAGGGGCACGCCACAAGAACATAGTGTTCTTACATAGATTATTGAGAACATTTTCGGCTCATGGAGTGTTGATAAAAACTATACCTTGTATAGAGAACGGAGCCCCTTTTTTAAGGATATATTTATATTACCCATTTTTAGACAACAATTTTTAAGCTAACTAAAATTTGGATACTTTAATTTCTTGTGCCCAATATCCTCTCTCCCATTTAATAGATTTTAGATTTAGAACTAAGCGAGGCGATTGGCATTTGCACTGCAGCCATCATTGGCTTATTGTGCACCACTTTCTTTACAGTTCATACAACAATCCCACTCTTCCTAAGAAAAGCAGTATTTTTTTTGAACGAGGTTTCCTCAAGAACTATTAGCCAAAAGCCTGGAATCTACATTGTACAACGATTCTGAGTTGATTCCTAGACAGCCTTAAAATATCCTGGCTCTTCTATAGTAAAGTCCTTTAATGAATCTTCTGGCTTATTTGGAGCCTTTCATTGAAGGTCATCGTTAGTCTATGTGGTTTTGAATCCAGTTTTGGCAATTAATACCCTTGGCACACGATGGCCAACTATGATTTGATTCAATTAAATACGTAATAGCATAGATGGCACAAAAACTAGATGTCGCATGCAGTACCAAAAAAGTATACAAAATTTATATGGGTGGATGGTCCATTCCGGAATGGACCACAGCATTTAAAATGATGTATACGTCGAGTGAGTCTGTCTTATCATTCACATAAACTCTTCAGTCTCCTGGCACCCATTGAAGTGTTAGGTAGTTCTTTGTGGCAAGCTTTGTTAATGCTTGAATGCATTCCCACATTAACTTCGTTTTGACCTAAGGTGATGAGATTGCTTTCAATGCCACTTGGCTATCTGTATAGACACATATATATTTTTGTTGGTATAGGATCAGCTGAGGTTTTCGTATGCATATCTACTGATGTCATACACTTTTGCCTGGATTATTGAGGTTTAGTTACCTAGGCTTTGATAAATATGAGCTCTTGGCTTTACACCATGTATTCTTACTGTTATACTCCTTTCTCGGTCTTAGAAAAGTCGATGTACCAAAGTAGGACTTCATTTTCTAGACTTATATCTATTTCCTCCTTGTTTGGTATTTTTACTTTGAGACTTATCTCTCATAGTCTTCGAGTGAAATGGCCGAGCATAGTTTTTCGTACTGAATTATCGACGAAAAATATATTTCGGCAATAAAATCGTCAATTTTTCTATTATTTGTGAACTTTTCTAATACTAAATTACACCAATTGAAAGCCCATAATGATACGAATAAAACAAAAATACAAGACGTTTAGTGAGCAAGCTGAGTTATAGTCTGAAAAGTGTCAGAAGGTTCAAACTATCGACAAAATTGAAAATCGTCTATAACTTTGAAAAGAACGAGAACTAAAAAAAAATGTTATAATATGTATAACATTTTCGATCGAAAATGGGGTACACTTTCACTCTTTAAAAAAATTCTTTACCATACACTCTGTATACATACATAATATATATAGTACACAAATATAACAAACCTCCCCCCTATCGCCAAACGACGCACCTCCAATTTTTTGTACATTTCTACCCGTACTAGTACCATCCCATAATATTTCCCATTTATCCCGAAACACCCCAAAGGTGCTGCATATGTACCGCTGTGAAGGTGTTTGAAGTTTAAGAAATTTGGAATTAATGAATGTAGAACTGCCTTCGCTCCATTTTTCTCCGGGAAAAAAGTAGGAAAAATAAGATATAATGGATTTTAAAGGTAACTATATCAATCTTTAATTTGTATGTTAGTAATTTCCGTAACTTAACATGGTCCAGAAATGGGAGTCCGAAAATTACACCATTTTGTTTTAAAATTAAAAATTTTTTACGTTTAGAGATTAATATCTCGAAAAACTGTCCTAATATGATATTTTATTTTTTTACCATTAAATAAATTTATTCAGAGTGTCCTATTTAAAAGACTGTAACACCCTTAACTGCGCCTTCTAACTGATAAAATAGCAACTTCGAAAAATTAGGCTCGCGATAACAGGCATTGAGACCGTAAATTTAATTTAAAGAATTAATATTTCGTAGGACAATGGACTACCAAAATGAAACTGATACTGTCTTTCTAAAGAAATCGGTGCTTAATGGTATTCCAACTTATGTAATAAACCGAGAACTCTAGGAAAATTATACATAATAAAAGAATGATTTGGCAACTACCCCTTATTTATCCTTTAATATGTCTTGACCCCTTCCCCTAATAAAAGAACCTGCATAGACGTGTTTAAATACTTAACTTATTTGTAAGGCCTATGGTGTTCCAGGGTGCTAGTAAAAGAGGACTCAGCCTCAGGTAGTTCATTGTTCTATATAACTACTATTGCAGAGGCAGTACAATACATATACTAGACTGTGTATCAGTGATGTTTCTAACTTATAGCACAGACAAAAAATATACAGATATCGAAGTGATCCTTAACCCATTTCCTCCAGCTTCTCTTTCAGAAACTGTTACGAAATAGAAGTTATAGATGCACTTCATCACGTCAAATCTAGTGCGATTGGACTCGAGGGGGTTCCAGTCAGATTTCTAAAAACTATTATTCCTGACATTCTCCCCGAAATCACTCATTTATTCAATAGACTACTCACTTAATACAGTTTCCGCTATATTGGAGGTCCGGGTTGATAACTCTTATCCCCAAACTCTCTTCACTCTTATCACTGTCAGATTGGAAACCCATTTCTATATTGCCTGCAATTTTCAAGCTGTTTGAGGTGATAATCAGGGATCAAATACAGTCACACATTGACGCCGACGGCATACTATTAGGTCATCAGTCGGGTTTCAGACGCAAGCACTCTACCACTACGGCACTTCTTAAAGTGGTAAGTGATATTCGTGGGCTCTGCGACGATGGAAAGTATGTAATACACGTCCTGTTGGACCTTAAAAAAGCCTTTGACTCTGTTCCGCATGACTTAGTGATCTACAAGCTCAAATCCTTTTTTGGATTTTCCAACTCTGCGTGTGTGCTTGCTGCTAGTTATCTGGCTGACAGGACTCTGCTTGTTTACAGCGACGGCTGCAGATCTGGTATCAAACCTGTACTGTTTGGGGTCCCTCAGGGTTCTGTATTAGCTCCTCTTCTATTCTCATTATTTATTAATAATATTGCTTCCCCTTGGCAAATACAAACTTTCACATTTATGCGGACGATCTGCAGATGTATGCTGCTGCACCTACTCTGGATCTACCGAGACTAGTCATAGAACTCAATGCTAACTTGGCCAGAATCAGCGAGTGGTGCTCCAGAAATGGACTTGTGCTTAATCCCAGCAAATCTCAAGCCATGATTAGTTCCCCCCGGATCAGCAATCGCCGCAAGACTCCCTTCCCCATATTCTACTGCTTGAATATACCATTCCGATTAATGGCTCCCATATAAAAAACCTCGGTTTACTTATGGACAAAAACCTCAACTGGCATGCCCATGTCAACCTGATATGTTCCAGAATTTACTTTGGTCTTCGGTACCTCTATGCAGTGTCCCACCATCTCCTTCCTCATGTCAGGAACCGTCTTGTCTCTGCTCGCGTGCAGCCTTTATTCTTCTACGCCGATACTGCATTGTTTTCTCTGCAAAGCTCGGCTCTCTCAGAAATTACAGCGTGCTTTCATAGCCTGTTTACGTTATTTGTTTGTTATGAGGCGTCATTCTCATGTTGCATCGCTGACCCAGTTCCTTCTTCCAGGACCGCTCCAGACAATATATGAAATGAACACTCTTTACTTCATTTATAGAACCAGACACAACATGCTCCCGCGATATATTAATAATGGGTTTGTCTGGAGCCGTCTGGATCAATATAGAATTGTGCTACCTGGACTTAGAACTCACTTCGGTAGTATAAGCGTGTATTTGGTGGGAGCTGTTCGTTGAAACTCCGTACCTAGCCTAGTGAGACAATCTGACTCCCTCATTCATTAGGTTCAAGAAGCTTGCCTTGGAGCATCTCACTAAGGGTTAATAGGCCTAGAATCTATATATATCAAAAAATAAAAAAAACTATGATTGATGGGTTGACCTTACCTTGATCGCTAGTATTAATTTTGGTTTAATTTTGGTTTGTAGTTTGGGACTAGCCACATGAAGTGCAATGATAAAAAAAAATTTATAATTCTATAATATAACTGAAGTGCGTGAGTCTCAACTACATGTGTTTTCCATGTTTTTGTAATTAATAACCTTGGTACTACAACACAGCAGGTATAACTTGAATATTACTCTGATTATGAATCTTGTGTAGCTGATACTTCATGCTCATATGTTCATGCTTATATGTTGAATTAATTATAATAATAGTTGATGTATACAAAAATGTGGCTCCTAATATTAATGTACGCCAGCATTAACTTTTACTTTAGTTACTTTAGCTCTCTAAACTATGTACTATATCTCTAACCTTTTAATTCTTGTATAGACTTTAGTCCTGATAATTTTATATATTCAATCGCTAACCCATATGTTAGTATTAAGTTTATTCCTGTAACTTTTCGATTCGCCCACCGTTGTCTGACGTTGCTGTGGCCGGGGCTTTTAATAAATGTATCTATGACTATCACTAAGTGTAGGTTCGATTCTACATTTGACTCGGCCATCCATCGCGATCTCATCTGATGCTTAGATGTTGTAATAGTTTCCGTGCTTGTGCTACCTTGGTGCTGGGCCCAGGGGTCTCCGGCCGAGAACCCAAGAAGAAAAATTTTCCGATAAAATTTCAAGCTCTGTATGTCTATATATTTCTTTGATTGTATATAGTGCAAGATATTGAAAACATTAATGTATTTACCCAGCGCTGATGTACCTAGACCTACGCTCATAAATTTTTTTAGCTAACAAGCCCAAGCAACCAAATCAATCCAACTTCCACGAAGCCGAGACTGACCAGACACAACTTATTCGAATCGTCTTCAGCCACCAATAATGCACAAGAAATCTGAAGTAATATGGTCGATTTCAATTCTAAGAAGGAAATGAGTTTTGCCTATATTAAAAACATTTTTGGTATCCATGATATATTTAGCCGAGATCAGTGAGTTCTTGAGGTTTGCTATGACCTCTTCCATACATCAGTTTCTAAATACTATCGTCGATATCTGCTTATTTCCTGTCTGTGCCTATATGTAATTTGTGTTAAGACAATACTACCAGGTTTGTAATCTTTGCAATTACATTTAACCTAACTATTTACATCTTACATTTCTATATTTTTAAGTCCGCGAACTTAAATACTAACCCCACCCCCGCTGCCGCGCATCACACATTTCAAAGAATACGGTGTTATGCGAAACATCCGGTATATTGACTATATAATGGGGCAATTTTAATAACAAGTACCGGACGCACATTTCAGCAACAATCATAGTCTCTACAAATTTCTTCCTTCGTCATATTAAATTTTAATTGAAAATTTTGAATGAGGACCTGAGGATACGCTTCTTATATAATAACATTTCACTTTGATGTGCTGATCATTATATCTCCCCTTCTTAATTCTGCTAATGAAATTCCCCAAATACATACATATGTGTGTACTGTAAATACATATGTTAGGAGATATAATATTGAATTGAATCTAAATCTTTCTTACTTAGCCTTTGATATCTACTTTGAGAAATGAAAATTTTGCCAACTGATAAAGGAAATGCCGTCTTATATTATTGTGACCTGTAATGGGTTAAGAAGTTGAAAAAATCTACTTTTCCCTACTCTGGCATATACAAGTTCGTTATCGCATCTTTCATGTTTATGCCCTTTATGATATTCTGAAAACTACGAAAGTTTTATTGAACTCATACAACATTTTTCGAAAATTCTCCAAGAACCTACTAAAAATCCTCTATTAAGGGACCTCTTCTATCCTATCGAATAATTATATTGCCCAGGTTTTTGATTGTGTTCTTTTGTCGTATGTAAATGTCAAAAAATATGGCAAAATGAAATTAGCTTTTCTTCTCCGGCTGCTTTTGAGCTCTTATTCAGCAAAACAAGTCTGGTATGACATAGAGCGAACTGAACATGAATCTTTACATTACAAATATTGTTTTAAGTTTGAGTACGTGCGATTCTGTTCAAAACTTGTGTCACATCCACGGGATCAATCGAAAAATTTGTCATACTTTTTGTCGTATATTCTGACATTTATTCACTGCAAAATGAACTGAGCACGATAAAAATCGAAATACGATAAAATTGTGTCAAAATATGTGACAAAAATATGCGACAAAAATACTACAAAAGAACAGAATCTCTGGTGTCTATTATGGAATGATAGCTATTGGTAAGATATCAGGAGATATAATTGGTGGATTATAACCTTCTTGCACTTCGAATACGTATTATAAAATTTCGAAATTTAGCAAATATTTTACTGCAAAATACGGTAAAATTTGAATTAACACTTTTATCACTCAAATGTGATATAAGCCAGGAGAAATAAATCTGCATAGATGTAAAATCTTTTATGTTTACTTTTTTGTTTATTTTTATGATGTTGGCAAAGCTCAGCGGATACCCTATGATGCCGTAGCACACCCTTGATAGGACAGTAAAAAGGGGTAAGGAATTGAGAATTATTGGATTGAGACAAGTAGGTGACGGTGCGCATTACGCTTGGGAATCAATAGTTGCTATTGATATGTTATCGCTAATAAGCCGGAAGACCTTCTTTTGGACTTTATCTAACGCGGACAATGCAGTGCGTCCAGCCCCTGTCCAAATATGGGAGTTATATTCTAATCTAAGCCTCATATGAGACTTGTAAACTGCGCGGTTTTAGCAATACCAAAAATGTGACCAACTAAGATTGTTGGATATTTCATTGCCTAAGATGTTAAGAGATTGTGAGTTTGAGATATCTTCTACATCGATGAAAATGACTTGAGTGGGAGTTGGAGTACGTTTTAGTGATAACAGACAACATTGCATTTTGGAAGCATTAAACAAGACCCGATTCGCTCTGCCCCAGCTATAGAGTCGAACGAGTTCACGAAATCAAGGGTGCTGTCGTCTGCAAAACTATGAATAGGATTGAAAGTGAGAGCTAGCAGATTATTAATAAAAATGAAGAAGAGAATGTGAGAGAGCACAGAACTCCTTTCAATGAATTGAACGGCGGGAGAGAAAGCTTTCAATCCATTTTAAGAAAAGAGGGTCTAGATCTAATGCCTTAAGTTTAACTAAAAGACCAGGATGTCAGACTCTATCAAAAGTCTTCGAGATATCTAATGCAATAATTTCAGATTCAACAAAATTATGGAGACATTTATTCCAAAGCGCGGTAAGGAATGTTAGTAAATCTCCAATAGAGCGGCCAGCGCGAAAGCCGTATTGGCGATCGTTAATAAGGTTATTAGTTTCTAGATATTTCAACAATTGAGTGTTGAACATTCGAAAGAATTGAAGAAAGAGCAATTGGTCTGTAGGTTACGTAGGGGTTTAGCTACAGAAGATAGGCGCAGTACTTGAGTACCAGGGGTGAAATAGCATCAGGTCCAGTAGCACATTGAGACCTGCGAGCATTTTGAAGACCTCCCTCGTGAGGAAATGTCAGGGTCTTTGCCTGTAATTGCATATTGGTGGAGTAGGAGGACTTTGCGAAGAAGTTGGCAAGAAAGAATTCGCATCAAAGTTACCTGGAAACAAATTAGCTTTGTCCAATGATTCCGTGTACACATCCCCGTTGTGAATTAGGGGCGGTACTGAAGAACTGCTGAAGTTGTTTTTGACTGTTTTAACAAGAGACTAGAAACTGTTACTACCCTTTCGATTAGTAAAGATTTTCTGTCTAATCTTTTGGTCGAATTGGAACTTAGCTCGCTGTATAATGGATTTGCAGGTGTTAGTGCTTCTCTATAGATCTGTCTCAATTTTGCAGAATGACACAGTTTATATGCCTGCAATGCAGCTACTTTGTTTTTAATGGTTGTAAAGGTTGTCTCAGTAAGAACTTGAATTTTAAAAATTTAAAAAAATATATTTATTTAATATTTTATTTACATTTTTTCTACATATGTATGGAGATAGTGATGACATTTACACATGAAACAAAATATCGGTTAAATTGAAACCGTTGCTCTGTTATCTTAGGATGATTCGCAAGGACCTTATTTTTCAAAAAACCTCAGAGAAAATAGTCCAATCAAGTTAAATCGCAAGATCTTGGCGACCAGTTTTGGTTTCAAAAACGAGATATGCTACGACCTGAAAACTTGGTTTGTAACAAAGTCCTTGTTTCACGTGCGGTATGACAGGTAGCGCAATCCTGTTGAAACCACATCTAATTTAAATCAATTCCATCTAATTCTTGCATAGCCCGGTAACGATTGCCGTCGACAGTCACGGCGGCACCTTCAAAAAGTACGGTTCAATTATCCCTCCTGCCCACATGGCACAATAAACTGTCACTTTTTGAGGATGTAACGGAAGCTCTTGAATGACATGTCGATTTTCATCCCCCCATATTCCGAGAATTCTGTTTGTTAACGAAACCGTTGAGGTGTAATGAGCCTCGCCACTAAAGATAATTTTGTTTTGAAATTCATCGACAGTTTGCAAATGTTCCAAGATCCAAATGGTAAAAGATTCTGCGCTGTCCGTGATCGCACCATTTTCGTAAAGTCTATGTTTTAATTATACTGACACCAAATATGGCTGACTCAACAATTGACAGTCGAAAATGGCGCGAAATTCAAAATTCAAATTGATGCTGAGACACCCGTTATAACAGTCATTGCTAAACCAAGATGAATTGTTATATAGCTTAGGTATTTTTCCTAAAATGCAAAGAATATTCCCTACATTTTAGGGAAATTTTTTACAGTGTATTGTAAAATAATACACTTTGTTTGAGGATTCCATTCTATGAAATATAAGGACTACCACAGGAAATGAATGAAGATGTCCATAAAAACTAATTCTTATTGTAATGGAAGGATAGAAATCATTCATGGTGGAAACTTTATGGCGGTAAAAAGCTATCCAGGGATGTCTGGAATCAAATAATATGACGAGGAAAAAACTTAAGCATATGAAATAGAACTAAGTGTATTTAGTGGAAAGTGTATATGTACAATGAACTACCACAGCGGAAAAATGATCATGAATGAAAGTAAGTATACAGGAATTCGTCGAGAAAATCTGTATTACTGAAAAACATGTGTACATTTCCTGCAGAAAAGGAGCGAAGCCCGACTATGAAGTTTAAATCATGTTGGGACCATGGTGCCTGTATGTACACGATTTTTTTTACTCTTTTGTAGTTGATATTTCTTTGATTAGTCATCTGCGTAAACGTCGATGTAGGTAACAATTTAATTTCAGGTGTTTAGTTCAAGTTGGCTTGAGTACGAGTGAAAATTAAAAAGTGCGTGTGATAAGAAAGTGATTACCTTTAGTAATAGGAATATTCGGTTACTCGTTTGTTTTTTTTTTTTTACATAAAGTACTACATTAAATATGCTATTAGATAATAAAGGACATTGACAGTGTTAGTATGGGAGATGGACCAACTGCTGCCCAGAATGAACACTTAGTGAATTTTATTCCTCAGGCAAAACCTAATCTATAAACCAAAGCGCATCAAAGTCTGTCCGAGGAGCCAACAGTCAATTCCTCCTCCCCCTCCTCTGAGGGGAAAATTGAAATTCGGGATTCGTCTGTCGCCCCGCAATTAAGTTCCGCACCAAACTCCCTAGGTTTGGGAGCACCCTGAATGAAGATACGAGAGTCCAAATAAAGCCGATACGATAAATACAAAAATACTCACAGTATCAACTTGTTGGAGGTACTCCCACTTCTGGGCAGCATTCGGTCCATACTCTGTTAATGCCCTTTGTTGCATTATTTCCTTAATTTTTTTTGTAAACTATCTTCAGATCATGTGAACTATACGTTTAATTGTTTAAAAGAATTTTTTTTTATTTTCAAAATTTCTTTATAGTATTTACCTCGTATAGCAATAACCGATTAAAAATCCTTTTCTATCCAAAATCCATTCCTTTCTGCTGTGGCGCTACTATATAATTTGAATCGTATAAAGTCGAAATGACTTCTAATAGGTGGATTACATAAAAAACATCTTATTAGATATATTTTAAATTTAGTAGTAGTCGTTTCGACTTTACCCTAATCAAGTTACAAGTACCACCCGTGGATCTGGAAAAATCGATTGGTCGTCAATATTTTCATTAGTTATTATTTTTCAAGTTTTCGTCGATGACATTTCATTGATGTTTTCATCGAAGATTATTCACTGACGCTTTCATCGACATTTACTTCTGCAGAAAGGTATCATACCCTTCCAAAGACATCGTGTATAAAATTCATCGAAGTTTCGGTGCATAAATGGGTCAATGATGTTTTGCAAATGTGCAATACCATTTCCTGCTTGAACTATTCGAAAAGCTGTAAAATTATTTAAAAAACTTGTGAAAAAAACATGAAAACAAATCACATTGACTGAAATCTGCAAGAAATCTGTTGTAAAGATAAACCCATCACCCGTCCACATAAAGGAAAGCACGTGTTTCTGAAGCTGGAATAACTGGAAAAACAAAAAGTGAAATAAAAGCACTCGCACTACCTCTGTCCGGATGGAGACCTATCGTACTCGACTTATAACCTCAATTGATTAAACGAGAATTAAATTAAGTATGAAATCGTGTAAGAGAACACTTCAGGAAAGAGGTGATATTATCATCAGAACTATTGCTAAATTTTGGTTTTAATTTGATCGATGCTTCTATTTTTCAATTATCTACATATGTAATTTTAACGAGTAAAATTTGTCATCCTGGGGTTTATTGCTTCAATAATAATTAGAGTTCTTAACAAAATTTTACAAGCATATTGAAATTTTCATAATCTTTACAAATCAGTCAGCAATCAAAATGATTTGAATTATATTATTACGAGATAGACATTTTACATTTACAATTAAGAAATAACGAAATATCGAAGAAGAATTTTGTCACATAAAAAAAATAAAGACTTACCAGTAAAAATTCAGTTACGAAGATTATTCTAATATCGATTGTACTCTTAAAATGCCTTTGTTACCTTTTCGGAACCATCTTTACTATTTGTTTAAATCAATTTTATCGTATGTATCGTTTTTGGAGGAGCTCTTCGCAAGTATGTATGGAGAAATTCGGAGGGAACACATTCATTTTAAGCTCATTTGAAGGTCATTGGTCACCTACGATTAAGAGGAGAATTTTATATGTCAAATGAAAAAGTTAAATCAATTTTGAATCATGGTACATACAAGATGATCTGTATCAATTTTACACTAATCATATGTAATGTCGGGTGGAATAAATTTTTTCGTGATCTAGGCGAGAGGAGGGGGAAGTAAGATTGGTCGTATTATTATTATTATTGGGAGATAGCGGGGTTATACCGGAGAACCGGCTCCTACGCACCGCAATCTACAAGATCTATTGTGCTATGCCCCTGCCATGTTGGGTCCAGTCCACATTCGCCCCTTTTTCCATTTTTCCCTTTTCCGGAAGATTAATACTTCATTAGGGTCAATTTTCTGGATTGTCTGATAGGGTTACAAAGCCCTTGCCCAGATATTGGAGCTCTCAGCGAGTAGATCCTACGCACTCGCAGAGTGCGTGCATTGCAGACTCCACTTCAGAATCGGCAGTTATCGTCTTTGGTCGTACCTATTTTCTTGAGCATGTACCCAAATGGGTAATAAGTAGTCATTATGCCAGTGAATAGCCTAATTTGGTGCTTATCACAATTGATGACTTTTTTTCGTATTTGTATGAGAAGTTAATCAAATTCTTCCCGTGGCTTAGTTCTGGAAAGTTTTTCCATTATAACTGATGAGCCTTTTCTATTTTGGATAGTATTTCTCCTGCTATATGCCTTTTTGAAAGGCCGTAAAATGGTTCGGGCCCGGCAATTGGAGATTTCGCCCATTTCCTGGCTAAATAGGTAGCGGTTTTATTTCCTTCATGCACCTCGTGTCCGTGTCCTGGTATACAGCTTAGTGTGACTTTATTGTCATCTGATAGTAAATCTAGAGCATCTTTGTAGTCCCAAACCAGCTCTGAAGTGAAGGACTTGGAGTGTAGTGCATTTATAATGATTTGGCTTACGTTCCGATAGCCTCCTTGTATCTTGAATCTAATGAACGTTCCTGTGGTATGGATTTCTGCTTGAAAAACAGTTGGATAGGATCCCAGTACATTGTGTTCTTAATATCTCGGTCCATAGACTCCTATATCCACCATACCTTCTTTTTTGGATCCATCTGTACCAGACGAGTGATCCGTGTGGAAAATTCGGTCCACTGTTCTTCCTTTCTTCCAGCTTTGGCGGTCTTATATAACCATTTCGTGCCCAAATCTAAGAGTCTTGGGAATTGTATTTATAAACTTGTACATTTTGAAATTCTATAATAATATTTTGATGGTCCATTTAGTTTTCCAGATATTTTTAAGCCGGCATTTAGTACCCTAGCACTAAGAGTAGCTTCCTTTTTAATGAAATGATATAGAAGAGGTAAGCCCAGAATAAGTTCTTAAACTCATGTGAGACAAGTCCTCATAGCATCTATTATTCCGAGGCATGCAAGTCTTTGCATGTAACTTCTCTTGCACTGTTCTTTCCTCTATTTTGGTCAACCATACGAGAGCACCATTGGTAATAATTTTGGCCTAACGATAGTGGTGTACGACCACTTAACTATTTGTAGATTTAAATACTATTTTTTACCATACATACAGTCTTTGGCATATACAGAAAAAATCTGCGATGGTAGATGAGGTAGGGGGGGGGGGGGGGGGGTTAAAGCTTTGATATAATTTGTTATAATTTGTTGCATAACTATTCTTTGAAGATTTCCTATCTCTATTTCTAAGTTAACATAAAAACAAAGCCGAAAATTTCGTATTTGCATTTTAAATGTTCCATTTACCTGGTAGTTTTATCAGAAAATACGTAATCAACACAACAATTTCAATAGCGAAAATCTGAAACTTAAAAGGACTCTGTAGCCAAAATATAAGCTTCTCGTTCTTTATTAAATATTTCTTAAGCATATCTGTAAAAAAAACCAGTTTAAACAGTTCAAAATTGCTAACCTTTAGGCATTTATTGGAATTATTCGTAGGATATGTTTAAGAAAAGTAAAAAACAAACCCAGATTTGTGTTAGGCGAAAGTTGTGGATGATTAAAAAGATCTAAGGACTATCTATCTATCAACGCAGAGTGTGTAGACATATAGTTCAGGAATTATAGGGTAATTTATAAAATTGTAAAGAAATTTTTTTAACCTGTTTACCTCACAAGCGATGAATTGAAACAAATCATATAATGATCGAAGTCTGTTTTCGCTATTTTATTTGACATGCCAAACTCTCTAGGAGAACTCTTTGCTCGGGGATTCCTTTAATCGTTTTTTTTCCCAATTTGTTCAGAAATTCAACTTCCTCTAAAACGATGTAGACGTGTGTAATGTGTGTAATGTGTGTTTGAGCTTTGATGCTGAAAGCTTTTTGTAATCCTCTTCAAAAATTTCCATATCTATCATTTCTCTTAGTCGCTTGAATTTTTAATAGCTCGGCAAATTTTCAATTAATGTCAATTTATAAATAATTTCACACACTCATCCGTTCACCACTTTTCTCGGCATTTAAGATAATTTTCTAAAGTATTTTTTTTTGTTCTTTGCTTTTTTTATTTTTTTGTACTGAAAGGTTTCTAAAGAGCACTTAATTAAATATAAGATCCTCTTAATCAAAATGCAAGTCATACACCTTTTGACATATCTAGATTTTGCAGCCACTTATTTTGCATCTCAAGAGCATCCGTTGCAAAAATCTATTAATTTAGAGATGATACTTCACAGCATCTGTGGTCGCATCACTAAGTAGGTATTCTATAGGATAAAAGTGAAACTTGTGACCTACTCTAGCAGATAAACTTTCTATGAGTCGTCAACGTGCGGATACAAATGATGCCTGTACGTGTTTAATTTTCTTTCACGTGTCCTGAATTCTAAAAACAAAAGGACGCGCGGTACTACTTCAAAGAAATTCAACTGCTATACGGCCTCGTGGTAATATTCATGTCAAGACAAGAACTTTTTCCCACCCACTTTTCTTTACACTTAAATATTTATTGACTTTATATGTACATCTATACCTATACCTATATATATGTATGTGTGTCATATCTTGAATTTACCTCCGGGATACAGAAGATAATTTCATTTTTAAGGGTTCCAAAGAGACTCGGACTCTTCAACAAGACGAACAAATTGCCGAAACTTTCTGTTCAACATTTTCTTGAGAGCACAGTATTCAGTATTTGCTGCAATACTTTTCAACAGCATAAGTTAAAAAAGGCCACCTTTAGATCCTTGGCTTTGAATGGTTCTTCAAATGTTTAATGTATGTTTTGTGGGCGTGTGTGTGTGTACATGTATAATGGCTTTGAAGAAAATAATTTTTAGATATTAAAATTTTCTTGAATTCTTTAAAGATTTTTTTTTATAATACAGCAAGAAATTTACACCAGTGCGCAATATTAAGATTTACTTACGTAAGATTGGAAGCTTTTGACGTCTTGTGGAATGGTATTTTGTAAGATATAGTAGCAGTTGCGTCGCTGCAATCGTGCTGTAATACACAATTTGAAGGATTTTGCTCGTTTTGAAAAATTTTATATTGAAATATTATTACAATGTTTGTAACAATGTGACAACAAGATGTAAAAGCTTAGTTTCGAATCGGTTACGTAAACTGTATCAATACATGCATACATGACATAACTTTTTTTTTTTTTTTTTTTTTTGTACATAAATATAGACAATAAATAGACATCGGATATAATATGCAAATATGCACGAAAAAAAGTCAAAATCTGCACAAACTATGCAGTATCAAAAGAGAAACAACTTTGCTAGTGATACTGTTTAAATCAACATACGAGCTAAGTCTAGAAAATAAATTAAACTAACAGTAGTAATAATATTTAAAAGTCAATAAAACACACAAGAATTAGAAATGAATTATAGTTTTTATGACACTATATTACAATATATTTTTTTAAATTTTCAATTCAAAATTTATCACGTTTGTCACTTGTCTCACAAAGATCCGGAGAGCTGCCTGTCTAGGTGTTACAGGTGCTCTTCGTACAACACCAACAGCAGCAATGGAGATCATACTCCGGCCCCTGCCCCTTGAGATTTATGGGAAATATATAACTGCGAAAAGTGCACTCAAAATTAAAGAGTCAGGCTGCCGGATAACTGCAGACCTTGGTCACAGTAGAATACTGAAGTTCTGTCCTGAGGACTGTATGCATGGAGCTACGGACTATATCGTCCCTAGACTAGACTTCGAGAAAGGACTCTGAACTAACATTCCTAACAGAGAGGAATGGGATGATAATCGCGTGGTAAAAGACTCTGATATAGGTGTCTTAACAGACGGTTCGGCATTCCCTCAAATGCAAGAATCGTACCGCCTACCAGACTACTGTAGTGTGCTCCAGGCGGACGTGCTGAATATTAGGAAAGCAGCAAGGCTGCTGGCAACAACTTATGTTGTACCTAGTGATCGAGATATCAGGATTGTTATTGACAGTCAACCTGCAATCAAGGCCCTGAACTCGAGCACTATTAGATCGCGATTTGTGCAACAGGGTTATTCTTTACTGGGTGTCTGGTCACAGTGACATACATGGTAACGAGGCAGCTGATGTTCTAGCCAGAAAGGGCTCCGCTATGACTTCCTGCTTAGCGGAGGAACCCATAGATCGGCCCCTAGAAGCAGTGAAGAGGATTCTGGACGTATAGGCATGTAACCTAGCAAACCGCAAATGGGGAGAATTGACCACATGCGCGATTTCAAGACAGCTGGGGTCCGAGGATTGTCCTAAGAGGACCGAATCTCTGCTGAGGAGGAACCGAAATGATGTGCGTAACCTTAACGCAATTATTACGGGGCATTGTCTCTTCGGTAAATGTCTTCTGCAGAAGCTGTATGGATGAGGAAGAGGTTGAGAGCGTGCACCACCACCTGCTGTGTGAATTTCTTAGGAAGAATACTACTTCTTCGGCGAATTGGGAGCTGGCAGACAAAGAGCTGGGGGACCTGGTAAGGTTCATTAACTCTTGTGGCTAGTTTCAGCGCACTCCCTAAATCTGAGGTATCGTTTCCAGGTAGGTTTCCATCAAAATGGTATCACAGAGGACCGCAAATGGTTTAACTGAGGCTGATCGGGTACGATGGCCGCCACTCTAACCTAACCTAACTTAATAATAATTTCTGCACCGAAAATAAACATTCTAAGTCTACTGACGTAAGAGGGCAAAATTTAAAATTTGGCGTCATATCCGCAGAAATCACCTCAGGCAACCTTTGACCTGTGCTATTAATGTAAGCATTTATTTCCTTAATTGTGCAAACCCCAAATTTTTGGAAAGAACAGTGTCTAGCTTATTTTAGAGTTTTACCGAAAATGAGTCCGTCCGGAATGGCATGGATTAGATTAGATCCACCCTTTTTTCTATGATTGCAACAATTGAATTATAAAAAATGAGGATTTCGATTTCTAGCTTTTCAAAGATGTCATGTAATTCAGATCTTTCATGCCTACTCTCTAACGCATTTGAAATTGATAAACTCAAACTATAAGAACGTTGCAAAAATGCCATTTCATGCAATTGCATTTATAATAATAAGTAACATTATATTTTATTCCGAAAATCATACACTGTTGGATGAAAATCCATATACAGATGTCGCATTCATATAGGATTTCAAGGTTAGAAACTAGAAGAAAAAAATTCTTGAAAAAAAACCTAACAAATCTGAGATCTATATTTCTTCATTTCCCATTTACAGTTGAATTTTTAAGTTACTGATTTTTACCTAAATTCTATACTTTATTGGATTGCATATAATGACCACACCAAAAATGTATTAAAATTCAATATGCTCATTGTATATTTTCGTTTTAATATTCTTATCAGGGACTGAAAATAACTGGTATTTTGAAAATTTTAATTAAAAAAACTGGGATAATTTATGAGCCTGGAATTTAGTGCATTATACCAAAAGATGTCTCGTGAAATCAGTTTCGATTCCTGTAAAGCTTTTGAAAACTTTACTTTTTTTTTAAAAAAGAAGCTAAAGAAAAAAACTAAGCTGGAAAGGCTTATTATTTTTTCTGGCAAAAATAAAAAGCCAGCTTGACTTTTTATTTTTTGTGTTGGAAGTAACAGATTTTGAAGCGGGAAGTATAAAAAGACAAGCTGGTTTCTTATTTTCAGGAACCGAACCAGTTATGAATTTTTACGAAAAAATCTTAATTTACGTTATTCCTGGCCGATAATAGTTTTGAATCTAGAAAATCAAGCGCAACAGCTTGATACTTTTTTAATGCAAAAATATAAAAAGCTAGCCCGGCCTTATATTTTTTTCTAGCCTTTCCAGCTTAGTTTTTTTAGCTTCAAACTATTATCGGACAGAAATAACCTTAGATCATATCACAAAAAGGATAGGCAAAGAGAAAGAAAAACTTAAGGATTTTTCTGCATGTAGTAGAACCGCATCGATGTATTCGTTTTAGTCATGGAAGTAGTAAACTACGATATTTCACATGGGCCAAATAATTTAGTGGTTGAAACTTTATTAAGTATTGAAGAAATTCAATAGAAGAGATCCCATTATATCACAACATTTTTAAATTAATTTTTAAGTTTATAATTTTATAATATTTTTATAACTTTTTACATTTTTACGAATTTTCCTAGTGCCCCGTTTATTTTCTGATAATATTTTTGGGGTTGCCTTTGTATAACTACTGTAACTTAAGGCGCCAATGACAATTCAATTATAAACAAACAAGCTGGAATTGGAAAATGTTAAATTTTTTTGCCACGACTGTTTATTTTTATAAATATTTCACTGCTATTTTATTTAAAACACTATAATTTATTAAGAGAAGAAATAAGCTTGCCTGCAAAATGATTTCCTAAGAGAAAATCACCGGTTGTTTCTGCAGCACAGCACAGCGCACTTCATCGCGATAATTCAAGACTCCGGAGTCTGGATTTAATAAAATCCCGTTCACAAAACAATATTTGAGTATTGTCCCACACAACTATTAAATAAAAATCACTTTTGATTAGTGGTTTACTACAAAATCGCTAAATGAAACACGAACTTTCCTTTGACAAAATCTGAAATGCCAGAAATAAATCAGAATTGTTAAACTGAAGAATAAAAAGCGCTACCCCACTTGTCATTTCCCTTCCGTGTCAGAAAAAAAAATGTTTATCTCACGTACAGGACTTTTATACAGAATAGCCTATCCTTTTCGTTATATGAACTAAGGAACTAACAAGTAAAGTAAGCTTTTTTCGTAAAAATTCATAAATGATTCGGTCCCTGATCCTTATGTATTGAATTCGTGAGAGGTAAAAAAGTTTAATTTTCGAATATTATAATTAAACTCATAATTTTATTAAAAATAAATACACACATATTGAAACATAATCCATCAAAGTAGGGCAGGTTTAAATCCAACTTTTGGATTAAAAATTAATTCAGGGTGGAAAATGTGGGATGCAATTCATAAAGAAATAAGAGGAAATTTTTTAATATTTAAAATTTTATTTTTGTAGTTATATTTTGAACACTGAGGATTTTCAAAAATAAAATACAGAAATAGTAAAACAAAAACAACATTCATATTATTTTTAAATTAACTAATTTTTCGTTTTCATATTTTAATCATTAAAATTAAAATAGAACTTAAAACTATGCATATCTTTTTAATTACATTGAAACAATTACAATTACCTTCATAAGTTAGCAATTTATGCAATTTATAAAAATTTATCAAAGTATTGATTTCATTGTCTCGAACAATTTCGAAGCAATTTCAATTTTCATTAAATCTGTATATAAATTCTATAAATTTCACACAAAATATAATAATTATCTGTTACAAATTATATATTATTAATTTAACCGAACTTAGAAATTTCCCTTCTTTATGCAAAATAATATAATGTATACCACACTCTATTTATGTTGTACTGAAAAATTCTACATTATTCATGTTTATTCCAATAAAAGAAAACTCATCTTCTGTATCATTTTCTCTAATTGACATTTTGGTAAGTTTACCAGAAGTAATGTTCCTATTCAATTCTAATGGTTTCCACATTATTTCTTGGTGACGTTCTGCTAAAGATTTGTTCATGAAATTATTTATTGAACAGCCTAACTTTGTGAAATATCATATTGAAATGGTGTTAAAGAATTCTTTTGGGCGATGATTTTGAAACAACTACACCTCGCGAATTGTTTGTTGCATTTTTTCACGTTTTCACAGTTTTCGCGGCTAAAGCCCAATGCTTCCTCAATTTTCTCTGTAGTTCAATATTATAGGGAAATATAGCTGCTTAGTGAGCAAAAATTCGATAACTTAGTCAAATTTCAACCGATTTTAGTAAACAAATGCTCACTAGACGCGGAATCGAATTTGCTATTAGTGGTATGAATAGAAAAAAAAATATTGTAGAGCAAAATTAGCCATCAAGTTGTTGTCAAAGTTGAAAAAATGTGTACAAAATGATAAATTTCGAAAAGTTTTCGACTCTTACTTCGTGACTTTTTATCGCAACGAAATAAGGAATATACGGTTAGAAAGGTCTATCTCTCTTCTTTTATATACAAGCAAAAAAATCGACATCGAATAAAAAATGGCGGAGTTATAAACTATTATATACATAGAATGAAGCTACCGCATGGTTTTTTGGGTCTAAAATGAGATTTTGAGGATGTATGAAAAATTTCTAGTATGCCATTACTTTTAGTTCCACTAGACCTACAACCAACACTATGTCTCGTCAAAAGTATATTTTCGCTGTAACACAGCGTTATTAATATATTGTTCTTTTGTCACATACATATTGAGTTGTAAATTTTAATATAATGTAGGTTTGATTTGAAACCATAAGAATACTTTTTAATACAAGAAATATTATCTGCTAATCTTTGAAGAATAGGAAAATTAAAAAAATAATTTGAATAAGTTGAAGAGTAAACAGATTTTTTAAGTAAAAAGTATTAGAATCAAATAAAAATATATTTAATGCATTAGTTTCAATAACTAAAACTTAATTTCTAATCGTAAATTTATTAAAGATTTTAGTAATATTTATGAAAGATTAAAATTTAACATATTCCAGTGTAAAATATTGCTTCAATCCATAAGAAAGATTAAAAAATATCCTCAAATTTTTGACCGTTTTAATAACTATGAAATTATTTTGCATGGTATTTCTAAAACTTAAAAATATTGCTATAAAGCTGAAGCTAATGACTCGATACCAATAGAAATAGAAAAACCCATAACTATAAAAAACAATTTAAAAATGCTTCGAAGAGAAAATTGTGTATCGCATTCAATTTATTTTAGTTTTCAGATTGTCGTGATTTAATCATATCTTGCTATGCACTGAAATCTTATAATAATAATAATTTAATTTAATCAAAATTAAAGTACACAAGATTGAACATCTTTTTTAATACAATAAATGAAACGATACTAAAGGCGTTTACTCTAAGACAGAAGTTTTTTTTTATACAAATTCAAATTCAAAAAAACAAATAAAAAATAACTTAAAAATAAAGTAAAATCAAATAGAATTAGAATTCAGCTGTTAAGAAGATTAAAAGATAAAGAAAATAGATTTAGTATCAATCAGTACATTATCTGCAAACTAATGAGCCTCCTGAACGGAACGCTATGATGTGGTTGGCATTTTGAATATTTATATAAAGGGAGACTATTACACAGGCGCGAGATATTTGGATAGATTTTGTGCAATTGAACTCTAACATATTCTAAAAGATTAAAGAATGATATCAATAAGCTTCGCCTAAGGTAAGAAGTCAGAAGACAATCGATCAATATTGTCCGGAAATTGTGAACATTATTAAATCTGGAAAATGTAAAAAAAAAAAAATCAAAAGTATGTAGTCCAATTTGCGGGCACAAATGAAATCCACCTTGGAATAAATCATACATTACAAAATATTAAGTATGGCATGAGCAGGATTTTTATAAGCTAAAGATGATTATTAGATGCTAAGACCACAGACAACAAATACCCAGATATCGACGGTAGTACTAAGAAAGTGATGTATAACTCTCTGATCTCGGCTAAATATATCATGGGCTCGAACCAAAAATGTTTTTCAATATAGGCAAAAAGTGAATTTTTTCTTAGAATGTAAATCCAGAATATTTCTTCAGAATTCGTGTGGATTAATTATTGGTGGCTGATCACGATTCGAATAAGTTGTGTCTGGTTGGTGGGTAGTCTCGGCTTCGTGGAAGTTGGATTTATTTGGTTGCTTCGGCTTGTTAGCTAAACTATTTATGAGCGTAGGTCTAGGTACATCAGCGAGGATTTTCGTCTCAGGCATTTATAAATTGTTTTCAATGTAGCAAAGAATTGATTTATTTCTTAAACTTGAAATCGACTATATTTCCTCAGAATTCGTGTACATTATTGGTGATAGTGGCTGTAGACGGTCCGAACAAATCGCAGATTTTAAGTCTTTAGTAAACGTTGAAGTCATTAAACGTGTATTCATTACATGAAGAATGTCATTACCACAAAAGGGACGCTATAGCTAGATAAATTGTGCTGAAAATCTATGTTTCACGACCAGTGGCATTAGAATCAATTAAATGATGCAGTTTATTGAGGTCAACATCACGAAAGGAAAAAACATTATTATTGGTTAGGAGTTCGACCTCCGGATTGATTTTTCATTGAGCAATTATTTAGTGATGTGAAGCAAGCATTAAGTTCATTTGGATTGAATCCACCTTCCACTTTAACAGTCTGTCGTAGGTTGTGCCATAATACTTTAAGTGGTTAATATCATTTCAATTTAGAGCTAAAATACTGATGCTCGATCAAAGCAATTACATCAATATAATTAAAGTCACCATATGAATAAAAGGTAGGGAGACATAATAAGTCAAAAGACATATCATATCATAAGTACCAGTGATAAGATTTAACTCCACCAATGAAGGATTAGCTCAATTATCGATCAATTGCAATCACTTCAATTTAAATTTAGCGCTTCTCTAGAAGTCGTACATCAGATCTAGAATGGAATACAATTCCCAAATATGGGCCGAGCTGGTCGCACAGCCTTAGCTTCAATAGATATTGTCCAGAAGAGAGCCTTCAAGCTCATTGGCGATGTGGCAGCTACTTGTCATATTGCCTCGTTCGAGCAACGCCACAATATTTGATGCCATTCGTTCCTTTATCGTTACATGTATAGTCAATATTCCGATGAAATATCTAGTGTGATCCCTTGTAGAATAATTCCTGCAAGCAAGACTTGCGCTGCAATTCGGGCACATCATTTCTCCCTTGAAATTACTTTCGGGCGTACAGTAAATTTTCGTGACGCTTTTTTATCCCGAACTGTGCGAACAGTTTACCATCTTTTGTCTCTGGCACACAATCTGCGAAGGGCACCTCCGCCACTCTCCTCATAACCCTAATTTTATCCATATCTCCTTTCTGCCATGCTGTGCCTTGCATCATCGGGTATCATCTGAGCTTGGCTTGCATGGACGGATTGAGGAGAGGTTGAGCCCCCCGGGGGGGGGGGGGGGGGGGGGGGGGGCAGGAACGTAGGCCACGGTAAGGCCCGTTGTTCACCCTCCAGCCCCACGAGCAATGATCATAGGTCACAGCCAGACGCTCTTATGTACCATAAAATTGGCTCCCAACTCTCCTTACAGGCCTCATACAATTCATCCAGATGATGTGAGCCAAGGAATCTATAAAGTTTTCCGGAGAGGGCCGGACAGTGACAAAGAAAGTGAGTCAGCGTTTCGGATTCCTCTCCGCATTCTCTAAATAACAAATTATCAACAAGTCCTAACCTGTGTAGGTGACCCCTGAGAGAACAGTGTCCAGTAAGAATAGACACCAAAGTTCTCGGGGTAAGTTTTCTCAGTCCTAGCAGCTTTTTTGTGAAACCTGAGTTAGGTTTGCCACAAAGTTCCTTTGTTGTTCTACCCGAAGGGTCGTCTAACCAAAGACAATTGTGTTGGCAATCGGTCCAAGTCGCGAATTTAGATACAAGGTGTCCCGGTGCGATTCCAATTGTGCAGGCTGGTGCCTCCGAAGCCGCACCAAGACGCGCAAGCTCATCTGCTTTTTCGTTTTTGTGAACATGGCTGTGACCTGGCTCCCAAAGAACTAGTACCCTGTTACATTGAGAGAGGGAATTCAGGATGGGTTTACACTCCAGTACTAAGTTGGAGGTTGTGAAGGGCTTTGACAAGGCCTTGACGGCCGCTTGGGTGTCCGAGAAGATGACAATCTCCTTATTAGCAGTGTTTGAGTCAAGGAGGTATATTCCCGCTTCAAGAATGGCCTCTACCTCCGCCTAGAAGACCGTAACATGGCTTTCCAGGTGCATGGCCAGTTCCAAATGAGGCTCCTCACAGAAGACGCCCGCTTCGGTGTTGTCTTCAGATTTGGAGCCGTCTGTATAAATTATAGTGTCTATCAATGGGTGAAGCACGGAGTATGCTGCCCATTCCTCCCTACATAGATGGGATTTTCGATTTAAACTTGATAATCAGCATGGTTTCGATGAGGTGGTCACTCTCCGTGTCGGTGTCAGGTGCGATGGACTGCACAAAACCAAGGATGGATTCGTGTGGAACCATGGTTCCTGAATCATCCCATCCTGATTCAGGTGCAGCCTCAGCGCTGCGATAGCGGCCCCCTTCTTAATATGTACTTGCACGGAGTGTATATTAAGGATAACCTCAAGAGCCCGAGTGCTAGTAGACTTGAATGCGCCGGTTACGCTGAGTAGGCACAATTTTTGAATCTTTTCCACTATCTTACGATGATTGGCATATTCCATCGCATTCCACCACACCACAGAACCGTAGGTTAACATGGGTCGGATGACGCTAGTGTATGCATAGGATCATCCGCAGTGAGCTTAGCATAATAATATAACAAAACCAAAAAGTTTGAAAATTACTTATCACTTTAATGCAGTATTCTAGTCTAGATGCCCGAATTTTAGGTGATTTTTGAAGTGCCCTAAAAAAAAGGCAATCAATATTTTTCTATCCATTTTTTTATGAGTTATTTATTAACATTACAAAAATACAGAAAAAAATTACAAAATTAAAAAAGTTGGAAATTCAAAAAATTAGCAGCTGATGAAGTGGGGGGCCTCAAAAAATTGGCGCGTGATCATGCCCACGTTTCCAACCCGCCTAGCAATCCCAAAAAAATAAAATAAAAAAGATTAGTAGTCTAGAGTAATGTCGCTATGTCCGGAACTAGGGAAAAGTTGAAAAAATTTTTTTTCACAAAATGGCCGCTGCCTGAAAAAAAAGCAATTTTTGGACCACTTTTTTTTTAAATTTTCGAATTTTTTAAAAATAGTAAAAATTGAAATTTGGGGATGCGGCTAGTTCCGGACATAGAGAAGTCTATAAAGAAGACTCTCAAAAAAATTTCAAGTAAATCGGTCCAGTAGAACTTGAGCAATCGTGGGCATCGTCTTGAAAAAGGCAGTTTCGAGAAAAACGCGTGGGGGTAACGCCACTGTAATTTTTTTGAAAAATCGTTTTTTTTTTTTTTATTGACTTAAAAAATAGTTTAAACCCTCTAGAATAAGAAAAAAGGGTCCCGTGCGAGAAAACTTTTTTTTTCCTTTGAAAATGGAGGTCGCCACCAAGCGCGTCAAACTTGCTCCGAAACGACTACCTGAAGCTGGAGCTCTTCAGCCAGCTTTATCGCCAGCTTTCTTCTAAAGCTGACAGAAAAAGCCGAATTGAACACAACTGACCTTTTGGACATTTGCAACTTTAACTTGTTTATCCGTTAGTTTAGCGACATCAAGCAATTTTTTACCTTCATTTTTTTATTTTTTTTCCAAAAAAAACTATTCTCAAAACTTTAAACGCGTTTTTCTCGAAACACGGGTTTGTTTTCAAAATGGCACGCAACATAACTCGAACAATTTTCATACTTTCGACTTGAAATTTTGACCAGATGTTGAATAGTTAAACTTGATTCTTGAATAGTTAAACTTTGAAAATATGAAAAAAAAAAATCGATTTTTTCGAATTTCTAGACTAGAATACCCCCTTAAGATAGATGTAATGTACTTAGAAAATGCAAGAACTTTTTAACATAACACCTGTGACTAATAAATTTTGATATCCATATTTAGGTGTAGAATTAATAAGCATCCGTTTAACTAGAAAATTATTTAACAGACTGAACTGAAGTTTTAGGTTATGTTAGACAAGGAATCAAGCACCAAGTCTAAGGAACGCACATCCATTCAAGTGTTTTTTCTGAAACGGATATTGAGCTTTGAAAAATACGCTACATATATAACAAACCAAAAAATATATTAATTGTCACCCAAATCAATGCTGACTGTCATTATTTCCCATCTATCGTCCTGAACAAGAATGTAAAATTTGGCAATCTTTATCTTATAATGAAATATCGCATTGTCCTTGTTATTAGTCAAATAATTCAAATAAATCTTTGACAGAGCAGATGGCAATTCAACTTGAATATGTATTTGTAACATCGACAAAATATCCAGTGGAAAGTAGGGAATGTCAGTGCAAACCTCGTGTTGCACTTCTGCTATAAAAATTGTCTCATCGAACATTTTCAGTGTTGCACTGCTGGAAAAAAGTGCAATACTGGTGTTGCACTGAAGTCCCATCGAAATCGACATAAGTTAAATGAATTAAAGAATTTTATTTGGGTAATTTTCATAAAGTTAAAGAAGGAATTTATTTCTATATATCAATAAAGAACATTTATTACATTTGACAGTTCTGTATATGTATATAATAAGTGTGTACAGAAATACAAGGAAAAAGTGCAACATTGTTTTGGTCCCATCGAAATCGACATTAGTTAATTATAAAAACTTAAAAAAAAAATAATAGAATTTTAGGAAGCATGTATGGGGACTAACAATGGTTGGAGAAAAATCAAACAATTTTAACGCATTATTTTTACTTTTCATAACTTTTTCATTTCACTACATAATTTTCATTTATTTCAAAAAATTTTGTATGCCTCATTCTTCAAAATCATATTTTTAGAACTTATCAATTTCGGCATTGACTGCAGTAATGATCTCCTCATTAGAACTGAAGACTCCATTTATTTCTGATATGAGCGCAACCAAAATTCACATGTCACTAGGTCCATGGAATAAGGTGCTGCTCGAATTTCTTCCTTGATACCGAAGACCACTGCAGTCAGTATCGAAATGAATCTCACTTTTGGTGGTTTCACAACAAATTTTTGATATTTTCTGCTAAACAAATTTCAGTATACCAATTGCCAGTTATCGTTTAGCCAGCTCCTGCAGCGAAATAGCAGCGATCATTTTCACCCTGATAGAGTAGATCGACATCATTATTTTTCTTGTTGATTTTTTTATCTTACATTAACTGAGGGCGATTAGCATCTTTTGGACTCCATACCATGATCAACTGCATGGTTGTTTTGCTTCGGAATCGTACACATTGAACCAATATTCATCACCGTTTACAATTTCATAAGCTAGACTCTCCAATTTTAAAATTTTTCCAAGAAATATTCGACAAACGAACGAAAGCTATATATCGATTGCATCATGTTCATCCGCCAAAGAAAAATGTTAAGTCATGACCCCCTAAATTACAAAAAAAAAAAACTTAATTAATTTAGTTATTTGAAAAAATATATTTATTATTTTACAGTTTTTATTCCAAAACTTAATTCAATGAATATTATTGTATATGTATAGGTTTTCTCAGAATTTGAGTTTGGGATCCCAAAATTGGGTGATCCAAAAACCTCGAGAAACATTTCCCAAGCCACGAAACAGACTACCTCATTACCACATCAGAGCCCTAACTTAATCCTAACACCTAACATTTGCAGCGTTCTTATGTAAAACCAACATATGTATGTAGATAATACGTTCTGACAACGTCCATAGAAATACACTGCAGAAAGTGGGCTCACTTTTATATAGGTTTCTCTTTTGGTCTAAGCGCCAAGTATCAACTGAGAGAGAACTGTAAACAACAAATAAATAAGTGCGTACGTCGAAATAAATGTTAGTAAATTAATTATTTGGGTTAATTGCTGATAAAAAGTGTTTTACCAAAGGCAATATATTCATAGATACACAACAGAAATTCGAAAGGTTTTATTAAAATCACTTGTCAACTTCCCGCAAATGGTTTTTTCAATGTTGAGGTACTGTGGTTGCTCAATTTGATTTGTAAGATGATCCCCTAATTTCAATGCTATCCCCGCCACTGCATTCTGGTCGATTTTTCTAAGTTAAAAATTAGATATCGTTGAACTATAGGAAATCGACAACTAACCCAAACAAAAACTAATAAATTAACATCCATTTAGTGAACTTCCGTATATATTGAGTTAAAACTTCTTAAAGAACATCTATCCTACTACAGTACGCTTCAAAGACTGCAACATTTACTATACCCCCCCCCCCCCGCCGCCTTCCCTGCCTTCAACCCCTTAATAGCTAACAATAAAACGGAATTGCATGATTAATGGTGTTAATTTTTTTCCCCTTTCCAAGTTGCTATTTATTTCCTTAATATAGAATGGTCCAGCAATTAACTAAATCCCTTTTCATCAAACTTATTCAAATTATGCTTGGAAGGGATTTTTGAAATCCGATACAAAAGCTAATTCCAGTGGCCACGACATCTCAGTAAATGAAATTTGTGGTATTTGGTACGATGAATAAACGAGAAAATCCTGTAGCCCCACATATATCAAGTCGGCGAGTAAAATACTAAAACAACAAAGGCTTTATGTGTTTGAATAATACCTTTAAGGATCGCCTTTAGGGCGACCCTTTTGCAATGTATGAAAATCCGATCTTTGGCCATACAATATCGGTTAAGCCAGCTTTATAAGGGAAAATGAACACAAATGTTACGAATTATCGAGGAATACATATTTGTTATACATAGACAAAGTTATAACGTCTTAAGCTTATGGCAATATATTTATTAGAAATCTCCGTAAGTTAATTAGTACTGGTATAAGAGCTTAATAAAGGATGAAAAAATTTCTTTACGGTGTTAGTAAGTTACAGTGTTAAAATAGATTAAAATATGGAGAGAAGTGAAATCCGTTTATAACGACATTTCAAAACATTTTCAATAATTTGGACGAAATTATTTCTGAAACGTTAGTCATGGGTAGAGGAGAGTGCACGACATATGTATTGTAGTAGTATTAGTATTTGGTACTATAATGATAATGACAGTTTTTAACATACCTAGGACCTGCCAATCGAAGTCATCATATTCCTCTTGTTACAACAGCTACCCAGTTGGAAATAAGTCAAGCGCTTCTACAACATAGTTAGAAAATATCTTTCCCGAAGCGGTCTTTTACCACAGCCAAAGGAATCTTTGCGAGAGCAGATCTCTTTCCTGAGTCTGGGTTTATTCGTTTTTTGTTGTAAAAAGATGACTCAAATTCATCTGAAAATGCAGCAGAATTGTCATTCTTTAGTAGTCACTTGAAGTGTGCGGTTAATTGAAAATTAATTTAATTTAAAATTAAACGGTGCGCATTCAGAAAAAAACTGAAATTTTTAATAAAGCCCTTATCTTGATTTCTTTTGTATTCCCTTTTAACGCTCCAAGAGTGCTTCCCGATAAGTGCTCCGAGAGTGCTAGCCTACAACCGCTCCTACAGAGCTTCCCAAAAATCTGCAATTGAGCGCTTCTCTCTGCGGACATGCTCACGTTAAAACGATACCAACAAGGATACGGTGTGGAAGCGCTGCCAGCTTCTAAAGAAGCGTTCTTGCATTCCTTTTTGAGCGCTTCCATTTCCCGCTGGGTAGTGATGTAACACCTTCTCAAGCTCTATCCGAATTCATGTCTACGCCACTAAGCTTTACTAATTTGCATAACAGTTAAACGATCTGATTAGCTTGTTCGCCGAGTAAAGATTCAAGTTGACGCGTTACTCGATTCTTTTGTGCGATATTTCAAATTAATGGTATCAAATGGGACTTTCCAAAGAAATTAAAAAAAGATACATATATCTAAAAAAGCCCCAATTTTTATTAATTTTGGATTTTTGACCTCCTCCGAAAGAGATACCATTTTTTTTACACGCCGGTGTGTGCGTCGCTATTTTTTAGAGTCGCACGTGTGTGTGTGTATGTGTGTTTTTATATGGCTGTCTCGCAGGTCCCCTTCACCACCCATCTCTCTCTCCTAGTATTTGGTTATATCGGGTGGTATTACACTATCGGCGTAAAGGCTTTTAGCATTTCATGAAGTGACTAAAAATTTCAGACACATCGTGTAAGAACTCATTAAGCGCAAACTGTTACACTATCTGCGTACTTTTCATGAAGTAGCTACACTTTTCGTGAAGTGATGAGTTACATCAAGTGTGCGACATATACACTTCTTCCAGCGATGCTCCCATCTCTTCAAACCGTCGAAATAGTACTCGGCCTCTTTCTCTGCAAAATAGTTGTTTACGAAGGTAAGTTCCTGCTCATTCAACAAGTCTCTGTCCTCCGAGCACAACTTTTGGCTTAGGGAGCAAAAAAAGTCGCCTGGGCCTATATCTGGTGAGTAAAGAGAGTGGTCAACCAGTTCAAATCGTAATTCGTAGATTTTTGCCATGGAAACCGCTGAGGTGTGAGTCAGCGTATTTGGTCCAAAGTGTGTAAACGCGACACCCAACGCGCGGATAGCTTTTTCATGCCTAAATCTTGATACACTATGTGACAAACACGTTCTTTTGAAATGTTAATAGCTTCTGCTATCTCTCTAACTTTAATTCGAGGGTTGTCTAGCAAAATTTGGTGAATTTGTGCGATGTTATTGTCAGTGGTACAGCCAAGTTTAATTTCAGCTGTCCAACCTTTCACGGTAGTAAATAATGGTGCAGAGTCCCCGTACATAGCGTCCAACTCAAATATTAGATGACAGCTTGATACTTGACTTTTACCATTTTTACAAAAACACTCACACCGACTTACTCAAATGATTTCCAAACAACAACTACGTGTCTCAAATGGCTGAAATTTTTGTTAGTACCTTTCAAAGCATGTGCAAACACAACACTTGTTTACGAGTGCTGCCATCTTCATGTTGAGGTCGGAAATTTTTCAGACAACCAAGTATATTACTCTACCTTAATGCCTGGTGCCTAATAAAGTGAGAAGAGATTTGATGCTATAGAATATGTATTCGACCTGGTTGATGATGATAACTCCTCTTTTGGAAAAGCGCATATCTTCCTGAATGCTATTGCCGCACTTGGTCTGTCTCAGGTAAGTGATGTTAAGAACAACCGTAATAAAAGCTTGGACTTGGTCTTTGCCTCGGATGCTTCGGAAAGTATAGTTCGCCCGTGTGATATATTATTGGTTCCTATTGATAGATACCATTCAACTTTGGACGTGATAGTGGGCATTGATTGCGAGAGTACTGGTATGTCCTTGATAGAAAATGCACCGACTTTTAATTTTAAGAAAGCTGATTCTAATCTACTTAATTTTAATTTATCTTGCATTATCTGGTCCTTTCTCTTAAACAATAATGATGTAGGTGAAATTACAGCGCAATATTACAATATTATGTTTAATTGTTTTGCAATGATTTATTCCATTATTTTGTATCAAGAATGGCTCTTCGAGTCCTCCTTGATACGATGCTGAGCTTAAACGCTTGCGCAGCTTAAAATTTAAGGCTTGGCCAAAGCTTCAAATCTCTCAGTCTAATGATGACTTAACCCAATTTTTGTTTTTGAAGAGCGAATTTCGAAATGCTCTTTTGCACGCCTGTGATACGTAGGTACGTGTTTAAGATGAGAAATGTAATCAGCTCGGATCGTCAACAATTTTCGCGTTTTGTAAATACCAAAAAGAAATCCAATAATTTTCCTCCGATGTTAGTATTTAAGGATAATACTAGTCATGATCCGTTTGTGATACCTAATGTCTTTGCTGATTATTTTATTGAATCATTTTTAACTAATGGAACAAATTGATTTTACTTATTTTAGTTACTTAACGACACTTCCTAAAATTGATATCCCTTGCTTCACTATTGATCAGAGATCTTTTGAGGATTCCATGTTCAAGCTAAACCCTGGATATTCTGCTGGACCCGATGGGTTACCCCCTATTGTCCTAAAGAAGTGCAGTAAAACAATTTCTTATCCGTTAATATTTTTGTTTAATCTATCACTGCGGTTCGGTAAATTTCCTAAGTTATGGAAAGAGTTGTTTACTGTCCCAATCTTTAAGTCCGGTAAAAGGGAGCTTGCTACCATTTATCGTCCTATTGTTAAATTGTTTTCTATTCCCAAACTGTTTGAAGCTTCTTTATATGAATTCTTGTATTTTCATTGTAGTGGAGCTCATCAACATGAAGTGAAGGTCAACAATAACAAATTTGTTACAGTTTACGTCTACCTCCATCGAATCGTTTGAGCGTGGCTGCGAAACTCACTGTATTTATACAGACTTCAGCAAGGCTTTTGACAAGCTTCCCCACTCTGTTTTGTTATTTAAACTGAGATCTTTAGGTTTTCCAATTTGGTTGTTGAACTGGTTATCATCCTATCTTAAGAATCACAAACTTGGCATACAGTTTCCATCTGCTCTGTCCAAAGAAATAACGGCTTACTCCGGTGTTCCACAGGGTAGCCACGTAGAGCCGCCCCATCTATTCATATTATTCATAAATGATGTTTCCTATGTAGTTACCAAATCTTGTTTACTAATTTTCGCAGATGATTTAAAACTGTATAAATCTATCGATTCGCATTGTAAATGTCTCAAACTACAGGACGACCTGGATACTCTTGTTGACTGGTGTACAAA
This sequence comes from Dioctria linearis, assembly GCA_963930735.1. NCBI lineage: Eukaryota > Metazoa > Arthropoda > Insecta > Diptera > Asilidae > Dioctria > Dioctria linearis. The sequence continues at coordinate 68,864,396 of OZ005741.1, forward strand.
GTATTCTCTCTTTTTAAACATTGATAAATGTAAGATAACCATTTTCTCTCGAAAGCGAGTCACTTCGAATGACGTCTATGATATGAAAGGGTTGTTACTTTCGAAAGTTGATAAAATCTGTGACTTATGGGTATTGTTTGACTCTTAACTCACTTTTAACTTCCACATTGATCACTTTGTTAATAGGGCGAACTCAATGTTAGGCTTTGTAAAGTGCTGGATAAAAGAATTAGATGATATCTATATTACTAAAGCTCTTTTTACCACTCTTGTTAGATCCATTTTTGAGTATGCCAGTCCTGTCTGGTCTCCCTCTAATAAAAATCACTCTGATCGTATTGAGAGAGCAAAGGAGATTCTTACTTTTTGCTCTAAGAGGTCTCGAATGGAGGGATAGACTTCATCTTCCTCCTTATAACGAAGATTAAACTTAATACACCTTCCTACTTTTGAGACTCGTAGACAAATTCTTAATATAAGCTTTGTATTTCAACTTGTATATGGTGACATCGCCATGCCTGTGATGCTTCAGAAAATTAATTTCAATTCACGTACTCGACATTTGCGATCTAAGGATTTTATTTATTTGTGCTCACATCGCACCAACTATGGACTATGGAGCCCATGTCTAGAATGTGCTGTACTTTTATTTTGAATTTTCATTCGATTATGACAGTCAATCTATAAGTCCCAATTAAGAAAAATCTTGAAAAATTGTTCTGTATAATAGCTTTTATTTCGGAATCGCATTTAGGGATCTTTGTAGCTTGCATTTTAGCGAAATAAATAAATAAATAACTAAAAGTGTAATCAGGGGGTGCTTTTGATCTCTTTGTCGTATATCTTAGTCACATATTTTGACATTTCATCTCAAATTTGTCGTACCTTAATATTCATCATATTCATTTTGATTTATCATTTTAATTAACTCCAAAATAAACTAAAACGAATTGGCAATGAATTAATGTCAGAATACACGCCGAAAATACGACAAATTAGTCAACTGCTTACGAGGTTGTAACAACAATTTTATACTGTATGGATATTCTGCACCTAATTAGAGCAATACGAGTGCTTAAATTCGAAATTATATTTCGAATTTGTAATGTGAAGTGTCATTTTTAGTTCATTCTACGTAATGTAAGGCTTGCTGAACTGAATAAATGCACGAAAAAATTAGTTGAAAACATTCAGGCATATATTTTGACATTAAAGTACGGCAAAAGATCAGAGCCACCCTTCTGGCCATCTCTATTAGTATTCTCCACTCTACTTATTTAGCGAACACCTCCGTAGGGTGTTTGAACAAGTTTTGAAAGAGACATCTATTATGCAATAGGAAAACCAAAATGTCTGTGCAATTTTAATCAGAAATTAGATGATCGATGAATGAAAAAAGATGAAATATGAAATACAGGTGAAAAAGGCTTTATGCAAGATAGGATCTGCATTTGCTAACAATTGATCATTGGAATGCGAATTTTTCAAGCTTGTGTATCGTGTTAAAATGAATAAAACCCAATTTTGTGCATAGATATATAATCATGGATGAAATTTTAATCCACCACTATACAGCGGAGACAAATGAATATTCATAGCAATGGTTAGAAGCTGGTTCTATCAAACCAATGCCCCTGCTCACAAAAGTGTTGTGATCATGGCAAAAATGAAAGAATTGAAGTATAAATTCCTTGATAATTCACCGTATTCACCAGATCTGGCTCCATCGGGTTAATCTATTTGGATACCAGGATATCTGGAAGCAATTGATTCTATAGATGATTATTTTGTAAGCCTTCATACAGACATGGTATATAATTATTAGAAAAACGTTGGAGAAGTATTATGAGGTAGAAGGCGATTATGTATGTATATAGGGTGTTCTGTATATGGTGTTACATCCGAAGGATATGGATAGGTCATGCTTAGACAATAACGGGACTTAAAGATATTTATCACCCTGTAACTTCTGAACGTTACACCCTATTATGATGATTTAATATTTGCTGTTGTTCGACCTTTCGAATGGTCTTCGCAGTTTCAAAGTTAAAGCGTAGTATCGAGTTCGGGCAAAGTAAAATTTAACGCAGTCTCCAAATTTTTCACATTAAAATCGCTGCTAAAATTTTGACGTTGATTAATTTCAAGAAAAGAAAGTGACAGATGTTAAAAATCTTGTCACTGGAAAACTTCAAATTGTTTATAAAGTTTAGATAAACGTTTTTACAATTTATAAAGAAGGATGGACTTAATTAATCTGAAAATTCTTAAGAGAAATTAAATCCTCCAATAAATAAATAAAACAATCTAAAAACTTTCAATTAAAATTAAATTCTTCAATAAATGTAAAAAACAATTTGAAAATTGTCATAGAAACAGAAAATGTCATAATTTTACCAGCAATTTAATGCACCGCGAATTAAAATGTTCAGTAAAATAAACAATGCGCCGTCTATCTTAAAATAGAAAAATATTCACTTTTTACCAGTGAACTCCGTACTGCACTATTAAAATCATCAGTATAATTTTTGCTTGCGATTTTACCAGCGCTAAAATTTGTATGTAAATGTCACATTTTACTCGAACTCGATACTAGGCTTAAGGCTCAACAAAGTTAAAATGCCGGAATTTTAACCGTTTTGTTTTTATTTAACTACTATTTTTGTCAAAAAATACGTCATCAATACCAACCTTTTATTTTGGATTTAACAAGCCCAAAAGCTTTACCTTAAAACCAAAATGGTACCCTTTCTGCCTTTTTTGCACTTTTTCTGAAGCAAATCACGCGAAAAAGTTCAATAAGTGCCAGAAAGTAGGCAATTATCTTTTGGAAACGAGCTTTTTGCTTTTCACTGAATATATTTAAGAAAAATAAATACCGAAAGAAAGAACTAAAAATCAATAAAGACCAAAACGAAAAAATAAAAAGATGGGACATGACACGTCTGTATCTTGGATTGTACGCCAAATATGTAGTAGTCATTTTCTAGGAGTGTATAAGTATTGTGTTGTTAAATTTAAAATTATGGGTTACAGGTGATTAGAGTTATCAAAATTTTCATTAATTGTAAAAAATTAAACTAATGCTTCATTAGAGAAATTATTTTTTTATATCCTTGAGTAGGATATTTTCTTAAAAATTTCTTCTAGGAAATTGGTTTTCGGAAAAGCCTAACACTAAATGACTAAAATGCATAAGTCTTTTGAGGAATGCCCAAATATATATGTTATAACTGCTTTCAGTTTTCCCACAAAATCAGGACAAATTGAAAGCAACATTGTAGAACTCAAAGCTCTTCGTGTAGTTTTTTTTTTTTTTTAATATATTTCTGTGATCGTGGCATGCTTATTTAAAATTTATATATTTTATGCTATTTTTTTCATAGATATATCAATGAAGAAAGCAACAAATAATTTTATTTCTGGATTTATTTATTTCTAAACATTTGAACTGGTAATAAAAGAAGAAAAATTTTCATTTTGAATTGAATACATTAAGCTGGGCAAAGAAGAAATAACTAACAAACCAAAAACAACAACAACGTACGACACTATCATCGTAAATATTCAATATTCAAAGGATGTGGAATACACGTTCACCTAGAAACTCCAAGCAATTGTTAATCGATAGTTCTCGAAGTGCTGACTATGTTGGTGGAAATACAACAAAAATTTCATTCGCAATGGAAATTCATATCCAGAATAAGTGTATTTCAGCATAGCGGATCACTCTGGAGGGTTCAGAGCCTCCATGGCTACAGGGCCCCCTTAAAGCTGCGTTTCTGGGGGCCTCCGGCGTTGGAACGACTAGTATTTTACAGGTATGTATTTAATGTGCGTGCAAAATAAAAAAAAAATCATTATTTGTTCAAAATTCATTAAAAAGACACCCAACAAAATTTACCGAAACTTCACTTTAAGTACATATACCAAAATCCACCATTCATGCATGTACATACAAACATACATATATACATAATTATGTAAGTATATACTCCTGTTCAGGGTCTTGTTCTGATTTTCCTTGAATTCTGAACATGGGTGTGAGCTTTCCGGTCTATTTTCCTTTCGGGGTGTCCTACTTTGGTATGATTTTCATGGAATTATAATACTTCTACTACTCTACAATCATCCCTCTTCTCTGTACTCGGCTCAGCTGTTGAAATATCTCTCTTACTCTCAGTCATTTTATAGAGATAGAGAGACATTCATCCAGGAAATAGGAGAAAAGATTCCACAAATTCATTTCAAATTCTAGCTCCTTCCAACCAGGGATAAAACTCTATATCAAGAAGAACATTGTGAAAATCTGTCAGATATTAAAGCATCACCATAGCGATGGCATTGCTTTCCTGCCGTATAATTTAACAGATTTGTGGTACCGTGTTCGCCGATCAGAATTAATTATAACTCGAATTTATACAGATAACAGCGTGTGGATGGATGACAAAGTCACTTTTGAAATTATTCGTTTTCTGTTGTGATGAACTCAAGCGGATATCCTGAATAAGTTCTGACTTTCGGACAAAGCCAAGGGAAGATTTTTAATTATGTATGTGTACATGTGGATAACAATGGGCGGCTTACAAACGTAATATGGCATGAAATTAAATGATAAAAACCAAATTTCATTCCCTCGCATATCTTTTTTTTTATAAATATAACCCCCACCCCACCACCACCATCCCCACCCTTCCAACATCGTAATTTGTAAAGTAAAGAGGGCAGAAAAGATTATTAAATTTCAAGGAAAGAATGGATGTCGATAAAATGTTTTTCCTTAACAAAAGTCCAATATTTGTGCCTAATTTTTAAGTAGTTGTATTTCGATTTTAACCATGGCCATAGAGTTTTTTCAAAAAGTGAAATAGAATGAAATATGTGGCCTTCAAACAAAACAATTTCATTGAATATAGGAGGGCAACATATTTAAGAGGGGTGAGTGGGATTCATGCCACGTAAAGAGTAACAGACAGTTGAACGTTATAAAAATATTGTGACTTATTGCCTTAATATTTATACAATGTTCCTGCAACGTTGTATACATAACTCTCAACGTTATATGATTTTGTGACTTAATTGGTTTTTATACCCTAGATGAAATCTATGGGGTATACCCCAAGTTTGTCATTCCGTTTGTAACACATAGAAATAATTATGGCAGAGGAAAATGGATTGTACACCCACGCATAATATTAAAATTTCTTTTGATTTTTGCATGACCTCCTGTCCATCCGTCTGTTTGTCTGTCTGTCTGTATGTCTTCCGCACGACAACTCGAGAGCGCGTGTACTTAGAGAACTGAAATTTTGCACACGGGCTTAAAACCAAAATTTAAGTGCGAAAATGAGAGAAATCGGGTAACTCCTTCAAGGGGTTGGCATACAAAAACTTCGATTTTCACTATATATTTGGACACTGCCTGAGAACGCGTCGACATAGAGAGTTTAAATTTGGTACACAGTGTTTTCACAGCAATAGCACAAAAACTGACTGTATCGGATTCTTGGTGTTAACATATAAAAATTTAGGAATTTTACGTATACAGTCCTAGACATTTTTATTGTACCAAAAACTACTTCAGAATATGAAATTCTATAAAATTGGTTATTATAAGTTTTACTGTCCGACGAACCAATCTCGAAATATATGCTAAAAATCGCTGCAAAAATCAATGTTGCACAGATGGGTGACCCTGACGCTATGAAATTTCATACGACCATTCACCTAGAGGACATCATTAAAAATTAGTCTTAGACAAGTTCTAGCTTTTTGACGTGTTCTAGTTGTTTTTTATTGTTTCCAGTAGAAAACAATACTTACACGCGCTCTATCAGCTTAAACTTCAAAGACAAGTGTGGCTTTAGTACAAGTTAGATTTGTAGAATTGATTGCAAAGTTATACAGACAAATGGAGATTTGTAAAACCTTTTCAAGTCAATTCGTAATCAAAACTCAAACATTTTAAATATATAAATTACGGAGAAAATGGGAAAAAAATATTAACATGACGAAAAAAAATTGTTTCGGTACGGGAGAAAGAAGAACCCAAGTATATAATTATAAAAATATATATTTTTTAAGCCTCAGGAATATTATCATGGAAAAACTTTAATTGAGTTTTCTTCGTCTACATGTTATACTTATTTTTAAACTAGCTACAATTGCCCGTCCTTAAGTTAATTTTAAGTTAATTGTTTTTATTTTTTATTTTTTTTTAATTCTTTTAATATTTTTTAATTTTCTTTTATTTTTTTATTTAATTTTTATTTTTTATTTTAGTTTTATATTTTTTGAAATTTTTTAAATATATCTCATTAAAAAAAACCATGCTGGACTTTGTTCGCGTTACGGATAGGGTCTGGGCTTTCCTATACAGGGTATTGATGGTGCACATAAAACTCAAGCGTTTGATAGCTGAGGTGGTGACAAGCATAAAATTATATGGTGAAGGAGGGTAAGACGCGTCGTTTCGGTAGTAGAGGTTTTAAGATTTTTGGTACTTCTTCCACTTTACAACCTGTACCTTTCTTGATATACACTCTATAATGGTGGGATTTATGTCAGATTATAGCAAACTGTGTCCGAGTTCCAATGAATTCCCAACTAGCCTTCCTTTGGTCGGAAGTTGTAGGACATCAAGATCCAAAAATTGGAAAAATATTTAATTTTTTCAAATTTTAACGATTTTCTCGCTAAAATGCATGATAACTATACAGGTTTTTTTATAATATTCAGAAACCTCGGAATGTTGCCTTTAATTTGACTATGCACATATACTTACCTAATGGAAAAGTTTTTGAGTTATTCCCGTTTCGATTCATAATTTCAATAATTTTGCTACTGACGTTGGTAATTGCGCCTACTATTATGCAATTCCACACAAAATTAAAAAAATTAATGAAATTATGAATCGCAGAAACAGAAAACTCAAAAACGGTTGCATTTAGTTATTTCTGGCTAACCCGGTTACAACTAAAAAATTACACCTAATATCAGTAAACATTTAGGTAGAACGTTCGAAAATAAAGTTATATTTAACAATTACATATTTTTCAGTATGGTCCTTGATCAGCAATTATCCAATTTAGTGCATTCACAAGTACTTTGTATGCCTGAGGTGTCCATGACTTTCAAGGACTTCTTAGTATTCTTATCTTTAGTAAAAAAAGAAATCTTCAATGTGGCTGAAATAGCCTCAATTTTGGGTTAGTATTCTTGGGAATTTAATTTTTTTAAACACTAAATCTATTGTATACTCACTCACACTTACACAATAAAAACATCTCTGAAATTTTTTTTGTTGTTTTTTTTTGATTTTTTTTTTTGTTAGAAAAGTGAGTTTTACAGTGAGCAAAACTGAGATTAATTTATTTTTTAGTTGTAGGTAACTCTTAGATAAAACTAAATAATTCTTCAACGATAAACGTGGGTACAAGATTTTTTAACTCTAAATTTTATAAACCAACAGTTTTATATGATATTTGTATGTAAAGTTACTTCATAAGCTTATAAATATTCTACTCGTATTTTACATCATAATTTGAGTAAAATTGTTTTTTGTATAATATAAAATGCAGAATACAATTGATATATATTTCTGAATATTATCCTGTGTGGACAAGATTTCAACGACATTTACTAAAATTATCAAGCCATATTTTCTTCATGGTAGTATATTTACGTGGCATACGTAAAATTAATACAACATTTCAAGAATAATCAAATTATAGTAATAGCCAATTGTAAATTTACAATTTCTTGTAAAATTACAAATTTTTTCCTACATAATTTATATTTTCACTTACATAAATTGTAATTTTGATACAATTATATTGTAAAAATTCTCTGTAAGTAACTCACACACAAATGTTTTAAAGGTTTGTAAATATTCATATGCTCACAAAAGATTGTAATATCTTATCTAGATATTTATAGTAAGAAATCCTAATTTAAAGCGGGTACGTTCAGCACGCACGCTGAGAAACAAATAATAATCTTACGCAGTTCATTTCGTGTAAAAAATTCTGAGTAAAACTAAGTGGATCACGCTAAATTTAGTAGACATTTAATAAATTAGACTCAGTTATAGAAATCAGTAAGTTAATTGCAATGAAAAAAATTTAATTAAGCTTTTTCCAGTCATCAATTTTTTAAGGCTCCGATAAAAACTAGCGCAAATCAATCGTCTTTTCTTTATTTTCTACATGAGCTTAGCTTTTTTGCTGGTCCTCTGAATTTTAAATATGCCTCGTTTTCGCTGCAGTGTTATAGCTGATATTTCCACTTCCTATACTCGTTTAATTCTGTTCTTAAAACATGTGCGGATTCTCGGTACAGGAGGAAGGCAGTATGAATAATTTAAGCACTAGAATTTTATGTCAAGAGATATCGTCAAAATTTCAAATTTTTTGGTTGAGCGGTTTTTGAGAGATAGTGGTCACCGACAATTACAATAAATTTAATAAATAACTTACATAGAGTTATCTATTCCAGCCCCATACAATATGAAGACGTTTCAAAAATGTTAATTTCGTCCTCTCGATAAAACATTCTGCCCTTCATGCTGGCAGGATGGACTTCACGTAAAAAGGTCCTCACTCAAAAGTACTACCATAAATACCACAGTTATGCATAATAACTTCACGAGCTATATCCATACGGCCATTAATAAGCAAAATTTGATGAAGTTAAGTGAATTTGTGCGTATCTTTATGATGTTATAATACTCGCAGCAAACATTCTCTTCTTCTGCGTAACGTTGTGTTTTTGGCCCAGAGCTTACTCAAAGTTCATCTAAAATTGACGCAGTCAACTACCCATCTATTGCTAGACGTGCCCAATACACTCTCTTTTATTGATGGACATCACCGTAAGAACCTGAGTTAATTATACCATTATTAGTAGATCTTGTAGTCGCCATTACTGATTTAGTTGGTATATTTGACAACGTAGCTCTCCTGCGATCTCTGAGACATTTCCCAGGTTGTATCCACTTTAATTATTTCCGCCAGTTCCTGGTGATTTGTACGGATTTTTTTTTATTTCACGGTAAGAGACCTTAGCCACCAGAAACCACTTTTTTGGTTTCCGGATACCCAGAGACCCATGGACGCAAAAATCTCCAAAGAGACCATATCTCTAGAGACAATTTTGGTCTCTGGTCTGCCGTCGTGTATTTTAAAACAAACTGGTCTCCGGGATCGGTCTCCGGTCTCCGAAGTTTTATCATTTTTCATCTGAAGTTCTCCGGGGACTAGAGGTCATGCTACAAGGCGAGAGACTTTGGCCTCCAGAGACCACGAGGACCCGTGCAAAAAAACTCTAAAGAACCTAGTCTTTAGAGACTATTTTGGCCTCCGGTCTCCCATCATATATTTTGAAATGAACCAGTCTCCAAGTTCGATCTCCGGTCTCCAAAGATTGATCAATTATCGTCTCCAGGTCTCCGGAGACTACTTGTACATTCTAGTCAATTAAGTGTAAGTCTACTCGGAAAGGAAAAGGAATAAAGTGGAGTGAGTTTGTTACAAATAAATTAATAAAAAAATGAATAATTAATCTAATGGATTTAGGATTCAAAAGTTGTTTTATCAATAGAGTTCTGGTTATTAAAAAAAAAAAAAAAAAAAAAAAATCTTGTGTTATCCCTTATCCCGAAAATTTGGACAGCACGGATGTCCACTTTTTTAATCCTTTTCACTTTTTGCATAACATAATATAAGATAACTATCTCTTGCTTGACAATTATCAAAGATCTCTAGACATTTTTAGATATCTTCAAATTTCGTATATACACTTTGGAGAGGTGTCTCTAGAGACTTTTTTCTGATGGTCTCTAGAGACCTAATTTTTTTTATCTCCAGATACCTATTTTTTTTTTATCTCCAGAGAAAAAGTCTCTTGTCGTGTAAACATTTTAATAATAATAATACTTTACTTGGAGATCCTAATTACCCGCCTCTCCTGAATTTAATGAGTCATGTATTATACCTAACAGAGTCGTCTCTATAACCGGTAAAGCATCTGAAATTACTTTAGCGTCTACCATGTCTGAATCACTTTTCCTCTTAAGTTCACCAACTATTTTTCGTAAATGTTAAATATTTATTTCTTTAAATGTAAAGCTATCCTTTCTTGTAATACTTGACGCTGTACTTAAAATAGTGTCGGGTATGCATCCATTTATTTCCTGAATACTTTCTATAAAGCACGTATTTAGTTTCTCTGCGATCTGATATGAATTATCTACTTCCACTCTATTGAAATTTATCTTTTTTATACCATTATTGATTTTTCCATACAACAGTTTTTTTATCATTCGCCACATCCTTTTTGCATCACTTTCGGTCGCTTTAATATCATTACTTATGCTGCTTTATTTTGATACTTTTAACATGTTACTATATATATTCCTAGCATTTCTATACAACATCCAATCATCTTCATTACCAAAAAATTTATCTTTTCTATCTAATGTTTCCTTTCTGATTCTCAGTTCATCCAAATGTATATTATACCACTTTTTCCTATACTCTATCAATTTACTGTTGTTTTTAACAACTATGAATTTATCTACACTATCTTTCATTATTTTCATAAATTTATGTACTCTGTCATCCATATTTAAAGACTTTAAGTCATCCCAGCTATGTATGACTTCTTAGTTCATCACATATTTTATCACTATCATAGTTTTTCCAAATTTTACTTTAATTTTCTCCATCTAACATGCTTACTTTTTTATTTATGTTAACAAATACCACATTGTTATCACTTAAGCTTATAGTATTATCAACATTCATCTTCCGGTCATTTGTCACGCAATAGTCAATTAAGGACTTAGAGTTATTTGTTACTCTTATATACTCTTCTATAATTTGACTCAAACCCATATCTTCTATTAATGATTTAACTTTCTTACCATAATAATCTTCTTTCATCCAGTCAATGTTGAAGTCTCCGCATATTACACCTTCTTCTGAACAATCAAAGAAATCTTCACATATGTATTACGTTTGCTTTGTATACTACATATATAATTCAATTCAATTCAATTCTTTATTAAAGGTATTATACATCAAGATTACTAGATTTTGTTAACATGTACAACATATATTATTCGGAAGAAACTACTGAGCGACAAAATAAGGATGGCATTGATGTCATTAATTATAGACTACATACAAAAGCAAGATGACAAAATAATCTACTAAGAAGTATAACTAACAATTAACTAACTATGCAAGTAGTTTTTGTAATCAATTGAATTTATTATTACAATTAAATAGTGCGTTTATTAGATGCGTTCAGCTAGCTGCTATAAGTTAAATGTCGGTAAAGGAGTCTGTTGGCGCATTTAACAGGCACTGTGCGTTGTATATCAACTGGAAGTGAATTCTACCATTGAGTAAGAAGTATAATAGAGGACGAAAGCAGAGTAAACTAAATCACTGCACTGGCAGAATTTCGGTTCATAAAAGGTCCTCCATCTGTTGACAAAAATTAGGAAAATATGAGAAAATTAAGTTGTCTTCGATAATAAATAGCGCCATATCACAGCCAACGAGGTAATAACTAAAGGAGATGCAATCATATGTACGATCCGTGTACATGAGCGTACCCAAAATTGCCCTGCATTTGTGTATGTTTCATTCCGAAATTTTTGGTCTTCGCTGTCAGATCCATACTTAGGTTTGGTTTGATTTGGGCTTGGCGCATTGACGCAGGAAAACTCATGAAATAACCGTGGGCACGAAGCAAATATTACTCAAAAACTTTTTATCACTGAACTTTTCTTCATAATTATTAACTTTTTTATGTTCATGTTTGCAAATGCAGTAAATACTTTTAAGTATGTGAAAATAAAGTGATTAAAATTGCAAACAGGTTGTACAATTGTGTACAGGTGTACAAATTTTACGGCGCTTATGTACAAACAATATCAGTGCCAATGTGTTAGAAATGGGTACGCGATATTTTCTCATTTGCATCTCCTTTAGTTCTTACCTCGTTGATCACAGCACAGATTTTAATCGAATCTTCTTGTTTTGTTTCTTTTTCCAATTGAACGCGTCATAGAAATTTGGAAAAAATTTGTATCAAATAACTTCGCAAGATTTTCTTCATATTCTAAATAGCGTTGCTGATTTATTGTACGACGATTTGACAAACGTACATAAATTGGTAATTTCAGTGCGGGGCATTTTATTTCTTATTTCATTTTTCTGTAACATAGGTATGTAATGTATTTACTTAAGGCAATTAAGTCATAAAGATAATCTGCTCCCGCTTTTGTGAAAACCGGTTTTCATGAAATATTGACAATGTTTGGGTTTGGGCACATGTTGTTGCTGTAAATGGCCACATGTTGTTGCTGTAATCCTATGATAGTTGAATAGCCCGTGTTCCTGTTTACATTCGTTTTGCTATGAAGAGATTAAGTGAGAGAACACATGCTGGATTGTCTGATATTTTCGGGAAAAATGAGAATTTTACTTGAGAGGATTTTTACATCTCCTTTCAGGACCTTGGCCAAAGCGAAATTTATCCTTTTATACCCTCTAGATGTAATCTATGGAGTATACTAAGTTTGTCATTCCGTTTGTAACACCTCGAAATAATGATGGTAGAGCAAAATGAATTGGACACCCACGCATAATATTAAAAGTTATTTTAATTTTTGCATGTCCGTCCGTCCGTCTGTGCGCACGATAACTCGAGAACGCGCATACTTAGAGAGCTGAAATTTTGTACACGGACTTTAAAAAAAAAAGTAAAATTAAATTCGAAAATGAGACAAATCGGGCAACTCCTTCGTGGGGTTGCCATACCAAAATTTCGTTTTCCACGATATATTTGGACACTACCTGAGAACACGTCGATATAGAAAGCTGAAATTTAGTATGTTGTGTTTTTATAGCAATGGCAAATAAAATGTCAAAAATGGCTTAAATCGAGCAACCCCTTCTTGGTGTTGTCATATAAAAATTTAGGTTTTTTACATATACTTTGAAAACGATCAGTCCTAGACATTTTTATTGTACTAAAAACTTCTTCAGAATAAGAAATCCTATAAAATTGGTTATAATCATTTTTTCTGTCCGACGAGCCGTTCTAGAAATATATGCGAGAAACCAATGCAAAAAATCAAAATTGCTCAAATGGGTGACCATACGAAAATTCATCCGTGCATTCATCTAGGGTATCATGAGAATTGGTCTTAGACCAATTCTAGCTTTTTCACTTGTTCTTAAAAAAGTGAGGTAGTGTGCTCTGAAGCAAAGATAACCTAATACATATAAGGAAGATAGGACACAGCCGAACAAAATTGGAAATTTTTCGTATTTATTGTACTTTCGTCTTTTGCATGAATGGGGGAAAGAAACTTGGCTATGCATTGTTGTAGTGCAACTGAGACAACGAGTTAAAAACAAAAATCGAGAAAACGTAGGATTACCCGAACGACAAAATCTTATTGAATCCCTCAAAATATTATCAAACTATTCATAATACTGTACTTCGGGTCACACTACCTCCCTTTTTAAGAAAAAGATAAATTTCGCTTTGGCCATGGGAGATGTAAAATTCATCTCAAATAAAATTCTCATTTTTCCCGAAAATATCAGAGAATCCAGCATGTGTTCTCCGACTTAATCTCTTCATTACAAAAGGAATGTAAACAGAAACACGTTCTGTTCAAATATCATAGGAATTACACAAACAAGAATTGGTTCTGCTATAAAAAAAACATTGGATAATTCTCTCAATATTGCAGAAAAACCTGTTTTTTTCACTAAAATGAATCATTTGCCATTCTTTCTTTCTTTTTGTATTTATTCATAAGAGTTTTAAAGAGAGTTTGATTTTTTTCCTTCTTTCTTTCCTTTTCTAGTCGCGGGCATTTTAAATGCAAAACAATCGGAAATTTTCCCAGCTTTTTATTGTTAAGTTTTTTTTGGCATAGATATATCGTAGTTTTACTCGATTTTTTTTATGTATTGTGGTGGTTATTGGTGGATCTTGGATTTTTTTTTCATTTGCACTTAATTTAATAACTTCGGTAAACAGTTTTGACTGTAAGGAATATAAAGGAAATTTCAATTACGTTAAAATTTGTAGGATGGCATTATAAATGAAGAAGGGTAGGGATATGCATTGCACAAAAATGAATAATATAATAATTTACCTCTTCTAATATTACTTATTACAAACATGTATTTGATATTATTATTATTTATTAAAATTCTAAAACATGCTTAATTCGATTGTAGTCCATATGTTCCCTTAAATCTGCTACCAGCTGCTGTCAGCTAAGGTATCTCAAAGAAAAGTATCGAAAAATTGGGGCGATTTTGAATTTACAAGCGCTTTATATTTAATTTAATGTTTTTACAGAAAAAAATCAAGGCTTAATTTTTATTTGCAAAGGAATATACTAAAACGTTGATTAGAATAATCGCTAAATACTTTTTAGCAGAACAGAAAAAAAAAACAAATTCGCGAAAGAAATCTTAATTGCATGTAAGGAACTTAAATGCAGTTAATACAATTCACGTATTCATGCATGTAAAACATTTTAAAGATACAGAAACATCAAGAAATTTTTCCATTTTGCATTTCTAGACAACGAAGAAAAAGAAACAGAACAAGAAGATTCGATTAAAATCTGTGCTGTGATATGGCGCTATTTATTATCGAAGACAACTTAATTTTCTCATATTTTCCTAATTTTTGTCAACAGATGGCGGACCTTTTATGAACCTAAATTCTACCAGTGCAGTGATTTAGTTTACTCTGCTTTCGTCCTCTATTATACTTCTTACTCAATGATTCCACTTACTAGATATGTGAACAATGTTATAACCTCCCGCCGTGCTTACGTTGAGGGTGAAGGCAGGCGGAGATTGGGGATGTAATCAGACATTTAAAAAATAAAAAAAACACCTTCTAGTTAATACCTTTATTACAATCGGACTAAATCGTTAATAGGAAATTAATTAAACTATTTTAGAAGCACTTCAATTTTTTATAACTTTGCGAGTACCGAAATCTTGGACGCGTCCGCACTGGTCGAGTATATACCCCAAACTCGAATTCTCTTATCTTCATTTGTGGCCATTGAGTCGAGTGTAATATTTTAAGAAATGGAGAAATTTGATATGCCACTTGTGTGACTGAAAATATGCGTGCACTTGACTTGAAATTATGCTTGTGCTGCATTTTGGAAATTTTACTAAAGTTTATAAGCTGCCAATTTAGAAAGGTTTTGATAATTTTAATAAGGTTTATGACCTGACAATTGAGAAAGGCAAAGGAAATGGAAATTGCTTAAATAAGCGAAGTATTTATGGCGCACATGGTGGTTATGATGTGTGGCGGTATGTATATCATAACAACAAAGTAGGAACGTTGGCCCATGACTGTTAGGTAATGAGGGTTAGAATGTGGACATGTCTAGAACTACGCAAAAAGCTTATACTGCTGCCCAGGTATGAGGGATTGTTACTGTATATAAGACGATGTAAAAAGGTTAGTGAATGGTACAGATGGTAAGTTTTAAGGGGGCAGCCAAGTATTGAATTTTGTATTGGGATATATGGTCAAAGCGCCGAAGTCCAAACACGAATCTTATACAATTGTTAAATGCCACCTCCAACTCCTCCTCCTCCCAGGCTGGGAAAAACTAAGTTTCCATAGGAAAAAAATGGAATAACTAAAGTTTTGACTATATTGAGTTTGGTAGCTATTGAAAGAAAATCCGCTGCACACCAAAGTTTGCGAAGTGTACCATAAACCTTACTCAGGATGCTATGTATTAACATAATCGCAGCAGGTCAGGCGAGAGTTGAGCATGACCGCAAGATCTCTAACTCGCTCCAAGTTAGGCAGAGAACTGTTATTTAGGAGAACTGGGGAAAATTTAATGGGTCCAATCCTCGCCTGTGGAGTATCGTATAATTTGATTTGTTTGCATTCAACGCAAGATCATTTACCAAAAACCATTCATGGATAAGCTCCAGATCACTGTTGATGTTGAGGATATAATCCTCGGATAGACCAACAGGGCAACACAGAAAAATTTGAACATCGTCTGCATACATACATATGTATGTATGTTGGCGTTGCGTAGCACATCAGGTAAGTCATTAATATAGAGACTAAATGGAAAAGGTCCAAAGATAGAACTTTGTGGTACACCACGGGATAGATATAAGGGGTCAGAGAGAAGGTTGTTGTTTTTCACCTGCTGCGTACGATCTGACAAAAAACTTTTCACGACTGATAGGGGAGAGGAAAATCTAAATTGCATGGCCAATTATTGCAATAATTTACAGTGATTAATGCTATCAAAAACTTTTGAGAAGTCTAATAAGACAAGGATACCCAAGTTGTCTCTATCAAGCGCTTCCCGAATATCCGTGGAAACCCTCAACAAAGCCGTTCGGCAGCTGTGTCTGCGACGAAATCCAGACTACCACGTTGATAATAAGGCATTACCCTCAATATAGTAGAGCATTTGATCAGTCAAGAGTTTCTCCAGAGCTTTCCCTAAGAAGCACAGCAGGGTGATAGGTCGAAAATCAGACATACAACTAGGGGAATTCTGTTTTGCAATGGCTATTACAGTAGCTAATTTAAAATTTGTTGGAAATTTAGAGGATGTTAAAACTGCATTAAACTAACTACATCAACAGTATATCTTGAGTTTGAATCACAACGGACTGTACTATAGCCTTCTATAAATTTATCACCTATGTCTTCTGTTAAATGAGTTTCACTGACTACCACAATATCTGGGTCTTTAAGATGAATCAAGATTTCTAATTCATTGAAGTTAATTGACATACCTTGGATATTCAAATACATAATTTTTATCACATCTTTTCGCTGATTGCTACTTGTTACAAAAGATTTTATTTCTTGAATTTCTTAATCGTCTTTTCAACACCGGGCATACTGAGCTCCAAGCATTATGGTTCACATCGATATTTAATTTCAATTTGTCTACAGCTTGTTTACAATTTACACACACAGTTTTTGTCGCCTGGCATTCTTTAAGTTCATACGGCGCGTTTCCCACTTTATATTCAAATTTATCTGTTCTAAAATTAACTCATTAGAAACACCGTCGATTTCAATCACGATATCATAAAGATGCTATTTCTTAGCCTTACAGTTAACTACATACTTCACTTTTATTTCAGCATTTTTGAGGAATATATTTTGAGCTTTTAGACAACTTAGATTTTCAGCCTCAGCATTTTTTCATGAGCATTTATTAATTTGAATCTCGGCTTTCTAATAATTGGTAGTTGTTGATTTTAGTCTCTGTAAACCTGAGACCAGAGATCAAAATTTTCTGAGTGTGTATCTTTACATTTAGTTTGTGACTTCCATATTCACATATTTAACAAAAAGAGCTCTTCACAACCATGCCAATTACTTTTTCAATATAAAAACCAATAATTTAAGATATACGAAATCAACTAAATCTACATTTTTGATATAGTTATTTCGTCGCCAGACACCGTCCTCAGTTCAGTAGTTTGAGTTACTGTAATCTCTTTTTTTACAGTTTTTTTTTTTGAAATAAAAATCAATGAAAATAGTTGTGCAACTGTTTAATATTTATTTCATTCGAGTACGTAGTTTTGTCAGAGACTCTTGGCCTTGGCATGTCCACAAGGGTACAACATTATTTATCACTTTTTAATCCAATAGCCAATACGCTCATTGCAAATATAAAACATCTATTTATTTCAACTCTCACATGGGAAAAATAAATAATATTTATTTCACATGAATGTCCCCAAAAAGGACACAAAGGAATATAATCATTGTATCATACTCTACCACAAATTTAATCCCTTGCTGCTTGCACTTGGTGTTTCAAATTTAACGTTTTAGACGCAGGTTTTAAACAAAAAACTCCTTCAACACCTTCGTAGGGTTGCTATATAAAAATTTCGTTTTTCGCTATACATTTAAGCACTGCCTGAGAAAGCGTTGTTGTAGAGAGCGGAAATACATCGTGTTTTCATAGCAATAGTAAATAAAATTTAAAAAATGGACTAAATCGGGCAACTTCTTCTTGGTGTTGCCATACAAAACTTTCGTTTTTCATTTTATATTTGGACACTGCCTGAGAACACGTCGATGCGGAGAGGTAATATTTTGTACACAGTGTTTTCATAAAAATAGTAAATATAATTTCAAAAAAAAACTAATTCGGGCAACCTATTTTTGGTGTTGCCATACACAAATTTAGGTTTTCACTTTATTTAGCTTTTATGTTCACCTAGGGTTTTAGACCAACAATATCACAATTAAAAGGCACGGAACTAAACCTAAGCCTAAGCGACTAGATTGACATTGTTTCAAAAATTCATGTACGTTGAGATTTCTTAATACTACTGAAAGCGATTCAAGGATGGTATATAGTTATGCCCGGGTTTAAGACCAAACCTTAAAATATATACATATACGGATCATACTGATGCTTTACGCATTAAAAAATTTGCCAAATTATTTTCCTTTTATTCGTGCATATGCATATCATGGTTTAATGGTTTGGGCCTTAATAGTTGTATATCTGCGAATTTTCATCAGATCAGCTTGAAAGTAACAGAGAATATTTTTAAGATGGGAAACTTCACAAAAATAAAAAAATAAATATCTGATTTTTCAAATCTCTAAGTAAAAGGTATTTTTGAATTATATTCATATACTTAACTTACTTAATACACAAAACTAAGTGAAGTACCTACATAGAAATTTTCCCAATACCATTGAGACTCATATATGGGGGGATTTCATAATTTTTATAATAAATATTATAACTCGAAAATCTTCAACAAGGAATAAAAAACTGAGTGCGCCTTCAAACACAATTCAATAAAAATCCCGAAAATATTTTCACAAAAAATAGGTGACTACCTACACAAAATACAAAGCTGCCCATGAGGAAAAGTTCCATTGAATTGAGCTGCTCTCTCTCCTCTTCTACATAGAATTAAAAGCCGGCGGGGATGAAAACATCCGTGAAATCTAAACCAAAGATACATATGTATGTATGTATATAAACGCAGATACGCTTCATCTACCTTTCTTATTTAGCATTTATTGAAAATCCATTGTGCGCCCCCGTCTAATGTAATTTTCCTCCAATTGATCGCTTTTCTTGCTAACTTACTTCGATTTTATTAGTAATACAGAAAGTCCCCCTCGGGCAGGACCCAAACTACCCGTCCATTTTCAAGAAATTCTGCTCAAAATACTTCGTTGATCAAATATTGATTCCTTTCCCATCAATTGATTAAATATTCGTGAAACACATTATGCGCCTTTGATCTTATGAAGGGAAGGGTTTACTTGTTGAAAAGAAACTTGAAATGGACGGTGAGCTTATTCTTAAGATGCAATTCCATTTTGATAAGAAATCATTCAAACGAATAGTTTCTGTTTCTATGCAAGTGTCATAATTGGTATAAAACTTAGGTTTTGAATATATAAAGGATGCAAAAAGTGAAGTGATGTAATGTGAGAAGTGATAGGAAGAGATACCTGCCAAGTGAACGATCCATAATGGAAAATGTATTTAGTTTGTTTTCACATCTCTGTATGAGTGCGATTTTTTTTTTTTTTTTGGTACTTGAAAGCTACCATAATTTTTTATACTTTAGAATTTGGTAGGAAATGATCGATGCATGCGCATCCTATTAATTTGTTGAGAACACTGAATTGAGAGTTTCATCCCTTAGAACCATGAATTAGAAGTTTTTTAATATCATCTCATTATAGTTGCAGGAATTTATGTATTTATTTAGTTAATTTTAAATATTTTTTCAAGTAAACCACTTGTTGGCATTCTCTGGCAAAACAAAAAAACCAAAATTATTTGTTATTCTATTACATCAAAATTGGTTTAGAGTGGCAAAGTTATAAGTCTTGGTTTGACTTATCAACAGGTCCCAAACAACAAAATTGAGTGACTTAAAAAACAAATGAAACTATGAAAATGGAGAAACATAGATTATAGAAATTTCCGTTTACGTTGTGCTACCTCCCTCCCAATTTCTGTAACAAATGCGCGCCATCATAATGTAAATCATCCTTAATGCAACTTTAAGCAAACCAGCTCATTTTTTTGAAGTCAAGTCATAAAAACGCTGCTCTCCTTTAATATAACTTCTTACTCAGTTTTATGTCCCCGATTGTTTAGTATTCCCATTTTAGGTTCGACACCTTTAGACATGAGAGATGGCTTAAACAATGCATTATGATACTCTGAACATTTTTTACTTCTATATATCAGGGGAAAGCTGAATGGAGGTCAAGGTTTGATCTAGTACATTTTGCAAAATCTAGTACAGAACCGAATTCCTTAGGTGCTGAGAAGAAGTTTGAGTATCCACACTCCTATACACGGAGGCGTAAAAAGCTATCTATAGCCATCCCAATACTCATTTTTTTAATATTTCCCTCCTTTTTATTCGAACTGAGATACTAGATTTTTCGAACTTTAGATCGACTCTTCCACGTTAGGGTTATGTCCGATCGGAGCACAAGTTTCACTGTTAGCCTCAGCTCATTACCAGCTACAATTCGTAGAAGAAAATTTTTATCTGCGTTCTTTTAGGGTAGTCGGTAGGATCCCCGATGGGGGTGGTTCCAATATCGTACGTTGTATATCGAATTAAAGGTCTCGCTGAGTACTATCTGGTGGTATATATTTTTCCCGATTCAGAAAACTTTTTCGAGACCTTTTTGCCGCCTGAAAACCCAATATCATGCGGACGGGTCAAATACACCCCAGCTACTACATTTTGCATATATTGTTCTTTC
Organism: Dioctria linearis; assembly: GCA_963930735.1. Taxonomy (NCBI): domain Eukaryota; kingdom Metazoa; phylum Arthropoda; class Insecta; order Diptera; family Asilidae; genus Dioctria; species Dioctria linearis. The sequence goes on from OZ005741.1 coordinate 68,885,243, forward strand.
TTCTGTGGCCATTAGTGCTCTGTTATTAACATTTTCTCATAGGAAGTCTTTTTCCATGATGCACCAATTCCACACAATCACGGGAAGTAGAAAAGTCCACTCAAGAAAGTCGCTCAAGCTACATCCGATCGCCAAGGTCTTCCCCCGCTAGATAGAAATAAACATTGTTAATAAAATATGTTTGGAGTATCATAATGCATCGTTTAAGACATCTCTCATGTCTGGAGATGCCGCCCTCAAGTTGTATGGAAAGTGGGCACTCCCCTTTGATCACACATTGGTTAAACATCCTTTATACAGGCTGATCTGGACCAGTTCTTCTTAATATAGAAGATTATAGCTGATATGAAAAAGTAATGCACATTACATTGGCATTGGTTTTTAAGTGCGTCATTTGGGATGTAAGAGGAATGATACATACTATGAATATTTGGATAGATAATACAGGTCTGCAAGAGAAAAACTGCACAGGATATTTATACTGTTTCTTATAGATTTTTACTCACTGAAACCAGAAAAAATTCTCGAAAAATTCCATCATGTCAAGTTTTTTTTGGAAAATTTGTATTTGTAGTTTTATTTAGGTGAAACGCCCGTTTAACCAGAAATCTGATATTCTCTTGGTACTAAAATAATTGTAAAAGTTCTATGAAAAGAGGTTGTGTTATTTCTCCTAACAACTTTTGTTTCATTTGTGATGAATACACTGTTAAAATTCAACAAAGAAACATAAGTGATTTCGTAAAGAAAGTGTATTTTGCTTACTTCAAGTTGAAACTTGGGGATCATGATAAGGCCTGGGCTCCTCACAAGGTATGCAGAAGGTGCGAGAAAGATCTTCGTTTGTGGTTTAAGGGTAAAAAGGATCATTTCGTTTTGGGATTCGTATGATGTGGCGTGAACAGCAAAACCACACTACCGACTGCTATTTCTGTTCAGTAGATTGTAACGAACTATATTGTAGGGAAAATCTTTATAGAGACGATTATTTTTTTGTTCATGTAAAATGTTCGTTTATATAATTCACAATTATAATTTGAAAATAACATATAAATAGAGGCATAATTCTCAGGTAAAGGCACCTCTTTCCAGTACCCGAATCCTCACCTATCCCGACGTTTAAATGCCGAACTGGCTTGCTTAACCCACATCTCACATTTATAACAGGAACACAGCCACAAGAAGCAATAAAGAATCAAGCATATAAAAGAGAAACCAGCGTTGTCATTTAGCCCTGTACTCCATTGCAGCTACCCAGCAAAAATTTGACTTTTCCACCGACCGAGCAAAACGACGTCACAAGATGTTTCAATAAAAAAATAAAAAGAAAATATCTCACCCAAACCTTAATTGATATATTCATCCAGTGCCTCACAGCTCTGAAATACCACTTAACACATACCTGCCAATTTGGATGTTATCCTAAGTGACTCTGAGGACGGAAACAAATTAACTCCCCAGGACGATTCTGGTCACATTTTTTTGTTGATGAGGGACCCTAATGTTTTTCTCAGAGCGAGCTGAATGACGTGGTTAGAGATTTAGACCTTGCAAAGAATGCTGCCGAATTGCTGGGATCAAGACTAAAAAATAAAAACCTACTGTCACCCGGAATCTCATTTTTGTGGTATATGTAACGAGAGAGATACTTCACTTATCTTTTCTCCAAAGACGGAAATCTCGTTTTTTGTAGTGATGTTCATAGAGTAATGAAGTGTTTTGAAATAGAATATGATTCATCTGACTGGCGCCTATTCATTGATTCGTCAAAAACAAGCCTCAAAGCAGTCTTACTGCATAATGGGAATGCATTTGTATTACTTCTTGTAGGACACACGATGTACTTGGAGGAAAACTATAACGATTTGGCAATGATTATTGAGAAAGTAAAATATCAAGAACATCGTTGTTGGGCCAGCAGGCAGATAATACAAAATATCCCTGCTTCATTTGCTTGTGGGAGAGAGATTTCCATTGGACAAAAACTGACTGGCAACTTCGAGACGACTTAAGCCTCGGCAAATATAACGTTTTTAATATGACTTCGATTCCCCCTGAAAAGGTTTTACTACCACCTCTTCATATTAAATTGGGGCTTATAAAGCAATTTGTAAGCTCATTGCCAAAAGATGGTGAATACTTCAGATATTTATGTTCCAAGTTCCTAAAGCTGTCTGAAGCTAAGTTGAAAGAAGGAGTTCTTACTGGCCCGTATATTCAGAAACTGTTGTCCAATCCTCTACTTTCAAAAACAATGGCTGAAAAAGAAGCTTGAGACTCTTTCAAAGACGTAGTGCACAAGGTTTCGGGTAATACTAAAGACCCTCACTACAAAACCATTGTACAATGCATGCAGGCTGCGCATAAATCTCAAGGATGCAACATGAGCTTAAAAGTTCATTTTCTGCACTCCCATGTTGATTATTTTCCCGAAAACTTGGGAGCATTCAGCGAAGAGCAGGGTGAAAGATTTCACCAGGATGTCCGTGATATTGAGAGACGCTACCAAGGAAGATGTAACGTCAGTACGCTAGCTGACTATTGTTGGATGCTCAAGTGGGAAATAGAAAATGAAAAGCGCAAGCGTGTTCGGAGAAGCATAAAAGAGAAGAAGAAAAGGTTTCATAGGCAAAAAGAATGAATAGGGAATGTTAAATACATTTCATGAAAAAATGTTTCTTTTTAATAAGAAGGGATATTATTTAGTTCATTGATCAGTGCTTTTTTATGCAAACACCTTGTATTTTGCAAAAAAAAACTGTACGTAATTGTGGGAAACGGAAATCATTTTTGGATTCAGCAGAGTAAAAAACATAATATTTACCAAAAATATCCTATGCACCTGGAAATTTTTTGTTTTCAGACCTGTGTAATCTTTAGGTATTTCTAATCATTCATACATTTTTCACCTTTTTCCACACCCTTTCCAGGTTATAGCTCAACAAGGTGAAAATTTTAGAATTTTAAGTTTATTTGTTCATTTAACTAATATTTTTTATCAAAACAATCATAATTCACACCTGTTTCATATATTTAATTTAAAAATCAGCACAAAATGAACCATTATAATTTGTAGATGCCCAAGTACCCAAAATGCAAACATTTTTGCATTTTAACATTCATAAAAGAAAGTTATGCACCCTTAGACCAGTGTTTCTCATTCTTTTTATCACTAAAACTAATATTATAAAGTCTTAAATTCCGAATTTATCAAATATGTAATAAAACACTAAATAAAAATTCGAAAAATATAATGTGACGTACATATGTATATACGCACAGTTTCGTCTGAGTGGTCTAATCTTTGATAAGGATTGTCTTAGTTCCTTTTCCACCAAAAGAGTTTTTTGCATTTGATTTCATTAGGACATGTAAAGATCAATTCATCCAAATATGAAGTGGAAAAGGTTAGCAACACCGTAAAAGCTCTTTTTGACAAATTCGAAAAATCTCGTTGCACCTATCAAAAATTACTAAAATCATTTCCATTGAATTATATTTAAATCATTGGATTATATTTCATAGATTGCGTATATACATCAATACAAATTCTATTGTACAACTGCCATGAAATATTAAGTAAAAAAGTTGAAATTGGTCTAATTGTAAGACCAAATTCGTGTGGTCGCCCCAACTTTGATTGTAAAAATGGTTTTTCGCTTTTAATTCTAGAACAGAACTACGCCCCTTGGGGCTATCCAATTCGGGCTGTATGTAATGTCAAATTAAAGCTCTTGCTGAGTGCTATTAAATGGCATATTTTTATTAATTAAATAGATTTTTTCTAACTAGTCACTAACACCTGACTAAATGGCTTTGTGACTAAAAAGTAGAAAATAAAATATATTAAAAAAATCTTTTAAAATAAATAACTTTAATAAATAAGTTGCGCTAAAAAGTAAAAAATAATTTTTTCTTTCTCAGTTACATACACAAGAAAAGTTCTGGCATCCATAACTATAATCACAATTAACTGCAACTCATAGCCAAACTTGTGTGATACAACTTTGCAATAAACTGATTTCAGCTGTAGAAGCTTCCATATTTTATAACAGGTTCACTACGTAATTAAAAATATATAAACAAATAAATAAAACTCAGGTCTGCAATAATAAATCAAAAACTAACCGAATATTAAATCCAATTTTCGAACTAAACTTTCAAACATATACATATATTATACCTATATATATTTTACTATTACGAAATATTGATAATCGTTAAAAAAAAACATTTTAAATTATAATGGCTTTCGCAATATCTATCGAAAGTCCCCTGCAGCCCATAATTTGACGCCTACCATTATTTCGTTATTAGTTCTCAGAATGGTGTAACCCTAAGAGTAGGTATGGGCGACAGAAAAAAGACTACAAATGTTGTATTCCCATCTATTTCTATTCTATATATTCATTTGGAAAATCCTTCAGTCAGTGGATTGGACTGGACTATGGTGGATTTTGTATTATCGAGCTTATTATTTGAAGTTCAATGAAATATTTGAAGAGCTAATAACTCCTTAACCGTCAGATTCTTTGCTTTTTGTACCATAAATGTATGTTAGTGAGAGTATTTAAAAAGAAAAAAGGAAAAATAAAAAAAAAATTAAATACCAAAATTTTTAATTTGAAGCGTCAGAACTATGTAGTGGGGAGGAATGCGGGGATAGTTTAACCTTCATAGGAAATTCCCCAAGGCTCTGCAAATAATACCGTCTTAAAATCGACCATATATGTAGGTACCATATAATTTTCTAGATATAGGATGTTTATGTACCTGCGTACGTAGCATCATATAACATAAAAGTCGTATAAACTTTATGTGTGTCATATGACGTCAATATTACTAGTCATTACAACAGAATCGTCATACAGTTAAGTCTTATTATAGTCACAATTAATTAGTTCTATAAACATCGTGAATAAGTCTTTAAGAAGTGTAAATTAATTCAGGTATTAGAATGATTCATATACGTTAACTAAACGATTCTTCGTATTAGAGTAGTATTGCTGTCACAAAACATCATACATAATAACTGTATTACATTCCTAATATGACCGAAATAAGACAGTTATGCGTACATAACGGCCGGATATACGTCGCGTAATAAATTTTTGGTTGTAGTGAAGATTTAACCTGACTGTTTTAAGACTAACCACTCATATACCTCACTATTATAGCACTTATAAATAACAATACGGCATAAATGTTAAAATGGACTCAAACAAAGGAAAAACTCATCTAATACCACAATACTCTAAATTAATTATAAAATAATAAGATTATTTTACAAAACGCAATGGCCGTAGGTGAAACTAAAATTGAAAGGAGATTAAAAACAAAAATATTTATATTCTTTCGTGGGAAACTTAGTAATATTTATTTGTTTCTTTTTTAATAATAAACTGCAAAGTGAAATAGATAAAAATATATAGATTTACCAAAAATGAAATTCTTAAGGCAATTTATTAAGCAAACCGAAGATGGTAAAAGGCCAACTAAAAAGCATCTAAATGTATTATACCTCAAAAGGTTGTTTTATATTACCAGCACTCACTATGCTGCTGCTGGTATACAATTTCAAAAACTGCGTACCAAACTCCCTCGCATAATCGTTTTTTCCGCCTGCCTACAATGTGTACTTTCTATAGTGTGCGTAAACTTACACAGCCTTACGATTGGCATGAATATATTTTTAATGGTAGACCTCTCCTTTAGTTACTTACTCGTAGAGGGTTATTTAATTCACATGTGATGTAAAATTTTGCGGTACACCTAGAAGCAGACACACACTATTGTGTCGCGGATTACCTTTTAGGAAACATTGCTTTAAATAAAGAAAATGTACAAAAAAAGGAAGAAATCGTTCTATTTTGGGTATTTTAAACTAATGGATGGTGGTAGATCATCCTGTATATATTTATACCTACGTAGATGGGTATGTACCTTTTAATATTGGTTGGAAGATACCTTGTCATATCAAATACAAAGCCTTTTTAATATCTATTTATACGAATACACATTACAAAATACTACAGCCTTTTATAACAAATCGAAGATGTCTATTTAAAGTTTTTTTTTCTTTTTTTTTTTTTTTTAATGGAAGCAAAACATCTATATAAGTGAGACATTTTACTACGTTTTACCCCATCAAATTCTGTACCTATTCTAACCCAAAATAATTTCCTTATATGCGAAATAATCCCCCTCCAATACAAAAGTTCACGACCAATTTGGCTAAGCCTATAATGTAATATTGCAAACAGGATAAAAATCTGCAAATATCTCTCGTGATTTTTTTATGCAGAAAATACCATTTGTTCATGTTTCATACCCCTCTGAGCTGTCTGAAAATAGAGAGTACGTCGAAATCGCATTCCAAATTCCATTTTACTTCGTTAGGCCTGATAATGGTGTCGACTTTAGGGATTGGGGTGGGGGTTAAATCTCATTATACTGATTTATTTAGGCATTAAAACAAGCCTTTCTTCGCCCTGACCCTGTTAATATGAGCGGAGAATTGCCTTTTTCTGTCCTCCCCTATAATTTTATGTCTTTCGTTACAAATTATCTTTTTTTTATTATTTAATTTAAAGTTTATTAAAATTAGACCCTTAGCAAAAATAAAGCGTATGGAATTCAATAATGGGAAGATGTTTGTTTATGTAATGAACTATAGCTCGGATGGAATATTTTAAGCTTAGAAAAGGTTGGGTTTCATATGTAAGTGGGATGGATTATTTCCTAGGATTTTCCAGCACTTCATGGCATTGATTTTTCTTGTAATTAAGCTCTTAGAAATTTATATCATGTGTGGGAATTATTCTCCTGAAGATGAGATATTAATATATTATCTTACTTTAATAACTTTAATAATTTTTTTATTTTTTGGTAATTAATATTTGTTTTTCTTACTTGCTATAAAGACCTGAGAAATTTTCTCTATAAGGATGACAGTATTAAATAAAAGAAAACTTTTCCCTTTATCTATAAACATGTGTACTTGAAACCTGTTGAAGTAGATGAAAAGATTTTTCTTGGCAATGACGCGTGTTTTGAGTTGGTATTTTCAACGTTACACTCTGCCAAGTTTTTTCTATTTTCATTCGTTTTTACACTTTATATTTCACATATATATTGGCTGCGATAATATCAGTTTGTGGATGACTTTGAAACTATTTCTCTGACAATCTTTTTACACCCTAGATGAAATCATAGGGAATCATATAATTTTGTCATTACATTTGTGTAGCACATTGAAATAATTCCGGTAGAGCAAAATGGGTTGGACACCCACGCATAATATTAAAAGTTATTTTGATTTTTGTATGTTCGTCTGTCTGTCCGCCCGATAACTCGAGAGCGTGTCTACTTAGAGTTTTGAAATTTTACACAAAGCACGTGTAAAAAAAAACATTAATTTTACAGGGTTAATCACAATGTGCATATGCTAGCAAGGACGTGAGGAAGTGCTTTTCATAATGGCAGCCTACAATAGAAAATAAGGAGCCGTTTTCATCAACTTCTGTCTGTACACTCATAATCCAGCAAATTTGACAGTTTGTGTAAATATTATACAAATATTACTCATGCATAAGGAAACATTCGTGATATTTTTAAGCCTTTATGCCTTAGGCGGCGGTCACACTGATGTAGTATGAAGAATACAGTACTTACTTTATATTGCGATGTTGTTCAAATTGACGCAGTATTGAATGCAACACCAGTATTAAAAATGTCTTCGTCAGACGAAGAATATATAATTTTTTGATGGTTGTTAAGACGCTTGCCACTTGAACTCTTACTATAGTCCTTTTTTATGTAATCCCACAAACAATAATGTTTTTCCACCACTTCCATAAATTTTATATTGAAAGGAATATCTTCAGCCATTTTCACAACAAAAAAATCGCAAAATTACGAAATAATTTGTTTTTTTGTTTCTTTTTCTTTTTTAAACAGTAATCGACAAACTAAAAGATCGAATGATTTTTCTGTTTAAGTTACTTATCGCCGCAGCTTCTCAGTACATATTGCACTAGTAAACACTACACGCGACAAGCACCGACAGCTGCATGCGATTTCTGTAATTGTTTTGTGTAATTTTTATTGCTACTTCGTCAATGTCACACGCTTTTCATGGTGTTAAAATAAAATATATTACACAATGCAATTTCAGTCACAATGCAGTAAGTACTGCATACTGCGTGTTGCATACTGCATACTTCATAATTCATCAGTCTAACTGCTGCCATAAACTCGTAAATGGGACAGATCGCCGACACGGTATCCACTACTTAACAATGATGAAGTCATAGTTGACTCCCCGGATAAGGCTTATATTTTAGCTGGTAGATTCGCTTCAAATTCTCGGCTTCCACCCACTTCACAAGACACTTATTTTACATCTCCCGTGTGGATGTGTGCAAGAGCTAAAACACATCCGTACGCGAGATGTGTTCAAGGTCCTTCCACCTTTGGCTAATCTTCTGGGCAAATTTTCTGCTTGTCGTATTCGACAGGAATCTTTCCAATTGCTTGGAAAACTAACTCCTGTTCATTCTATTCCCAAGAAAGGAGAGGGTAGCGATCCTTCAAATTATCGACCAATTGCTATCCACAGTTTTGGTGAGTGCTTTGGATATTTTAAAGGCCTTCGATAGAGTTTGGTATCGTGCTCTTTTAGCCAAACTTAAAGCACTTGGTATATCTCCTCCTCTTCTATTACCGATTGAAAGTTTTCTGTCTGGTCGCCCAATTCGTGTTGTATTAGATGGCGTTACATCTGAACCTCACTCTATAAATGCCGGTGTGCCCCAGGGTTCTATTATCTGTCCATCTCACTTCCTAGTTTACATAAATGATCTGCTTTCCTTTACTTTCAATCCCATCCATAGCTTTGCCGATGACAGTACCCTTGATTTTACTTACTCCTTTGATACTGTTGCATACTCCAGAGGGAATGCCGCATGAGTCAAACGAGATTGCATGATTGCGTCGAAATAAATGCATCTAAGACCCAAAACAGGATCACCATTTAACCGCTCCCATTTCATTTGATGGAGCGTTAATTCACCGTCACTAAGCATTCTTGGCATTGACATTTCCAGTAAGTTAAGCTGGACAGACCACATTCTCTCTGTTGCCAAAGAAGCATCCAAATTCCTTGGATTTCTGAAAGGGCGTAAGAAAACCTTCAGCCTATCGAATCTAGTGCTACTCTACAGGTCCTACATCAGATCTAGAATGGAATAGAATTCCCATATCTGAGCTGGGGATGGTCGCACAGCCTTAGCTTCATTGGATATTATCCAAGAGAGAGTCTTTAAGCTCATTAGCGATTTGGTAATAACTTGTCATATCGACTACCTCGAGCGTCGCCGCAATGTTGGATGTCTTTCGCTCCTTTATCGCTACACGTATGGCCAATGTTCCGATGAAATATCTAGTCTGATCTCTTGTTGATTAATTCCTGCACACAATACTAATGCTGCTAGCCGCGCATAACCTCTCACTCTTCAAAATACTTTCGGCCTTACAGTAAAATTCCGAGATTCTTTCTTATTCCGAACTGTGCGAATGTGGAACAGTCTACCAAATTTTGTTTTTCCGCAAGCTTACAATTTGCGAAGGATCAAGAGTGACATACATCGGCACCTCCGCCACTTACCTCATGTCGCTAATCCGTTCCGTATCTCCTTCCTGCCATACTGTGCTTTGCATCTTAGGGTAGCTTGGCTTAATAATAAAAAATATATATATATATATAAGCTAAGGGGTCTAAAACTCCGTGTTAACAGATTGACAAAAATATAATATAACAAGGTATGAATAAATAAACAATATAAATACTCGACGAAAAATAACAGCAACATAATGAAAGCTAAACTATCAACTAAATAGATTAAACTAAAATAAAAAGAATCATAGAATAAAATCATGCACAATACATTACTTGGCTCCCTGGTCGGCATCGCAAAGAGATACTAGCATATCCGAGTTTGTAGGGTTTTCTTTCCATTTCCAACTTAATATAAAATAAATAATAAGAAGAAAAGTAACCTTAACTAGACCTAACTTCGCCTATTCTCAAGGGAATCCACTGGAAACAGTTTAAGCCTATCAACTTTTTATTGCAGTGAAAGTCGTTTTAGAAAATCAAATTCTATTATTGTTTAAAAAAAAATTCAAAACGACAATCCGGACCCGGAACACAAATATCTTGATTTCGCGGCAATTTTTTATAAGGTAAAGTGGCGCGCTGCGCTGGTATACTTTTTGTACTATGTATAACGTAAAAGTTAATCGAAAATCGCGTCTTGAGAACAGTCAATACACTACATGACTCCCATAAGTTATAGTAGGCAGAAAGATAATCGATTGTAGATTACGTTATAGTATAAAAAGTATTTTCTTTTTGAAAAATTTATAAAAAATAGAAGAATTTAATTTTTCAAAAGGGCTTTCACTGCAATAAGTTCATAACTAAATTCCCTTAAATTTAAGAAAGAATCAAGCAAAATATTGGCAAATTAAAAAGCTATGACAGAAAATGTTGAAAAAGTTTTCCTGAGAGTCCAAAGCAGGCAAAAAATCAATTTTTGTTTTTTGGATTTGAGCGACTTCTAAGCATTAATGAACTTCACTGAAATTTTGCATAGATGTTTAAAATTACAGTATCTAACAAATTCCGAATGAGCATTTAGAAATTTTAACACTTGCCTTTTGGGTCACTCTACCCACCCTATACAAACATAGTAAGCTAATCGTAGAACATCCTGTGTATGTAAAAAGCTTGTAACCTATACCAGGTAATACCAAAAATTAACCTAAGAATTTTTTTCTGAAAACTTGAATTTTTTTTTTTTTTAATTCCACAAGTTAAAAAATGTATGCAAATAGCATGTAATGGAGGTGGAAAACATTTCTTAGGAAAACCTCTCGAATCCTCCAGGAACACTCAAATTTATAACAAACGAGTGTTTTCTCCATTACAATTTGTGTTACCCTACTACTCCTGCTTAGGTTTTAAGCAGAAAGCCGAGGAGACTATTGATTTGCATATTTATGTTTACTGAAATACATACTTGAATTATTATTGTGGGATTATGAAAGGAGCGTGCTAATGTTCCCTCAAGAGCTCAGGCCGGGAGAAACGCCAAGAATTCCATGTAAATTGTTAGGGAAGCGGATTTATTAAAGGCAAATGGATACATTTTACGATTGTTTTTATACATTCATATTGTGTAGCTGTGGCTTTATATTGTCATCATATAATTTCTGATGTTTGCCCCGTTTTCTCCTACGACTGATGGGACTTTTGTTTCGTCCGGACAAGAAAAGGCCGGATGATTTTCAGAAATAAGGAAACACAATGTAATAATAAAACATCAAATTGGACTTGATTCAGGATATTCCCTTAGCCTCTTAGGTAGATTTGATTTAATCCCATCGTCTTGTACTTATGATGGTGGTCAGAATGGCCACTTCATTTTCACACAAGATAATGTTCTTTTGTGTGTAGAACGATATGACTATGGTCGACTTTGATGAAGATTGCCGCAATAAAATGTAGTTTTTATGCGGGTATTAAATTGGTTCATTTAATAATAAAGAGATTTTATGGAATTTTCGTTTCATTGAAAGTTTATGAGTGCGATATAATCAAGTAAAAGTAGTCTTGTGTTACAGCATTATTGAGTGACAAAATTTTAATGAAATTGTTTAAGAATATCGTTATATGTATGTCGGTGTGATATTTATATCTGTTTTTTTTTTAATCTAGTCATTTGTCGGAATTACTGATAAAATCGCATCAAATTATCTCTTGGCTGTGTTTACTACAATAGTCTCTACGGTCATCGAAACATTAAACATTCTACGATCACATTCCGCCAAATCGAAGACTTTTGCATTTTTGCTGCTGAATTCAAATAACCATAAACATGATGTACAAAAGTGATGACACGAATTTTGTTCTCTATTAACTCAAGCGAAGATTTTGTTGCAAATTATTAGAAACAGTTTTCTAATGTTAAGAGTAATACCCTAGACAGATTGTCTCCATAATGGCTTAATTTTTAATTAAATGGAATCAAATGTGCAGTGTGTCACACAAGTGAAGTCCATCAAGAACCCATTTGCAACATTTCGATTCATTTTCAAATGGACGAAATTTTACTCCATTTTGTGAAATTGAAGTAATAGTGCCACCTACCGTCATTAAAATGAGCTGAATTTATTGGAAAGTGGAAAATTTTTCCAATAAAGTTAACAGTGACAGCCATCAGCTGATCATAAAAGAAATTACTTGCCCACTTTCTAATCTTTTTGGTCTCTTTCAACAACAAAAATTGTCTTCTACTAAATGCTTTGCAACTACAGTTAATACCTACTCGCAAATTTTCATGACATTATTTAATTAAATTATTGAACTCTGTCACGATTTTTCCTCAGATGTGAGGAACTGTCAATGATATTCCAAATGCAATAATTTTCATCCATAGTCTATCACCTCTTCATTTCCTTGAAATGACTGCATTTCAAATTAAGTCACTATGCACACAGTCTGTCTAAAGCTGTTCATCTCTAGATCTAATAATTCTTCTTGCAATAAAGTTAAATGGGTTTAACCCATATATTCCCAAGCAGGTATAATCTCGTTCGATTTGTGTAAAACTCATGTCAGCTCATATAGAGATTCCAATAAACAAAGGGATGTATAGAAAAAAAAATTCAGGTAGTCCTTTTAGAGTTTCAGAACGGTTCCATAAATGGAACAGTGCGAAAGAATGCCTCTGTATTTACTTACTTGTATTTATAATGAGACAATGGAAAAATGAACAGATTTATTTATTATTTACTTTTATATGCTTCGAAAACTCAGTACTCAATACATTTTAGTTAGTATGAAAATCGACAGAGCATTTCTGATGCAAGGCATCATTGCAACTTCCACATTTCATTGTAGTGTTTTTGTAACATAATCCACAGCGGCTTTGGTTATTTTGATTGATTATGTGATGTACCTTGTCATCTAACGTAATACTTCAGGAACATGTTTTATGGCCGCCAGAGGAGATCTAGGTAGCAGAGCTTTCGTTACCGAAGAAAACTTATAGATAAACCTGCCATCAGAAGATGTTGTCACAATGTATCTTGTGGATGATAAAATGTCCTGCGAGTGAGATAATTTGTACAGCTGGAATGCGTTGTTGACACGATCATTGATGGGAAACATTTTGATCCAACTGATCCACTCCGCCCATGTATCGGTTGTAATTTACGATGCAACGAGGTAGGTTGGTCGACATTATTCTTCTGTTTATCGCAGTATCGCTTTACTTTTCCAATAGCCTCCACACCACATTGAGTTGACGCAACAGTAACAATGTTATTATCATTGTATCGCACGAGGATAATATCCGACAAAGCATCTGTACATTTATTGTAGGATCCTCTCCTAGTCCTCATCATTTCTTTCTGATTTTTCAAAGACGCATTTTCTACTTATTCGCTCTAATCGTTGCTGTTGCATCGTGGCCTAATTTCTTTATTTCATCTAAGAGCGGCAAAGTAGTAAAAAAATTATGCATGTAAAAACTGTAAGTGCCTGATGCCAGTAATTTTGATATGACATCTAATACAACAGAAGCACCGAGACCGAGTTCTCCAAGGGTGTTTCCGGTACTTGTTCCTTGATAGAGCTCTTCATATATCAAGTAGCCGAGACGATTACAAACAGACCAGTTTTTATAGCCAAATCTAATCGGCTTTCCATGAATGTGTTGTTTAGCGCTATGTTTTCCAAAATATGTGATCAGATTCGTCTATGCTCAAGTTTCTATCGCTGGGATAATATTTCAGCCATCTTTTGTTGAGAAGATTCCAAAGAGGACGAACTTTGTCGAATTTATCATTTGGAGCAAGACCATTGGTGTCACCAACGTGAAAATATCGCAATAATTGCTCAAACCTATTTCTGGACATAGCAGATGCTACTGCCTGAAAATTACAGTTAACACTTTGCTCCCAGTATATGCGGTATCCTGCTACAGAATTGTATCCTGACAGCAATAGCAATAGGTAACTCTAAAGTTATGATTGCCCTTTTGACTTGATTTTTTTTTTCAGTTTATGAACGCAAAAGTTCAAAAACTTCTTCATTGAAAACTAGTTCAAAAAATTGAACAGAGGTATTTAGATCTGCTAGAGAACTAGGTGAATCAGATGCTTTTTCCGGTTTTTCAGGAATATCTACAGGTCTCCATTTTCTTGTGATGATACGCCTTTTCTTGCGGAGAGGTGGATTCACTACTGACGTGCTAGCTATTGATTCATCAGGTTCATATACATGGGAATAATTCGGAAAGTCATCTACTACTACAAGTCTTTGTTTAGTTGATATCGTGGCACGAAATTCGGCCACTGCTAACAGCTGGTGGCTTGCCACATTAGTTATATTTCCAGATTCTTCATCATTATTATTGTTATTATCCGGAGGTGTTATGTTATGTATAGATCCAGCTAGTAAATCGTCATCTTCTTTTAAATGCGTAATAATGTCATTTACTGTAAATCTGAATAAAAGAAATAAAATAATCAAGTAAAATTCAAAAACATCCTTTTGAGATTTTACATAGGTTTATAATCCTATGTTCTAATAATGGAACAGTATAAAAAAAAGGAAAAACAAATATCAAGATAACTTTGTTTTCAATATATTCTAACATAAAAGTATAATTCAAGCTACGATGTATAAAATAACATAAAACAGTGGACGATCCCAAATTATAAGCCATTTTTTCATCGAAAGTTTCCAAAAACATGACTTCTTAAAGTGAAAAAATGCTACGAATGTCAAATAATGAAAGTCAAATCTGATACCCAATAACTTTAGTTTTACCAAAACACAAAAAGATATATTGAGTGCGTTCGCGTAACAATAATAAAAAATTAAAATGTTACCGATCCAATTATTGAACACTGGGAATATATGGGTTAAAAGAGATTGAGCTACAAAGTGTCTGCCAATTATTTACATTTATTATCTACATAAGTAGTCAACTCATGATTCATAGCCGGACGCTATAATAAAGTTATGAAGGTGTCTTCCAGTGTCAATTGAATATCTTTTGATGGTAAACGTTCTCTCAAAAAAATTAATATCTCACTTGCTTAATTAAATACATCTTTTAAATAAACGCAATTTCATCCATTAATTTTTAGACATGATATTCCATTGGAAAAATATCTGTTTTTTTAAGGCTCTAGGATTTTGAGGCCTACCAAATACAAGAATTTTTCGTTAGTGTTTTGCAGAAGTATTAGTGCGTGCTAAAAATGTGATATTGTCTTTGATAACTTTTTGTCTCGGAGCAAAATTCCATTGAAAGATTTTTTAAAAATAATACAGACGGTTAAGATTAAGGTCTAAGTCCATTTTGTGTATATTTTTTAAGAGCTTAATTTGAAAATATTTAACGGGTAATTCATAATTCGACAATTTCAATTAGCTGGAGTAAACTTTAAACATTCTAGTCTGACGTAGTTCCTAATCCATCCTTTACTTGCATTTTTTGCGAAAAATCGGCTTTGTCGTCTTAGTTAAAATATAGTTGTTTTTTGTTTTTTGAAAAATCCAGTCGCCTAAAGGTAATCGGAAGCATAGCCGTTTAAAAATATATATATTTCAAGAAACCAAGGAGTCCCTAACCACAAGAGGTGTGCCGGAGTTGCCATATTTAAAAAAACGTAGGGTGGACTGGATTTTCATGTGTGTAATAGGAAGTTGGAATCGAATCATATTAACACCTTGTAGGCCACACGAGAAAAATCTTCGAAATGGGTAACACCCGTGGTAGCTGGGTACTTGATATATTTTCTTTGGAAAATTTATTATTATTGAATTCACATAATTTCTTTTTTCATATCTATTGATTTTAAACTTGTTTCTTACTAATAATAACCAGGTATATGTGTTTATAATCCAAAAAGACAAATATATTGTTAATTCTTTCTGTCTTTTATGGAGGACAGATAAACGATGAATAAGATTCTATGAGCTACAAAAAGGATATGGTCAGCGCGAGCGGTCGACAATATTCTCTAATTTACTGTATTTCATTCTGAAGAATGGATTACGAAAACCCGCAAAACAGCAGTCATTCATATTCAGATACGAATAAAATGTTATGAATGTATTTTTTGTTGTGTTAGTGCGGCATAAGACGTTAAAAAATTTAAATTTTACATGGAAAATTTCTTCTAAAGTGCATCATAATTGTGGAAATTCCTATTTACTCCTTTACGTCTTCCATATAAAACTGATTTTCATACCTACTGCACTCATTTGAAAAGGCCCTCTAGAACGTCTACCTAACCTCATATCTACTGTAAAGTGAATATATTATATATGGTGTAAAACTAAACTACCCAAAAATAATATTCGAGTTCGATGTATAAAATTCGAAGAAATTTAATTGTGAATGAATCTTTGAATTGCTATTTTAATTATCGGTAAGTATTTCTGTTGTTAACTTATTGAGTTGCTTTAGCGCATAAAATAACATTCTAATTATTATTCATAGTTCTACAAAACTACATTCAATGCAATGTCGTACGAAGAGCAACAAGAGTACATTATAAATGCCTTAAAAGATTCCAGAGCAGAAGTTGGGGAAACTTCTACGGCTTTTCTTGAACTTAATTGTGATGAAATAAGTGATTAAGAATTGCTTCCTTCCGACCATGAACCGAGATTGCAATCCTGAAGAATCAGATTTTGACAATCTACAATCAAATGATGTACGAATTGAATGCAGTGAGGAAACCGATGAGGAATTCAGGCGCGTATACAGGGGGAAGGGGGGGGGGGGTCACAAGAGTCAGTACCCCCACCCCCCAACGACAACTAACCTTCGCGGTAAATTGTATGTGGCGCTGGACTGTAGAGCGAGCTGGCTGTAAATAACGAACTAAGGCCACGCTCGTAACAATATTTATTTTAGTATTTGATTTTTTAGGAAATGGCACGTAATGCTTAGCAGCCCAGCTATGAAGATGATTTTATATTTTTGTTGCGCCGATTAAAAAGTTTAAAAAGTATTACTGTTTCTAAAAAAATGCTTAGCGATCATAACTTTTTTTACCGATGGTAGACAGCAGCGGGAAATTCGCTGTTAAAACAGGTAGAAGAAAAATTGGGAGTACAATTGCAGCGACAGCCGGTGAGCGGCGATTGTGAAAGAAGAAGATACGGAAATTTCATTTGTTATTAGTTTTGAGCGTTTTGAAACAGATTTTTCTCGAGAATATTTCATATTATTTTGAAAGAATTGCAATGGACTAGGACTAGGACTAGGACAAGGAAAATTTTAAGATCCAGAAATTAACTAAATTAAAATCAAACTAAATGCCAAAAATATCACAACCTTACCATTGTATTTAAGCGCCTCGAAATATCAATCCAAACCACGTCTTTTTCGTCAACTCGTCTATACTGGTTGTCTTGTATATCATAAATTATTTTATGATTTTACACTTCCTCAATCAATTTTTCATGAAAATTCATTGTTTTAAAAAAATTGCCGCAATGTCCTACAACCTTGACAAAAATAAATGCCACAACAAGCTCATTCGTTTGATTTTGTTGGTAGTTCTGCAGCGATGACGGAAAAATTAGAAATTGATCAGTCCCGACTGTTGACCGTCACCCGTCGTAATTTTAGCATTCGCATAAGACGCTATGCTTTTAAAAGTTTGACAGCGGCATTTTTTCGTCATTTGGCGTTGCCCATCGCAATTGTATTTAAGCCTTAACTTAACAAATTTTGTTTTACGGTTCTTCCAATAGAACTCTAGTTATGCAATCAACGTTGATTTTTGAGTTGTTCAAAATATTTACCTTCGTAGGGAAGCATTCGATTTTTCTTAGGGTTCGTGCACAACAAGGCCAAGGGGAGGCGATGCGAGGCTAGGCAGGAGTAGTGTTCACAACAAGGTGTTCAGTTTCTTGGTAAATCATGAAGTGAGAGCATAAATTATGTCATCAGATTCAGAAGAAGAAATTTTGTGTTTGTCAAGTGCAACTATATGGAATTTATCACCTAAGTGTACTTTCCGCTCTTTTGCTTGCTACCTGAAACGTCTGGGATTTGGTGAATTCATCATTCATGTGAAGATTTTCCGACTGATTCTGATAGATTCTTCCAATATATGAGAATGAATAAAGACCCCTTCGATTATATCATAGAAAAAACCTATAAGAATATCAGCTATCAAAATTAGTGCGCTACACCTCGCGAAAAAATTACAAATTTCTTTCTCGAGCAATTTACCTCGAGGTGTCTGGGCACATCGCATCGCGCGCTGCCACAGTATTTTTATGAACACTCGTATAGTACAGCGTACACTCTTTTATTTCTTTAACTCTTGATATAGCCTCGCCTCGCTCCACTGCGCCACTTTGCGCACGTGTACCTTTATAGTTGGAAATTGTTCTTAAGAATTTGAATGATTAACTATTCACCGACAACGGTCCAAACGAATTGGTGGATTGATTCTGTTGGTTCTCTCCTTCGGACAGAGGCACAACCATTCAGTTTTCTTAGAAAGATCTGATAAATTTTCTTTCGATTTTTCGTGCGCTATTGGCGGCGCACAATGGTTCCAAACAGTTATATTGATTCAGGTGCCTTGGCTGATCTGGGTCGCTAAAGATATTTATGAGCGTTGGCGTTGTTCTTAAAAATTTTATTGAACATTTTTTTTCGAATTTTTATACACTATTGGTTGCTAAAAAATATCAGTTGGATTGATGCCACTTAAATTGACTTTACAAATTTTCTTCACAATTTTTGCAGCAAGACTATAAAAATAAAAAACCATCCGCTTTCCTCTGCCTGCGGTAGTTGCCGTTGCTTTGCTTGTACTTTAGTATTAATTCAAGTGGTGTTGTTTAATTTAACTTCACGTTTACTTTTAATTTATACATAGGAGGAAAATTAATATTGTAAAATTTTAGTTTTAGTTTTAGACGTATTTCTTGTCTGTGCTATTACCCTGTAATTTTTCAAGAATAAATCTATAATCAACACGTAGATATTTTATCGATATTATCGAATTTCAATATTCGAAAGAGATTAAGTGTAATATATGTTTACGGACTCAGTGCTACAAACTGATGACGCAATAAATTATCCTGTAGAATTTGTAAACACCGTCCCTCTGCTCAACCCAGTTGATCTCCTCCCGAATAATCTTATTCTTAAAATTGGCTCACCAGTTATGTTATTAAGAAACCTGAAACTTCATTTTTTGTTTTTTTTTTTTTTTTAAACCATACTTATACTACAGTTGCTTTTGAAAATAATTTGACGCTTGCTTACGTCATCCAATTAAAACATAAAAACAGTGGCCATAGATTACAAGATCCTAAAGGCAGAAACACATCCAAGCAAGCCTCAGGCCTGGCCTCTCTCAGGCTTCCTCGTAGGTCGCCTCAAAGCCTGCCTCAGAGAATTGAAAACAAAATGATACCACCGGGCTCGGTGCTATCATTATAATTTTGATAGTGCATCTGTTGACAGAAGTAGGCCTGCAAGAGAAAAACTTCCAACATTGAGCAAAGCGTACCTTGCGGCTAGCTGCTGGGGTGGTTTTGTGTTGCATCATTTAAAAACCCGTGTTGGAAATTTTGACAATGCCGCGAGGAAGCCACGAGACCTGGATGTGTTTCTGCCATAACTACTATTTAGCCGTGTTGCAGTTTGTATAATCTAAAATACTTAGTAGGTATGAATTTCATGTGGATGAAGTCACGGTTAAAAGCTAATCCTATTATAGTCCACAATACTCCCTCAGGAAAGTAAATATGTATTTTGCGCAATATATGCTTAAGACTAATTATAATTTTCATTCACATCAAGCTTAAAGTAGTTCTCATAACAAAGAAGCCTCCATTCGAAAACCCTCTTGATTTAACTACACTAAATAATATTTAAAACACCTTCGATCAAGAAAATTTGTGTATGAAATTATACTGAAAGTGCCGATATTTCGACCCTCGTAAAATACCATTAAAGCTTATATAAGAAAATATATAAATCACGTGATACACCCAACTTTATCAATCCATCCTCCTAGTCTCATGTTATTTACAAGATAAATATTTAAGGTAATTTTCGTGAAAAATTTCACAACCTTTGGTATTTCTCTGCCTAAATATAGAAGGAGGCTTGAAGAAAAATGATGATGGGGTCGACTTTGGCGGCAATCTTCGTATTTCGGGTACATTAAGGCTTTAATGGTGACATAAAATATGTCACCGCACTTGAAATTTGTACTGTGCCGGTGTCAGAGTTTAGTTTTATCGCAGCAATTTGCATTTAATCTTGTTTGTTTTTTTTTTTTATGAAATTTTCATATTTCCATTTTGAATGCAATGGTTAAACTATGAGCGAGGCGAAATATTCATATTTTCTCATTTTTATTCTAATTGCAGCAATTTTTCAAACATGATTTTCCGGAACTTCATCTCACCACTACACGCCGTACAATCTATAAAAATTGCTTGGTCTGTGACACATGTATACGGGAGCTGATGGTACTGGATGTTCCGCCCCAGGTATGTTTTTAAATAATAATTTCATAAATATTACTATCTACTTAATTTTTTTAATAAATATACTTCATACATACATATATGTTGTATTATATAACATAAACGTTAAACATTTTATTTATGTATCCACTTTTCGTTATGTCATACTTAGTGTTAATTACCTCCATACTCTTTCGTCATACTCTAGTATGCTCTATTTGAATCCTGAATAATCCTCTAATTAGATAGAGTCCTGCTCCTTGTACAATATGCCAGTGATCCTTCGTGAATGTGAGCTCATAATTTTATAGAGCTAAGTTAGTTTCATATTCATATGACGGCAAAAGCAACTTTCTAAAGTCATTTATTCCTTAATAAGTCCCTTTACAAAGTGTCTCTAGAGTGAAATTCTAATTTCATCATCCTTGGCTCCTTGAACTCTAACGTCTTATGAATTTTTTCAAGATGTACTTACATGCTCTCAAGTATACATTAGTTGTAATAGGCGGGTGAAAAAAAATGCTTTCTTCTATTCCTTTACAAGAATTTTTGGTTAATTTAATGAAATTATTCTTTTAAAAAATTCTAAATGCCGCCCCACTCTGTCTACTTTTAATTTATAAATACAATTGCGCCTTAAGGTAAATTATGACTTCATCATAGCTAAGCGTTGCAGACTTCAAGGATGTCTCAACAGCGATGAATATGTAAACAACTCTGTAGAGACATTTTGAAAAGGGTTAGAATACAAAACATTATAAGAAAATGGGTTAAATTTATGCGCATTTTTTCTAAGCTTATGATTTTATCGTAGCAATGGCATTTTGTCATTATCTCTAACATTTACCTAAGTACTGTATAGAGAATGTTGGAGACTGGATTTTTTCATTTAATTTTTTTTTGTTAGATAATGCCATCGACAGTTTTGTAGAGAAAACATTTTTGAATGAACTATTTTTTAAGCGAGATATGATCAGAATAATAAATATAATAATAATGAAACGTGAAAAATGAAAGCATTTTTCAGAAAGTAATCATTACAGTTCTATTTTCTAAGTTTGATTTTAGACTCTGCGTCAGAATTGCGCGAATATATGACAGAATAATCCATTCGAAAATTTTTTAGTAACGGGGGGATATATGCAAATTCTTGTAGCTATCAATTGCGTTAAGACATGTGAATTAGTCTGGCAAAAGTTTTTTTTTCTGTGTGCGTTCAACTAATATTACGAGTGGTATTTGCATATAAAAATGGTATATTATCAGTGTAGGACTGGGCTGGACTGGACATAGGCTTCTTTACTAACGGCGTATGAGAAATATATCGTTTAAAAACTTTTTAGCATTACTCACAATTACTTTTACTTTCTGTAGAAGCGTGGTTTATTCAGTAGAAAAGTTTAAACATGAAACGTACATAATTCTCAATAGGACGCAACGCTGAAAAGCTTTCAAACGACACGTTTCTCATGCATATGCAATTTATTGCATCATGACAGTGGGCTGGAACTTGCTAAACCAGAACAACTAAAAAAAAATTGTTTAAAATCATAGAATTATTAGCATAAATTGACAAATAAAATCAAAGAAGTTTCTGAAATAGTAAGGTTGGCATTCGGAACAATTAAATTCCTTTATACAAACAATTTGAACTGTCGACCATAAAATTCATCGGATGAACATTTGCGTTAACAGACCAATAACGACTCAACTTTCTTTTCGAGGAAATCACAGATGATGATACTTGGATTTATGGGTATGACTACGAGAAAAGCCATTGCAATGGAAAACTTATCAAAAGATAAGCCAGAAGTGCAACAAGGTTTTTGTTTTCTTTGATGTGGAGAGCATTATACACCGCGAATTTATACTCCGTGGACAGAATAGAAAAGGTCAGAATTGTGGCGCAATCAGAACTGGTCTATCCACCATAATAACAAACTGGTGAATTCATTGATTAAATCTCGTACATTTTTGACATACAATACCATGAATATCATTCTACAATCTACATCCTCCCAACTAACCGGATTTCGATCCGTGTAACTTCTTCTTCCTATTCTCAAAAATGAAGTTGAAGCTCAAAGGGAAAGAGAGCCCAAAGGGAAAGAGAGCTCAAAGGGAAAGAGAGCTCAAAGGGAAAGAAAGCTCAAAGGGAAAAGAGATCGTAAAAATGCTGAATATGAGAAGGAGAATGGAGTTTTGGCAGCATGTCAAAAATACTGGATTCGTTGTACTAATTTAAGTGGATACTATAGAATCCAAAATGTCATTATTTAATTTTAGAATTATTTTAAAATCAATCCCGATTATTTACTGATTACACCGCATAACTTATGCGATGTAAGCTGAATATATGGTCGGCCTATGGATTTTAGTTTCTATATCGCTCCGATAAGCACAGAATGACCTTCACATATTCTTCGCTATAATATTTAAGTACCGCTTATAGTATAATTTAAAGTCTATCTCTGAGCAGAAGAATAAAGTTGATTAAGTTTTTCTATTAGTTCGTCTATCAGACATTTTCTGGTAAAACAAAAAAGGATAATCTTCCTGAGATTAAAATTGAGATTAACCTTGCTGTACTGTATTATGTCCGAGGCTTGCTGAAGGGGTTCAGCCATTTTGCTTCCTCATCAATCCGTGGTTTTATATATTATGCAAAAAGAGTGTTTCTGCATTGAGATGTGCTAGAAATTCGTCCACCATACACGGCACCAAAGGAAGATTCGTGTATCCCGCTCTAATTACATTGCCTCTGAGAAATATCCGCCATATCCTCCATAGCCTCCATAGTATCCTTTCTCGTTTATATAAAAATGTCGTCTGATTTTGTATGCTTTGAACACGTTTCCATGAGCAACTTTCTGGGCATTTTCTCAGCGCTGACAAAAGTTCCTCCATCCAAGTTTTTTAGCTTCGCGATTTTAAACGGTTAAGGATCTTTGGATCGTCTCTATTTTCCATCTCTTCACGCAATGTTGTACAAACTTCTAATAGTACATAACTCTTAGCCTGGCAAGTTTTCCATTTCACCAAAAATGTTTCTGTTGTGTTTTGTTTTATCAGACTCAGACTCAGACAACTTCACCGAAAGCAATACGGATTGTGTCAGTCCTCTACAGAACTACTTTATAGGCAACGCAGTTAGTTTTTCATAAATTTATGTATACCCGAAGTTTAAGTAAACGTCAATTCTGAACGATATGGTCTAAAGATAATGGCTAATTTGACACTACCTACCTGATAATCATATTGGTTACAAAATGGGTACCAAATGGTAATATTCAGTATGTCAGTACCAATATTTGTAGTTAAAAGGAATTGATTCTGATTGATTGATTGAATTCATACTTCTAATTAGACTTACCGCTTCTGACCTTTATTACCGCACAGTTTCCTCTATTTGGTGTCATAAAAAAGACTCGAAAGTTAGTTGGAGCAGCCCCAGATGGTCCACTGAATCGGAGGTTTGTTTTAACCACCTTCATCTGGTCTCTTCCCGAGATCAACTGCAATGTTGCTATCATCCTTTTTGTTCCCATCAAAAATTACCTTAAAAACCACGGTGCAAATTTAAAAAAAATTCTCGTCTACATCAGCTGTTGCAGATATAAGCCTTCTTTTTCTATTCAGGTTTCTAATGAATATTATCCTCAATCAGTTAAGTCGTAATTTTTGTCAGGAATGTGTTTATAATTTCTCCCGAAGCTGGTCAAATCTACTGTTTTTTCTCTGTATCGATACTCATTACAAAATTGCATAACTTTAGTCTTTTTACTTCAATGCGATATTTACCGTGTCCAAGATTCCAGAAAGAATTGGTCTCGGAGTTAATCCCAATTAATCGATATCTGGAGTATAAGTAGAATAGGCAATGTCGCTGGTACCATGAAAAATATCCTCAAAGGATATCAAAATTTTTTAAATTTAAGTCATTAATTAGATTTAAATAAGTAATTAAAATACAAGAAACTCTACAGAAATACAATTGGGTAAATATTGCAGCTTATCACGATATCGAAACAATTTTCTTTTCTTACCTTAATCGGGGTGTATGGATTTTCAGCTTTAGATGAAAGCGATAGAGCTTTTCCACAAAATTGTAACCCATATTCCATATCCAATGTACAGTACGTTTTTCCATTGTACGGGAATTATAAACTTATGACTGTAAGCAAGCAAGCAAGCAAAAAGCAAATCTCATCCCATCCCAAAAAAGCATGTGAATCTTGTAAAACCTTCCATCCCATCTTACATTTATGATCCCTACCTTTCCCAAGAAAAAAGTGCTCCTCGAACGAATGTTTTCAAACTGCAATCTGTTGACAGTACGCTTTTCCCAATAATGACATTCTTCTCATCTTTTACTTTATTGCAGAAAAGGTTTCCTGCAGATAACTTCGCTGAGTGGAATAACGGACATCCCCTGGGGCTGCGAACAGTTCACGCTTATGTGTTGGTTTTCGATATGGGGAACTTGGATACCTTCCAGGTAATTTTACTTTAGTGCAATTTTCTGAAAACATTTAATTTGATTTTGTTTTATTTTGTATTTTGCAGTACTGCCGAACTATGAGAGATCAAATTTTAGACAGCTTTAGTCATCGTGATTTTAGCATAATAGTAGTTGGTAATAAATTTGACTTGATAACGGAAACACAGACTACATCTCAAGTAAGTATTTTTTTTTTATATATGTATATATTTTTTAAACTTGATATTATGCTCATTTGCTCATTTTTGGAATCTAAACATATTTTCGTGGCTCTTTAAATAAATAAAGGATGTCTAAATTAGCAACACTTTTCTCTCACATAGGGCTGAGATTTAGATAATAAGAATATAAGTGCAATGGCGAAAAGGTTGGGGTTAATTTTGGAATGTTAAATATTTTTTTACTAATAAGGACTGTTTCAGAAAATATTACACCATTTTATATTTGAAATGTACTCCATAGAAACAACGATATTCAACTATTTGCAATTTCCGTCTAGTTTCAAGAGCTGTCAACTACATTTCTATTTATGAGAAAAACTTTAAGAAATCACAATAAGTCTAGAATGAGAGTTTAGTAAAAGAGTTTAAATTTTGACGACGAACAGTGACCTAAACGATTCAAATATCTACCTTGAAATTAATAGTGTTGAACAGAATCCAGGAAGATAAAGACCATTGGCCATTTTTGGATATCTTGGTAGAGACCAGGGTGCCTCGCCCCCCAAACTGAGGACTGCCCCCTCCCCCTTCCAAAAAATTATAAAACTTCTTAAAAAATATTCGTCAATTCGTACAATTGAGGCCTAATTAAATTGAGTCCGTTCAGATCGGAATCGCAAAGGCTTTAAAAGCTCCTTTCTTAATGAAAATCTATTGAAATCTTTTTAAAAATTTTAAAAACTATTTCCAGATTGCTCTGGATTTCACTGAATTTTGACAAAGGCGTGTGAAGATGTATTCCGTATGAGAAATCACCGCAAATTATTTTGACAGTTTGTGCGGAAATTTTAATTGATAACCTTTGATATCAATGAAATTTTGAAAATTCCTTAAAACTTTGTTTAATTTTCCGGAAAAAAGGCTTTTTTCAACTTTTTCAATTCCGATCACAACGGATTCATTAATAATATTCAAAAATTAATTGCATGCCGATGACTTATACTAATTGATAAGCGGCGATGTACCATGCTACTCTGTCTCCAGGTGCTTTCTTGGGAGTGGAGTTAAAGGTTCACGTAAGAGAACTAGATTATTAAAAAAGTAGTAACCAGATGTTTGCGATGTCTTGTAAAGTGATAATTATATTTTATGAAGTTCTTAGTTGAGGGGCTCAAAAGCAAAGGTGTACAAGTACACTTATCATAGTTTTGAGTTATAACACTTTTAAGTTTTGGATCTATTTAAAATCTTAATTTTTTGTAATTATAATAAAAATAAACAGCATATCTTAATAATTTTTCGATGTGATTAAAATAATTTTCGGTGATTTTTGGTTTAGTAAGAAGGTAATAATTTAATCCCATGAAGAAGAGGGTATTTCTTCCCTGTAAAAAGTGCCTATGAAAAATAAAGCCTACGTGTAAGTCATTAAAATAACGGCTGCTATAAAACAGCACGGGATGGAAATTTAGTTATGTTTTTTTGTCACTAATATTTTGAGTGTATCTAATTTGCATTTATGTACTATTCTTAATTTTTTACAAAATATTACTTGTACGCCTTCGCTTTTGAGCCCCTCAATTTAGTTTTAAAATTACTTTAGCGGAATTTATGTTTTAGAATTTAGATTATGTTTCTTGTGGATTCTTTAACTCTTATATCGGATTCAAAATGCAGAGTGGAGTATAGTGGCGTAGAGTGACAACTGACAACCTTTTTTTCGAACGCAGTAGTGCCTACGGCTATTTCTGTAAGATTCAGAGTAGCGCCGAGTGGAGCTGTATGAAGATAGGTTCTATTCTATTTTCACGCTACCATTTCCGAAAAACCTTACAAACTCTAATATCGCACTACTAACTACATACTTCTTTTCATCATAACTAATACGTTTAAATGTTATTTCTTGATTTAGTATTTTTTATGAATGCTAATAAAAAACAAGAAGTAGTTTTTGCAAACTTCATGATATAAAAACCAAAAAGAACGTTAATTTTTAGCTAGTTTCAAAGTAATCTTATGGTGCCAACAGGTGTGTCATTTATTATTTAATTGTTTTGAAAACGATACTTGCCTTGCTTGTCTATTGATTTGGCGTTGCCATGGCAATTTTTTATGTTAATTTCAAAGTTCGAATTTGACTCTGCGCTGTATTGTGAACACCTTCGTTGTTCTGGTTCTGGACTCAAAGCTAGCTCTGCTCTACTCTGCATTAGACTCTCAGAAACTTTGTATTTTTGTTAATCTATCCAATTTTATTGGCTCCCAGACAAAAATCCTGGTTACGGCAATGATAAAGACCAGAAGGAGAAGAAACTGAAATTGAAAATGTACAAAAAAGAACTGAGATACAAGAATAAATAGCAATTAACAGACCAAGAAACTTGTATAATTGTTTGTTAGATGTTTCAAACGTGTTTAATTATGGAAGATGAAGCGAATTTTAAATACGGTTTAAAATCTTGCCGGTTTCTCAATTTTATAATGCTATGGATAAAATCAGTTTTCCGAATACAGAAAACTCATTTTACATGAAATTATTTCGAGAAATGTGTTGACTTCACCAACAATATGTCTGTGTAGCTAATAGAGCAGACCCTTTTTTTTACAAAGGCACAATAAAATTGACAATTATAATTAAGGAACGTCTACAGAAAAAATTACTACCTTACATTAAATCCTACACTAGATTTTCAATATTTTAACCGCACCTTACGATATCATACTACACTTCTCAAACTTTAAAATAATTTGAAATAAATGATATCAACTTTGTCCCGAAAAGTGACAATCCACCTAATCTAGCTAAACTAAGACCTATAAAAAGATATTGGATTCTTGCTAAAAATATTATGGGTAAAGAATGGATAAATGTGCAATTGCGTTACCAAATTTCAAACTTTTTTTTTATATATTTCTGAGAGTATACAAATGGCACAGTATATTATACTGTTATTATTATTACACAGAAGAACAGCTCTGTCAAAACTGTCAGTTGTGTGGAATGCCTGTATATTGACCATAACTATCTCTTTCAACAGTTTTTAACTAACACACTAGAAAATGTTAATACAAATTGGAAGCAAAAGAAAGAGAACTTATAGCGTGCATAAACTTAAACTAAAAGAAAAAGGGTGAAATGGCAAGGAAAACTATTTCTGTTCCACTTCCCATGTAATTCGATGTGGTAGAACTGTCAGGAAGTCACAAACCTATTACAGCCATTTTGCATACTGCACCGTCCATGGTATCTTTATGAACGAACGAACACCACACTACTAGTCCAGTAAAGAGGGACTAAAGAAAGCCTTTGCCCTACAAAAGGTGGGGTAGTTCTGATTTTTATATATATATTATTAAGTTCCGGGCCCCGATGAAAAATCAAAGTTTCCACCTTTTGTGGGGGGTGGGGTCTACACGGTTCGCATCATCGTTTAAAGGTACAAAAACTTAGTTTTTTCAAAATAATTCCTGAACGGTTGGTCGTACGACAAAAATAAATTTGAAGACGACTAAATTCCCTACATTTTTAGTATAAACACTTTTTTGTAAGTCTGATGTGTAACAACCTACGGCGGCGGAAAAGTTAACGTTCTTCCAAGTAAATGTATAGTTATAGTACAACAGGGTGTTTCGCCCATGGTGGCCTTAGGATAGGAGGTGATAGTAGTCACCTAGTCAAACAAAAAATTGTATAGCAAAGGGGGCGACATCCCAACCGTTCCGGAGTTACAGGGTGATTAAAAAAATATGCTAGTATTTCACAAAACACTCTGTATCTTAAAAAGGACAAGGTGTACGGTCACTTACTGAAATAATTGTATAAAAAGAACTTCATGGCCTTTCCAACGACTGCTCAAGCAGCCCCGTACTCCTTTCCGGTCAGGAGTTATGGTGGTCTAAACTAAGAGTTTTGGATGTCCTTACCATCTTATTGATTAACGTAAGTTTTTTTTTATAAAAACTGCAAACTGTGGACTCTCCCCCTCATGGGTGGAAGCTTGCATTTTTCATCGGGGCCCGGAACTTAATAACATATATAAAAATCAGAACTACCCCACCTTTTGTAGGGCAAAAACCCCTACTGACTGGACTATTCGGTCAAACAGCTATTTAGGCTGCCCATTTACTTCCATATCATACTTAATAGTTCCCTTTTATGGGAGAAGTTTTGAGCATTTTTTTCTTTTTAATTAAAATTCTAAAATTTTCTTTGCTCTAAGCTGTTAAGTGAAAAGTGTGAGGTCATATTCCAGAAAACAATAAATAAATAAATTGATTTGATAATTTAATCTTGAAGATTGCTTTCCTTAAAAATTAAAAAATAATACAAAAATTAAAACAATTAAAATTTTTTTGCTTGTCTAAGCATGGCCTATCTATAGCCTTCAGACCACATACGAGACATCCTGTATATGTAGAAACAATATTTTTTTATTTGTATTTTTGTGAAACTTTCTTGAGTTTTTACTCCTTGATCCCATTGAGATCCCAAGTTAAAATTTTAATTAGTTTTAGTGGATAATATAAGGTATAAAATATAAAAAATGAACAAAATCAAAAGTACGTCTTCCAGGATATTCAAGGATAAAGCATAAAATCCTTATCATTAATGTTGTTTTTAAGATTCTATTTTTCTTAGATAGCCTGAGATCCGATCTTTGAAATGAGCCATGTTTCACTGTTCTATCATAAATAGAAAAGTATATATGAATTTTTAAAGAAGACCAGCACAGCATTTTTGCTATAATTCGCGTAGAAGGATAATTTTTAATTCGTATTTTTGTTTTCACAAACCCTCCAAGTATGTAAAATTTCGACAAAAATGGTCATGGTCATGTCACACTTTTCGTGATTTTTGGTCTATTTGATATGGAATGTCCCTCGATTAACTTATGGTCAGATAGTATATGGACCAATATAAAATTAACTGCAATACTTTCCCTTGTAAGCTTATAACACAGACAAAATAAGATAGATATTCAAACCAAACAGGTAAAAGTAATGTTCAACATAAAGTGAAAGAAGTAGAAGGGACTCGAACGAAATTATTAATAAAATAGGAAAAAAGACACAACAGTTTCACAACAGTCTAGAGCTATCAAGAACAAATTCAAATTACTACTCATTGGCTCGAACTATCCGTAATTGGTACGATGCAAATTAATATGAATAAAATCAGTACATCTGGGTCAAGATTTAATTCTTATAGACTCTAGAAGTAACGCGGTGTCGATATAAACTTGCAAAACTAAAAACACAAAAACTAGTTTTTCGGCAAGTGTAACAAATTTAAGTTCTTAATATGTATGTGACGGAAAACTAAAAACATCTCCCCCCAGCAGGAATATCCTTTGTAGACATTCAATGCGATTAAATTGGCATATTCCAAGATGGGTCGAATAAGTGTTGTGAATAAACCTTTCGTTGTAGAGCCATCATGCAATTCCTTAAACCCATCGTTTTATAAAACCCAGAATCGAGTTTGGTCATTACAGGTATGTTTGGAGTGAAACCATAGGTACACCCAATTTTGATACTCTTAATAAGAATTACGCCATTAATGCTGTAGTCAAAAGCTCGAGGAATCACGTTGCAAGAGAAAAAGCAGATCCTAAATTTGACAATGTTTAGAAGCGAAGAATTCTTCTTGCACTATTCAACAAATCTGTTTAGATCCTCTTGAAAGTCCACACAATCCAATTCAAACTTTATGGGCTTATATACCAGCTATACGTCATCTGCGTAGATCAATTGCTCAGAGTTCACAACTACGTGAGAGACATCATTTATGAAAAAAAAAGAGTCCCAAGTTACTCCATGCAGTACACCATTTTGTTGAAAATACAACCCATGCACTTCTGGTTAGTGAAACTTGCCTTAAGTCTCATATACTAAACAATGCTGTACCTTTTCCAGGATTTTCAATAGGAATGATCAGCTGGATAAAATTGGTGGTGGTGTAGGCATTTATGTCCAATCTTGTCTCAAAACCTCTGTCTTAGCCAGCACTTCACTAGATGCAACATTTGATTTTTTATGTGCACAAGTTAATTCTAGGGTGTGTATTCTGGTTGCTGTATCTTGCCCCCTAATGGTTTAAAAGAGGATACATTCATCAAAGAACTATTTCTCAGCTTTGTTGTAATTAATCGAATATTATCGTTGGAGTGATTTTAATGTTGATGGTCTGAGGAACCACAATCAGTCTAGTGTTAACTCGATTATTGACAGAGCCTGATTTCCTAAAACAACCCACTTATGTGCCTGTCTCCGTAAAATGACGATCAAGACTACTCCCCCTGCCCAATATCTTGCCACACCAGTGGGCTGCTTATGTGAAGCAGGTAGAACAGTCATACCTGCGTTAATGCAAACAGGATTTCCTCGCAACGCTTTTTTGACCTCTTAAGTACCCTTCTTTTATTACCTTACCATATTTATGCATCTGGTTGCTTATATTCTCGGCGGTCATGACTTCTCACTGTCCTCGGTGAACTTTGTCAATGAGCTCCGAATTGATTTTATCATTAACAAGTTATCCGCGATCAAATAGGAACTGCTTCTCACACAGTTCTTGTAGTATCCTGAGCCATACAATTCCCATAGTATTATGGGCCACACAGTGAAATGTCATCCTAACCACACAGCGCTCTGAACGATCTAACAGATTATCGTACTGGAGACTGAATCCATGCCACGTAGCGCGGATGTATCTTTATAGACCAAACGCTTAAACCAAAATAAAGGAAAAAGACCTTTTTAGTTTAATTTTAGATCTTTATTTATTCATATCGCGTTTATCTTTCTTTTTCTTCGATGTCTTCGTCTTCACTATCAGATAATTCTCCAAATTCAGAATCGTCTAACTTACAACATGGTTTCATCCTGTCAGCAGAGTACACAGACTTGAATGGTTTCTGTATAACTTGAATTGTAGTTGTGTTCTCAACAACAACGTAGCGATCGTGTTCAAGTCTCTCCGCAATAATATATGGTCCTTATATCAAGAAAGTATTTTCCTGGATCGTCCGGTACTTCCATGCTCAGTTCTTAAGAGAACGTGATCCCTCTTTTAATATTCCTTCGGGGCAATATGTTTTTGATTAAGCTTATTCGCTTGGTTCTGACGCCTTTCATTCATTTTGTTCTTTATCTTCTCTCTCAAATCTAATAACGGAATGTCTTCCTCATCAGTGTCTTCTTCTATGGCCAGGTGATTTGATTTTCGAGAGTATTTCGAGGTTTAAAATCAAATAGCAGCTGTTGCGGTGTCTTACCCGTTATTCTATGGGTTACGATGTTAAATCTCCATTCAATGTCCTTAAGATGCGTCTCCCAATCCTTGTCATCAAAGTCAGTTGTCATAGATACCTGCGATGTCGTCACAGTGCGAAAGTAACGCTTAATCTGTCCATTTGCTCTGGGTCTTTTTGCCGCTATAAGCGCAAGTTTTATGCCCTTACTATCACAGTAGTCTTTACACTTCTTAGACGTAAACGCTCTTCTTCTATGTGTCACAATATGTGCAGCTAGTCCTACGTAGCCCGACATTTCTTCCAAGGTTTCGATAACTGGTATAGTTGCTGTTGATCTGACTGGCCACAAAATTATAAATTTGGTAAAAGCATCTATTACACCTAAGCTGTAACTATTCTGCCTCTTACTTTTTGGTAGGCGACCAAGATGGTCAATTTGTATTGTTCGAAATGGTTTTGCGGACCTCTAAATGACGTACTACTGATGTCGAGTTTCATCCTAATACCTTAAATAATTAAGCAAGGTATTCAAGATGTAATATATTTTTTTACAGTCCGATTCATCTAGAGCTGCCACACGTCCGGGTTTCCCCGGATTTGTCCTAGTTTGGAGGGCGCCCGGGGAGAGTCCGGTCAGGGTTTTCTATACTGTCCGGGTTTTAAAATTTTGGAAACCAATTAAATAAAAATTTAATTTTTTGTGTATGTACGGTCTAGTTGATAATGCCGACAGTCAGACCGACTCGACTCTCACTCAAGTTCTCTCTTCTGGTCCCAGCCAATCTTAGCTCAGTAACGAAGCTAGCAGTATGACAATTGCTTGTGTAACTTGCCTTGTGTACCTGTGTTGTACCGCAACCCCTCCCCCCCCCCCCCCGAAACCAATGTAAAATCACGATACTACAGTGCGTCAGTTCACATATCTAAAATAATTGTAAATGCCACCGTACAAATACGGGAAATAACCAAAGTTGGCGACACTTCATGACAGAAAAAAAAGGCATAAAAATTTACAAAAACAACAAGAAAAATAAAAAGTATGTAATATAAAGGATGGGTATAACTATTATAACTTATTAAAAAGTAAAACTCATTTTTAAAAGGAGGAAACATCGGAAATTTTACCGAAAAGGGATGCTGTTCCTCGGCATAGTGCAAGTGTATAATTTTTACAACAATTTAATCAGTTTTACTAGATGTTTTTGCAATTCATGGATTAAATCTTAAATCACCACCTGGCTATTTTGGGAATTAAGTCACGCTTTTGAAGACTTATTTTGAGTGAATTACAGTCTGTTAATATTTTGAAATGCTTGTTCAATAAATAGTACTTGAATCTCTCCAAACTATCTACTAACGCCAGTGCTTCTAGTTCAAATCTGTGGTACTTTGCTTCCGTCGGAGTGGTTGCGCGGCTGAAATAAGACACAACCCTTTTAACGCAAGAATTGGCTGTCGACATAACTCTTATTTTAATAGTTCGAAGGATGTCTGGTGTTATTCCGTCCAGCTGAAATCATATCCTTTCCTGAGGATTATATTTAATGGCGTGGCTTTCTTTGCGAAGTCTTTTATAAATCGACGAAAAAAACTGGTAAGACCTAGAAACTTCCATACTTCTCTAGTCGTCTTGGGCACTGGAAATGATTTAATAGCTTCACTTATTTCGTGACCTAAAACATCTACACTTGCTGATGGTAAGTGTAAAGTTGTAAGTCTGAAATAGAGAGAGAAATTCCTCCAAAATTGAAAATGGTTCTGCCAAAGATTCTGTTGCTATTCAGACATCGTCCATGTAATTGTCTAATTTTCCCCATTCTTTAATAATCTTTACGTTTGGTCGATCTACATAATCAGGGCCAATAATTACTTCTTGAGCGCTATCAGCAACAAAAACAATTTCTGAATTTAGTGATACGGCTCTTATTTTGACGTTTTTATTTTCCTCATTGTTCGGCAAAATCCACCTGCAATCCCATGTAATCCCAAGCTGCAGTCTTCTATTTTTCATCTCCATCCATTTTTTTCCACTTCAGAAATTTTTTTTGTTGAGCAATCACTACCCAAATTAATAAACGCTGTAAAAGGGACACCTTCAATAAAAATTTCCTTGTAAAATTCGTTCCTTTCCTTTACACATTTTACTGTCGGTTCTGTTGCTATATCCCGCCTTCATTTAAAATTACTACACTGATATCACGGTACAGAGACACAAGGTATTCTCATTACGAACCACATTCCGCCATTTTTGTCCAAATGTATAGGAAAGTACGGTAAAGTGAACACAATATTCTCTCTACCCTCTCTGTCCTTTCAATAGAAATGTATATACGTTATAGGACGAAACACGTCACAGCTCTAGTGTCAAAATGTTAATGAGAATACCGTGTATTCTATATACCTTGCACTGGTATGATAAGTGCCCAGGTTTTCTAAACTTAAAACAAACACTAGGTCGATCGTTTTCGTTCATAAATTTGTAGTCTGTCATCTGCTTGACCTCGAATTTATTACCTCTTGCTCCTCCCGCGATTTTTTTTTTCGCTTCTCCATATCTTCCATTGCTTTTATTTTATTTAAAAGAATAAGCAAAGCTCTACATTCAGACGCCGTCAATATATTTATCAAATTATTATCTCCTAATCCAGATATTACGTACTTAATTATTTCACTTAATTTAGCCCTTCCAGAAATGGAACATACCTCATAAAAATATTCCTCCACACACTCTGTGGACTTCCGCTTCCTTTTCATGAGCAAAGTCCCCTCTAAGCTGCGCGGGAGCACGGCCGCGCACTAATTTTTCGAAAGTTGCTCAGCCGTTTTTGAATTCTGCGCACAATGGGCTTGTTCATTATTTGTATACCCTAGATGAAATCTATAGGGTATACTAAGTTTGTCATTCCGTTTGTAACACCTCGAAATAATGATGGTAATGCAAAATGGATTGTTTATCCACGTATAATATTAAAAGTTATATTGATTTTTGTATGTCCGTCCGTACGTCGGTCCGTACGTCTGTTCGACTGCCCGTCTGTGCGCACAATAACTCGAGAACGCGTATACTTAGAGAGCTAAAATTTTGTACACGGACCTTTAAAAAAAAGTAAAATTAAATTCGATAAATGAGCCAAATCGGGCAACTCCTTCGTGGGGTTGCCATACAAAACTTTCGTTTTTCACTATATATTTGGACACTGCCTGAGAACGCGGCGACGTAGAGAGCTGAGATTTGGTACATGGTGTGTTCATTATACTAGCAAATAAAATTTCAAAAATAGAGTAATTCGGATAACTCCTTCTTGGTGTTGCCATATGAAAATTAAGGTTTTTTTCGTATACTTTTAAAACAATCAGTCCAAGATATTTCTATTCTTGAGAATACGAAATCCTATAAAATTGGTTATAACAATTTTTTCTGTGCGACAAACCGTTCTAGAAATATATGCGAAAAACCACTTTAAAAATCAAACTTGCATAGAAGGGTAAAAGACAACATTTCATAAGGGCATTCATCTGGGGTATGATAAGAATTAGACTTAGACCAATTCTAGCTTTTTTACTTGTTTCTTTTTTCATTTTATAAAGGAATTGTATCTAAAAATGCCAAAACTCGAAATTTCTGTTTTCATAAAAATTGTTTATACTTTAAATTTCGAATGAAAAATGAATAGACCTACAAAACAGAATTTGGAGGTATTTTGAAGCTAACACATACAGACAGTGTTTTTATTTTAGAAAAATCGTTAGAAAATGGACAACGGACGGAGCAAGTGTTATGGTAGAACCAAGAAATGGAGTGGCAGCACTTTTCACAAAGGTAATATACCTTATCTCACTGAACAACATTGTGTTGCGCACCGAGAAGGCTTGTGTTTGGATGATGCATAGAAACATGTATCTCTTATGCAAGATATTGAGACCGTAGAACAGTTTACACTATGTTCAGTAGATTACGAATTAAAAAACGAAAATTCGCAGAATTGGCTGATGTAAATGTAAAAATTGGGAAGTTTTTGATATAGTATATATTTTGTTCAATCCGACGGATTAATGAATTCCGCCGCAAGTAAGATTCACTTCCCCTTCACGATGTGATTTTTCAATCCGTATCAGGATTCGATTCACTTGTTTTCAATAATCAAGGAAAACTTGATTTTTCCACTAAGAACGTTGTCGATAATCACAAAATTGCAAATTCGCAAACTTAGTTCTCCCGGCGGATTCAGCAATAGAGGCCAATATCAAATAAAATTAATAACTTTGCTTTCAGAAAAGACAATGTGGCATGCAATACAGGTAAATATTCACATTTTTTTTTCAAGTACAGAAAACCGTGATAAAATATGTGAAGAATATTCTGGACTTAAATTTCTGATTTCACAAAAAACTAAGGCATGAACAATAAAATCATTTAAGCCCGTATGACACTACATTTTTTCCACATTTTAAATGCATTAAAACACAGGAAAGTGTCAGATTCGCATAAAAGAGATAGCAGGAATTTTGTGAAAGAGATCAATAGTAATTCTCAGTAAAATCAACCGTCAATAAACTGTCACCCATTCTTTTAGAAAACTTTGTCAAAGTAGTTCATTTTAAGAGAAAATTAGTGAAAAATGGTGAAAATAAATTGGGAAAATGAGTTTGTATTTTATCTTATAGATAAAGTACACAAAGCAGAGCAAATTTGGAATTACAGAAATTCGTCATATAAAAATAAATTAAAGAAACAAACATTTTGGCTGAAAATAGCTCACGATATGATTGTAGAATTTGAAGCAAACGTACCCTTTACATATGGTAAAACATTTATTAATTGTTTTATACTTATAAAATCTTTTTATATCTTAGGAGAAATACTTACGAAGTGGAATAACCAGAAAATGTACAAAGCGCAAAAAAGTGGAGCTGGTGTGGATGACGTGGAAAACATCCAAAGTAGCTGGAAATTTAAGTCCAGATTAGACTTCTTGTTAACTATCGTAGAACCTACTCCCTCCGTAAATAATTTTAACAAGAGGAGTTTAAAAGTAACGTATTTATTTTTTTTTAAGAATCTACTTTTGACTTTGTGCTTTTGCAGACTTTATATAGCGAAGATGTGTTTTCGCATTCGTCGGAATTTTCTTCTGAAAGTAGCTCTCAATTTTTCAACGAAAGCGGAATTCTAGAAGAATTCCTCAAATTTAAAGATAGTTTGGCTACTTCCACCCCAATATCGCCCAGTTTTAATAGTAATGAAGAATCTTCTGAAAAGGTTATGGAATTCTCAAAGGAGATTATTTCTGAAACTACATATACCTAAACCCTCTGATTCGTACCAAACTCTGCACGATGTTCTTTCATCACCAATAAACATAGCTTCAAATGAAATTATTGTTCCATCAAAAAGTGTTGTAAGTACTCAACTGAAACTGCGTCAATCTCCAAAATCTGGCAGCGCATTTGTGCTCATACATTTAAAAAAGAAACCAAGATCAACAAAAACGGTGCCCCTCAATCACTCACAGCTACGCTGCTCGAGAATTCCACAGATTTAACAAAACTTATCACACAAAATAAGATTGATAAAACAAAAAATCTAGAGAATTCTGCTTTTGGAGCTTGCATTTCAGATGAAACAAATAAGTTGGCCCCAAACTTACAAATAATTGCAAAAAAACAAATATTTGGGGTGATAATGGACTTGTAAGCAGAGCAACTAAAACGAACCGAAAAGTAAACAGAATCTTTAAATCATAAATTTTAATTCCTAATAATTAGTCCACAAGACTTTTTTTAAATATCAAGTGATATTTGTATCTTCATTAAATATTTTAAAATAATTTTCGAGAGTTTTTCTTATGTTTTATTTATTATTATTTATTTAATATTATTTATGTATTATTTATTATTCTCTCAATATCTTCATGTGGAATGCTGTCAAAAAATGTTTTGCTTTTAATGTTTTCTGTTCTTAAAAAATTATCCAGGCAAACGCATGCCAACACAACTTGAATTGCTTCTGCAGAGGCGCGATAACTGGACGAAAATAAAACCTGAAATCTGTTCACAAGAATCCCGAAGGCATTTTCCACCACACGCCGGGGTTCTTGACAGGATATAATTGAACATTCTTTGATCAGCTGTTAAATAAATTTGCGAGTACGGTTTCATCATATACTCAGTTAAAGCAAAAGCGTCTTCAGACAGCAACATATACGGGGAAGATATTAATGTTGAGGGCAGGTTACTTGCTGGAGGTATGTGCACTTCATTTTTCTCAATAGCGT
The DNA here is from genome assembly GCA_963930735.1 of Dioctria linearis. Taxonomy (NCBI): domain Eukaryota; kingdom Metazoa; phylum Arthropoda; class Insecta; order Diptera; family Asilidae; genus Dioctria; species Dioctria linearis. The sequence continues at coordinate 68,924,035 of OZ005741.1, forward strand.
ATTTTAAATCTGAACGAAGCCACACTCCTGCATCACCAACACGTCCATTCACACCAACATCTACGTATAAAAAGCGATAATGGGCATCGGAAACTGCCATTAAAATAAATTAATTGTTCCCTTTATAATTAAAGTATGTTGATCCGGCTTTTTTCATAGATCTAAGTCTGCAATGTTTTCCTGAAATTTGAAATCATTGTTAGTGTTATCTTTTTAAAGATTTATTTTTAATTCTACCATCTATAGCCCCAATGAAGTTTGGAAATCCGCCCAATTCATAAAAAACTCTTGAAATTTCAGGCCAGTCATTTTGACATTGTGGAAATTTAAAAAAATCCTCATGCAGTGCCAAATAAATTGCTGGAATACTTTCCTTCAATATTTTGGATATGGTGGATTGTTGAATGCGAAATGGTAATTGCAATGAAGATTGAGTTTCACCTAAAATCAATATTAAATATAAATCCACATGAAAAATAAATTTTATCTTTATACCGGTGGCTAAATATCGTAAAGTTAGATGCAATCGTTCCGTTGGTCCTATACAATTTTTAAATGGAGTGTCACGCTTGGTTATGAAAGGTCGTACTTTTTCCAGTATTTTGCCAAATTGTACCGGTGTCATTCTTAAAATATTTTTGTATAATTTGGTGTCTTCGCAGTGGAACAAGAAAAATTCGCACTTACCTTCCTCTTCCCGACGCAATAGCCACTGTGCAGAATATTTCTTTTTACGATGTACATCTTTTTCTTTTCTAATTCTAATAGCACTGCTATATTTAGCAAATGTATATTTGAAAAACATAAAATCTTTAGATCTGAATCCATACTTTGCTCAAATGTATTCACAATCTGTCAATTGCCAATGTCAAATTGTCAAAACAAAGTTTCCAGGAAATTAAAAATGCAAATCGAAGTACATTTTTAATGTATTGTTTTTGACACCTATTCATTTTTAATGACGTTTATGCATTTTTCATGGCTACAGCGATTGCATTCACACTAGTAACAAATTTAACTTGCACACCATTCATATCGCTCTAATTGTATTAAAAATGTATTAAAAATGCAGAAAAAATGTAGTGTCATACGGGCTTTAGCAACAGTGTAGAATATGTACCGCAAAATTTGTTTTAAAATATAACGCTACTGGATGATATCATGGGAACTTTTCAAGCTTCTAGTGCTAACTGCGAGCGAAGATTCAGCACAATGAATCTAATTAAATCCCAACTTAGGAACTGATTAAATGTCGATCATTTAAATGATTTGATGAGGATTAAAATATGCTTGGCAACTGCAAAAAATTTATATAGATAAAGTTTACAAAGAATGGACAAGTATGAAAGACAGGGGGGAAAAAATGTTGTGCTAAGGTTTTTATGAGCCGTAAATATAACTAATGCAAGTAATATGATAATTTATATAGTAATTGTAGATATTATCTAATATATAAAAATAATTATTGAATATTTGCTTAATGTTTATTCTACATTTAATGTCTTAATAAAATAAAAGTTTACATTAGGTACTTATCAAACATTTATTTTATTACATTCATTTTTATAATATTCCACTAAACACATTCTGATTAACATTTAAAAATAAAATTTAATTCTAATGTTTATCGTAAAATGTCGTTCAAAAATAGTAGATTTTGCCCTTAATAAAAAAAAGGGTATAAACAAAGATATGAACGAAAGAGTAAAAATCCTTTCTTGTTCGTAATTTTCAAGAACATTTATTAAAAAACAATTTGCACAGGACTCCCCTCCCTCGCAAAACATCTAATTCTTTGTCCTCCACTGTAATAATGTCGTCACTTCCGGATCTACTCATATTCATTATATTGATCACCACTCCCTCTTATAAAGTTTTCACGAAATTCGCACTTTAACACTATACCGTGAGAGAAAAGGAATCACTTTTCAATTTTGTTTTCGCGCGCGGTTTAATACCCAACTTCTGAAATATGTTAACTCAATTATTGACAAAATCTGGTTTCCTAAAACAACCCACTGATGTACCGGCTCCGGGAAATCACGATCAAGACTACTCACCCTGACCAAGATCATGCCACACCAGTGGGTTGCTCATGTGAAGCAGGTAGAATAGTTATAGCTGCGTTAATGCAAGCAGGATTAGCTCGCAATGCTTTTATGACCCCTTAAGTACCCTTCTTTTATTACCTTACCTTATTTATGCATCTATTTGCTTACACCAGGGACCTATTATACCTCATACAAACATTTGACCTGACAATTGTTAATCATTTGCCAACTTCCTTCAATACTAACAATCCGTTTCAGTGATAAGGTGTAGTTCTATAATCAGTTTTTTTGCAGTGACTAATTTTGATAATGACTTCCTATACTTATGATACCATCTGGCTTTTGATGCCTATTTATGTGCTGATCGTAATTATAATAAATTTAATTATAATATGCTCTATGCTGAATGCTCTGGCATATCGTAGTCTGGTGCTTACCCTTGCTGGATTCAATTGATGACAAGGTCAAATTTTTTAATAAAATAATTCTACAATTTCAATATCGACACTGAATAAAAATAATATCTTTTCACAACGTTGTCCATGGATAACACAAAAAATTCACACTCTTCTTGCTGAAAGATATTTCTTAATACATCGCTTCTTCAAAGTCTAACTGGAGCACGCTGATCGTCTTCGTTATGAAAGTGTCTGAAATCTCGTCATAATAAAACTCATGCAAAATAAAAAAAAATCTTACTTTACTGCTAGATTGAACAGAAATCTATCTAAAAAAAATGTGTGGTGCAATATACGCCATATGAGTATAGCAGCCAAGGATAAACACATACATTTGTATATATGTTCTATCGACGCTAATTGCTTGAATGAACATTTCTCCTCTTTGTCTTCGACTAATCAGTCTGCTAGTCAACGTCAAACTCAGTTAGTGGTTATCAGTCACTACGATGTGTTTGCATTCCATTGCATTGTTCATTTGATGTTTTAACATTTTTAATGGCAGTGAAAAACCACTGCAATGATCTGATTCCTCCTAGATTCATCACATTAATCAAAATTCATTATCACATCGCAATTCCCTATAATTTAGAAAAAAAATGTTCTTATCATCTCAATCCCTTAGAAATCAATTCCCTCTTCTATTATGGGCTACCACCATAGCCAAACTAATAACGGACAAATACTGGGCCAGTAGAACAAAGCTTTGTAACGCTTCGCTCGAATATAAATTCGACGATGCTTCGACGATGCCTCTACTTACTGACGTAAACAAAAAGTAAAGGCCAAAACACAGTGAGAGCGACACAACAAGGTCATTGGTTGCTGTCAAAGATTCCAATATATGGGCTGTGTTAAACTTTTGGCTAGAGCCGGCTATAGCTGGCTATAGCCAGAATGAGGTCGTTCAGTTGTTGGCTGTAGCCAATTTTGAGCCAAAAATAAGAAAAATTATATCTGTATATGTTAGCTCAATTGTCAGAATTTATTGTTCAACTCTTGGCTGTAGCCGGTAGTAGCCAAATTGGTTAATGCTCTGGAGGTGAAGCCAAAGTGGCTTGATGTTTGTTTGTTTAGTTTTTGATGTCAATTAACCAAAAAAATGTCTCCATCTTATTACTGTGTGGATAGCAAAGGTGAAATTATTTACGAAAATAATGTGTCTTTATTAACAGACAAGGACGATAATGTTGAACATTTGTGCTGTGATTAAATTTTTTATTAATATAGGTTTCACTTATTTTCTAGGGAATCACTCCATTCTTTTATTATAGTTGCTATTGCAATTAATTTACTTTTGTTACTCGACATAATTCTTGCAATGAAATCGAAACAATTTATGGAATGACGCAAGTTTAACAATTACTCACACAAATAGGAGCCCTAGCTACAGCCATTCTGACTATAACCAGCTATAGCCGGCTCTAGCCAAAACTTGAACACAGCCATGGTAGTTCTGTATACTTAACACAATGAGGGAGACGCGACAAGTTGCTTACAAAAATTTTTGGAAAATCTCTAAATTAGTCGCCAACATTTCTGTGTAGACAGTGAATAAGTAATATGGATATTATGTGGATTTGGTTATTTTAATAAAGCATAGGAAATTAAATCTATCTATGGCGTCGATTTGGTCAAAAATCATAAGATTTCTGTTGTGGGTACCATGCGTGAAAACAAGAAAGATATACCCCCTTGTTTTACAGTAAAAAACGACCTGAATATTCAAGTCAATTTGGATTTTCTGATACAGCTACGCTGGTATCTTACGTACCCAAAAAGAACTGATCTGTAGTTCTAATATCAGCTGTGTTCTTTTATGCCCGCAGAACAGAGCAGAACAAGAGATACACAAAAGAACGCCTCATACATTTTCATAGAAAGATTTAAATGAAGCGAACAGTACAAATAGTTCGCTTCAATCGACATAACAATTTGCTCTCTCCAGTATATGGGAGTTCTAGAACAAGGTACACAAAAGAACACAGCTATCATAACTTCATTCTGCTGTTGAAATTGATGAAAGTACACATGAAAAGCGCAAACCTAGCATCATGACTGTTTACAACAAAACAAAAGGAGGTGTCGATGAAGTCGATAAAAAAGTAAAGATGTATTCGACATCAAGGAATAATAATAGATGGCCGTTGACACTCTTCTTTCGTCTTCTGGATATTGCTGAAATTAATGCCATGGTGATATTGAGGGAAAATAGTGTCATCATTCAGGGCACTGAATTGACAAAAGAGTATGTCCAAATAAGAGCAACGGTGGTAAGTCTTCCAAGAAAACTGAAAAGAAACATAAGGGAGCATTTGAATATGGATCTTGAAGATGCTGGTGGAAATGAACCAAGCAGTACTTCCAGCACATGTAGAGAATGCTGCAAAATTTGTTCAGCAAAAAAAGGAGGCAATCGAAGACACAATATACACCATGTCAGAGGAATATTTGCAGAAGCCACTCTACTGAAACTGATCCTGACGAAAACTAGATGTAAGTCTAATTATCTTTTTTAATATTATTTTGTCATTTTTATTGTTTTTTATTAGGGATTTATACTAGTCTGAGGTATGTAAGAAGGTTTTGTGTTCCTAAATTGTTTTGTGATCCAAAAAATATTTCAGTTAGGTTATTTGATTTTTTTTTCTGAGTTTAAGTTATTGGTTTTCAACAATTTGATTTTAAACACAATGATAATGTATCTGAATACAAAAAAAAAATTAAATGATTATTGGTTAATTAGTGTTTTATTTCTCTCATATATCCAATAGGTCTTTTCGATTGCCCGCACCGCTGCCGTTACATTTGACCGCGCGTCCGCTTGAAGGTTGAGAGCAGCATTGAAGCGCCTGCCTCTGCGGACATGCCTATGTTGAAAAGCAATGCACTGGGATAGAGAAAAGAAGCTTCCAAGGAAGCGCTTCAGGAGTATTTTTAGAGCTCTCTTTTTCCCAGTGAGAACACCCAGAACTTCGAACAAATTAATCTTGTCTTAAGTAAAAACATGAACTATTGGTAGAATTAATTTGATAATAAACTAAAAAAAAACTGCTAAGTGAGTATTTTCATTGGGACGAGAACTTTCGTTTGAGAATTACGAGCTCGATAGCAAGGTTGAGTTAAATATTTTTTGTTGTTGCGATAAATTTTATTGGACAGTATTTTGAGCACAAACCTCAGAACATAGCTTTCTTTCCTTGTGAGATCAAAATCCCGATTGAATCATGTTGGAACATCAGAATAAAGTAAAATTCTTGCGAATTGACCGTAAATATTTTATTGTTTAAGCGCTACCTATCGGATCCTAGCACAAACTATGTACCATCGTTTCGACAAATTGTGGAAATATCACCGCAATCGGCCAAGTCGTTCAGAATGATATACGATCACAAACAGACGCACCAACTATTATATACGCGCCGTTTCGCCGGTAGGGGGCTGAAGATTGTTAGTACTTCTTCCACTTTACACCCTGTAACTATCTTGATATACACCCTATCAAGGTGGGACGTCAAAGTCAACAAATTGGAAAAATATTCCTAATTTTTTTCAAATTTTAATGATTTTCCCGCCAAAATGCATGATAACTATACAGTTTTATTACAAGATTTAGAAACTCCGGAATGTTGCCTTTAATTTGACTAAGCATATTTAACCTGCCTAAATGCGACCGGTTTTTAGATATTCACGTTTCTATGATTCATAATTTCATTAATTTAGCTAATATTGCGTGGAATTGCATAACAGTAGGCGCGATTACCATCGTCAGTAGCAAAATTAATGAAATTATTAATCATAGAAACCGGAATATCTGAAAAACGGTCGCATTTAGGTAGGTAGTCAAATTAAAGGAACATTCCGGGGTTTCTAAATCTTGTAATAAAACTGTATAGTTATCATGCATTTTGGCGGGAAAATCATTAAAATTTGAAAAAAATTAGGAATATTTTTCCAATTTGTTGACTTTGACGTCCCACCTTGATAGGGTGTATATCAAGATAACTACAGGGTGTAAAGTGGAAGAAGTACTAAAAATCTTCAGCCCCCCTACCGGCGAAACGACGCGTCTTATGCCCCCCTTCACCTTATAATTATTTGCTTGTCTCCACCTCAGCTATCAAACCCTTGAGCTAGGTGCACCAATTATGAAACACCCTGTATATATATTAAGATAAATTTTAACTTAAAGCTTTTTTTATCTTTTTTATATTAGAAAATAAAATTCTTTCATTATCAATCATGTTTAATTTATATTTCAGGACCTAAAGGATATATCAACATTAGTGCGAAAACACTGGAGATGTGGTTATATAGAGTGCTCAGCCAAGTAAGTATTATAAACTGATTTTTTTATTTTTTTTATTAGCAAATAAAGCGAAGGAAAAACATAAAATAAAATCAATAAAACATCATTATCTATCCATTCCCTACAACAGGTATAACTATAAAGTAGGTGATATATTTAGAGAGCTCATGGGCTGTACATCCCTGGGGTGCACACCAGGAGCTGAATTTTCTCAATCAGCTAGGAATAAAGGACGATGCAATATTCTCTAGCAATTTTTTAATAAATTCTTTTTTCATGATGAAGCTACGTAATTCAATCGAGATTGTTTGTATAGAGATAAAACGAGGAGTTTGTAAAATGTCGAACCGAAAAACAAAAATACAACAACAAATTTGAAAATCAATCATAAGGCCAAATGATATAATATTACTCACTTTAGCAAAGCATTTACATAAATGAGTTATTTATTGTAGAATTTGAATAAAACATGTTGAAATTGTTGATATAGAGAATCAATTTTTAGGTGCAGTTTTTTCTGTAAAAAAAAAAACAAAAAAAACAAATTAGCGTTCGCGTTAGAGACAAAAGGTGAAACGATAAAACAATAATTAAAATTAATGAAAAATATTGAAACAAGTTACGAAATTGATTTTCTCGCGTCTTTTTGATCTGTTGCCTGCAGTAATAGACTGGCTGGTGGTGGGTGGAGTGGTTCATTTATTTTTTGTCTATAATAAAACGTTTTCCGAAACAGGCATCATGCGGGGATACGAGTACAATTATCGGAACGAGGAGGATGAACAGGTTAATTTACTCTCGAATTATTTGTTGTAGCTGCCAGATAGACTGTACAAAATGGTCTAGGTACATAATACAAATCCCCTATATAGCATCAGAGTCAATTTAATTGTGTGATTGCGGAAAGGTTATCTGATTTACGTAAACAAGAATTAATTAGTTAGACGCCAATCAAAGTGCTTTTATTGCGAAAATTTCAGTCGATACAAAGGTGTTGGTAAAGGATTTTTTTTTTGTTAAGAGTTTAAGAGTAACTTCATCATGATATTGATATTTTACATGAAAGATTTTTTAATGAATATCTCATAAAATTAAAGGAAAATTTGTCATTTAAGAGAAATTTTAAGGTTAAGTCTATGAGTAGGGCTAAATAAGCTATTAGAACCCTACGGATATCGCGACCAGAATTGATCTATTATGTGCTCCCCCAAAGTGGTTAAGCTAAATCTTCCCTTTGGAGTTAGAATTCAAATCTTATTTAGAGTGATAAATGCTTCTTGAGTGGTTGTTATACTTAAAGCTGTTCACTGTTGAATTTGCCTATCTTCTTCAGAAAACAACGGAAGAGCTATGTCCAGTGACTGTATTAATAAATAGCCTGAGTGATTGTCTGCTAAGCCCAATTAATTTGCGAGTTCAGAGAGGAAAGAATTCCTTCGGATGCCTCATACTAGTCGCGATAAGCCACAGTAGTTCCAGTTGCATGTCTTCGTCATTTTTGTAGCCCCCTCTAAGGTGGTAAGACAAATATTGGATAGCGACGAGTACATGGTCTATCGGTTTCGGCTTTAGTCAGATCGCCCGCCTTTTCTTTCCCGTCCTCTTTCATATCCAGGGACCCAAACAAGTTTACTTTGTTGTCCATAGACATCAATTAGAGTTTCGTATGGTAGCTTTAGATAAGTTTCGATTCAAAGTCGTGAAAGGATAATTCCAGGTACAAAGCTTGGATGGCTGAGAAAATATGGATGTTGTAGTTCTTCCAGCCCCTATTTAGATTTGCCTGAGCTCCAACCTGTATAGCGTAGAATTCAGTCTGTAAGATGGAAGGTGCAGCACTAAGTGGAATGGACTCACCACAATCCTTGATCTGTCAATTTATTAGGCATGATTCCATTGCGAGATTTTAAGCACTCTATCTAATATCTGGCTTTTTTCGTTAATGATTAATTCGTAATCTCTTTTGAAGGAAAATCCTTTGGTCATAATGTATCCTCGATGATGTTAAGATGATTCACTTCGAGAGAAATGCGATCATCTGACCTCTTTCTTTGAAGCATACTAGCCACTGCTTCCCTCTGGAGGAAGAAAGTAGTAGAGGGGCTAAATGTCAAGAATGGCTCCAAGTGTTCGCTGAAGATATGATGTGAAAGCACCTGTGGTCCCTAAATAGGCCAACCTTTACACCTTATCAAGAGGTCCTATTCGTGTTCGTCTGCATTGTTTTGGGCCACCAGACTTTTGCCCCGTAAGAAACTTAGGGATCTGATAATTCCGTCAAAGATCCATAAGGTCTATTTAGCATTTTAGGATTCAGACCCCTCTTCGCCCAAAAACCCATTGCTATGATCCCTATTCTCTCATTTTCAGGTGGGATTTCCAGGTAAGCTTGCTATCTAGAATTCTAAAATATTTAGATTTTTTGGAATATTCTAGTGTAAATACAAATGTTCTAGGAACTACTACTGGAGGGCTCTTTTTCTGGTGAAAGTGACTATGTATAATTGTCTTACCGTATGTTGGCACGATCTAGAAACGATCTTAAAGGCGGTTCGAATAAGCTCGGGTAAAGCTGAGCGAAATTTCTTTGTAAAACAAATGACAATGAAATCAGCTTATATCTGGGCTTTAAGGCCGGATCCACAACTAGAAGCCATAGAAATGGTAATAAAACTACTTGTAGGCAACCTAGTATTTCTTATGGTTCTAGACTCCCCGTTTAAGATAGCTGTTACACAGTGTTCAATCAATCTGGCGTTTTAGGCTTCGATGCTCCTGACTTTGGTAACCCTCCTGATAGAATTGAAGATGCCTTTCATCTCCATTAAGGAAGATAATAGGACCTTTTTATCCTATAAGGCGTTTCCGATAGTCTCTACTAGACTGCTGATAGCAACTTCTGTGGATTTTCCAGATTGTTAGGAATATTTATTGGCATTGAGTGGACAGCTTTTGAGAGACGTCGTCCGAATTCATTTGTCTATAATTTTCTCTAGACTTTTCAGGAGAAATAAGAACAGATTAATTTAAGCCTGTATGATTTTGCCTCGCGTGTGATTTTTTTTCCGCTTTCCATCCCGGAATCGTGGGGTCGAATTCCACCGCGACCCAGTTCTGCACTTTTTCCTCTAACCTAGTTTTCTGTCGATTTTTATAGCTTTATAGCTTCTACTACTTAGCTGGTTAGCACAATGGGCTAACTTGATCTCCGTCCTTGGGATCTTTCCCCCCATGCCACGAAGAAAAAAAACACAAAATTGCGTGCAATAATCAGCTTTTGCAGTCCGAGGCGGAGACGTCCAGTAATAAGCCTGTTGAATATCGGTGGCGCTTTATTTAAAATTTATTTAAAAATTCCTCTATTGTAACTCATTTTTAAATTTTCTTGGTTATACTTCACTGTAACGAAGCTTACTCAGAAATGAGGAATGTATGACACCAAACACAGTAAAACTTGTCGTCAAGCATTTAACTCCGCCACCAAAGAATCAAATAATTTTGAAATTCGTCCAACCGCATGACACACATTGTGTCACATAATCAAACAGGCTCATATACAATCAATTCTGCGTAAAAACATACGAGGATGTGTATAAACCCATTTATATTGGAAAAAGTTTCATTTAATTTGATCCAAATTTCTAGCCTCCTTCCTGCCCTTTATGGAGTTCCGGAAGGCTCTATACTGTGGTATTTTTATTCTGCAATAAACGATCTTCCTTAAATTATCGAAAATTAATTTGTAACTACGCTGATGATGTGCAAATTAATTGCAATAAACCAAGTGTTCTAATAGCCAATTATGTACGTAGCTTATATCAATAATGACCTTTGAAGAGACGAATTAAATCCCAATATATATAATTTTAGGTAGGTAACAGTTGCAATTCTTTTAATATTGTTCTAACTACATTAGCCATATCTTGAGTAAGATCCACGGTAAAATTCGCCTAAAGGCTATTAGCTTAATCGTTCAGAAGCTAATGCGGTTAAGTCTAGAAAAAAAAATTGAGAAAAATTAATGTTTTTTAAAACATTAATTTTTGGTTTATTAATTTGTTAAGAAAAGTATATAAACTATTTTTTCTAAAGGTAAGCTCTACAGGATGTGTAAATAAAAACGTAAGTATTTATTAGGACAATAGCAGGATCTTAAAAACTTTAGGACTAATACCTTTCGGCAGGTGAAAAAGATAAGAAACTTATGTAAAAATAATACTATAACATTTGTTGTCATAACAAATATCTTCTTCTTGCGGGGTATCTAAATCTAAATTTTGATTTCCACGTAGGTATTGTTCTTAATGTCCTGTAAATTTCGTGTTTTATTGGAGGTATTATATTTTATTAAAATCTTCGTGTTTTTTTTATGCCTAGTATCGAGTTCGGACAAAGTCAAATTTAACGCGGTCTCCAAATATTTCACATTAAAATCGTTGGCAAAATTTTCACGTTTGTTAATTTGGACAAAACAAGGTAACAAATGTCCAAATTTCCTGTTTTTCACGGACCAAACCTGCAAGCTGTAATTGCGTATATTTTTCCCCTTTATTGGAGCTGGTTTCAACCTCTCTTTGGCGGCTGAGGGAAGGTCTTTTGTTAATTTTAGACTATCAACTTTTTACACTGCTACAACGCAGAATAGTCTTAAATTTGAAAGATTTGAAAATGATCAATGAATTTTCCTTAGGTATAAAAAAGAAGCGAAATTTAGATCAAGAAACAGATTACACGTTAATAATAGATATCTAGATAAGTAAGCCAATAAATACATAAGTGAATGAATGATTTAATTGAATGAATGAATAAAACATTTGAATCCTTTAATCAATTAAAAAACAATCCGAAATGTCTTATAGAAATTAAATCCTTCAATTAATCAAAAAACAATCTGAATATTTTCATAGAAACTGGCATTGTCAAAATTTTACCAGAGTTTTATTATGTGATAATAGAGAAATTTCAATTATCAGCGAAAATTTGTATGGAAATGTCCCACTTTATACTCGAACTCGATATTAGGCTTTAGGATACAAGCTTTCAGACAGTGCGATAAGTTTTTTGTTATTGCTTACACTTTAAATTTAAAACTTATGCTATATTTCACCCGGTAAAAATATCCTTACAATTCAGTGGTCAGTAGTATGGTCTGAGTGGTACGCAGATAATTATCTAAGACCTATACAATGCTCTTCAATCATACAACATGAATTAATTTGCAATAGAGTTGCGCTAAGAATTCAACAATGAAATGGAAGTCTTTTTAAGCTAATATGCAACCCATACATATGTTTATAGAAAAACTTGTATTTACCCTAAGTTTTCTTTTAATTTAATAATACGTGGTATGGTTATCTACGACGAAAGTTTTCAACCATATAAAAATATGTAATAAATTCTAACGACGAAATATATATGTATATAATATACGTATGTTCAAGATTTATTATGTACATAAGTAGATGTAATGATATCTAAGTTATGCATTTAGGAAAAGAATATAACTAAAACGGCCACAACTTACATTTGTTCTGGTTGTTGGTGTATCCCCGAAGAGGTGCCACTTTGGAAGTGCGCTTTCCGTTAATCACTTAACTATATAAACCAAATTTATAATTATGTATATTTAAAATTACAACTATACTCCTGTCGTGTCAAAAATGAGAAAAAACAAATGAAGATTATTTCTCTGGTGCGGGGATCATTCTGTTTGATTTAGTAACATGCGACCATAGTGTGAGTGGAGCTACTGATGCATAATCATTCGAACTTGGACGAGGACTTTAATTGAAGTACCTTATGGCCGGTTTCACAGTCAAGGCTTAATATATATTTCGGTTTCACAGTGAAGGCTTAAGTGATATCACTGGCTTAAGGCAAGCTTTACTTAAGCCTGTCATCTCGAAGGCTTAAGGCTCAGATGTTACTGTGAAACACATAGGAAATTAATGCTAAATATATATATTGCCTAAATATTATAATTTCTGTTATTAAACGAACGTGCATATTTCAAAAGTTATACTTTAAAACTAAATTAAAATTTTCCAAGCGAAAAATAGTTATCTAGTTAGCAGTTCTGAGTATTGTCTGGCTGCTAGTGTCAGCATTCCATTTGACGTTTTAAGAAGAAACCAAACAGTGTAAGACAAAAATTAGGTATTTATCTGATGCAGAGAATATAAGCGACGAGGAAATGTAAGTATAATATAATATCGTAAAGTGTGACCCGTGAAAAAATTATCAAAAGGCACCCGCAACATTTCTAGAAATAGGATGACGTTAATTTTTATTCTCGGTTCCGACTGTAGACACATTCTGCTATGATGGTTTATGTTGTCGAAACATTCTGCAACAATAGTTTTTGGGTTTGATATCCTTCCAGATAAAAACCACAATAAACTGGGAAATAAAAAGTTCTTCTTTCGCTTGGCTTTTAATTCACAATGGCAATTTTCCTTTACAAAAATTCGCAATTACAGCAGTGCTGACAACTTAAAAATTTTCATCTGCGGCTTAACTAAGCCTCAGCTTACGGAGTACTGTGATACCGAGTATGCTTAAGTTCTGGGCTTAAGCCACACCCGTGGCTTAGCTAAGCTCTGGTTTAAGCCTGGACTGTGAAATCGGTCATTAAAAATTTAAGCCATGGAATGTAAATGTCATTCTTTGAGCATGACCAAACGAAGTTTTCCCGGTTCTCTATACTTTACTCTTGTTCTCAGTGTGATCAGAGTAGGAGGAGTACTTTAATCTCCATAACGTGAACACACACCTATTTAGGGGTCCTTTGAAAAATAGACGTTCATATGCCATTTGACTTACGCAATACAGGAACCAATTCTATCAAAACTAGTAAACCAAACCTCGAATTCGTATCAAATTTGTTTGCCAGGTATCCATATATATAGTAAATGTTTTCGACGAACTGAGCGCAATTCCTGATATATGAATTCCCAGATATATCTCTAGATTCGTTATGTCCGATGATTTGTATATTGAGCGGGCTGGCTAAGGCAAAAACTCTACGAACTGGCTGGATAATTGTAAAAATAACTTTTCGCTTTATCTTTATGCACTGTGCAAGCTTTTTCTCTGACGCTATCACCCTTTTTATCCGGATTAATCGGATTCTTAATTAATTCTCGCCTTTTCATTAGAACCCTAATTTTTCTCTTCTTGTCTCACCTTTCTACAACCTTTCACCAACTTAACCTTTTCTAAAAAAAAACTCTTCTCCTTTTTCTTGTCAACTCTTGTTTTCGGCTCTGTCCCGCCAGGCTGAGCAGTATGGTCATGTCACCAGTGGCAGCACATTCGCCGTGTGGACTAAAATAAACTCTGCTACCTCTGTCGGCATCGTACATCTAGCATGCTGCTGAATGCAGCACGCTACGACCATAAAAATGTTGCCAGCGATTTTAATGTGAATTATTTGGAGACCGCGTTAAATTGCCCGAACTCGATATTAGGCTTTAAATAAAAAAAAAACAAAATTGATAAAAGTGGACTTATTCACAATGGCTTCTGAAATTATTATGCAACATTTTCAGAAACTATAAAAAAGGGGCTGTCTGACTTGAAAAAACGAGTCAACAAGTAAATCCTTTAATAACTAAGAAGAATATTATTTATTCTATTCACATTTACAAAAAATTAGAAAATATAAAAAATGGACTTAACACATTTGGCTTCTGAGCAAACTTAGCTAGTATTTAGTCTAGAGACATGCACTTGAAATTTGCTGCAATGCTTCTTTTGCCCTTCCAACGAAGTTTGATATTTGGATATTTTAATAACGTGTGAAGTTTAACAATATGCCTATTGGGATGATTATTGTATAATTAATTATCATATCACTGCTTTTTTTTACTTAAACTAATTTATTTTAAAACCTCTGGATACCTGTATGCATCCAGAGCTGGGCAAGTACCAAAGAAAAAGCACTCAAGTACCGCATGTATGAAAAGTACTTGTAACTAAGTACTAAGTCTATAAAAAGTACTGAGTACTGAGTACTTTTTGAAGTACTTTTTAAAGAACTTTTTTAGAATCATTGTACGTTGGCAGTAATATATATAATGAAGTTTATCGAGTTCTGTTAATAGATATTAATAATTTAATAAATACCTTTTGAAAACTGCAATATGTATAGTAACCAGTGGCTACTATCTATAGTTTTTTATAGTTTTCGGAGCTGCAGGTAGAGTAAAACTTTCACATCTCATTGCTGCACTCATAAAAACTATTAAAGGTCCGCCCAAGCACCCTTTATCGCCACCAATAATGCATAACAATTCTAAGGAAAAAATTTCCTGTAAATTTCTAAGAAACAATTGGGACCTTCCCTACGTCAGGCCGAGGCATCGTTGATTTTATATTGGGGCGAGGCATTGCTTGCTTACCCTTGGTTACGTCCACTGACGTATATTACGGTACAGAGATACAAGGTATTCTCTCTCCTCTCTCTGTCTTTTCAATAGAAATGTATATATGTTATAGGACGAAACACGTCACAGATCTAGTGTCAAAATTTTAATGAGAATACCAAAAAGATTTCTTACGTCGGTCCCAACATTGAAAAATCATTGGCGGGAAATTGAAAAAGTGAGCACGCAGCTCGGAAAGTGATTTTAATAAAACATTTAGAATGTCTTCTACGTATTCAATGAATATATTGTCTTTAGTAAAACAGTTTTTATCAGTAATAACACTAAATAATTAATTTAAAATCATGCATTTCGACTAATCCACTAATTTATTTGTTGTGTTCAGTTATCTCTTAGTTGGTACTTGGTGCTTAAACCGAAAGAGCCAGCAATATAGAAGTGAGTCCACTTTCTGCAGTGTATTTCTATGAACGTAGTCAGTCCATATGTCAGTGGTTATGTCACCAAGTCGAGCCATCGTCGATTTTATATTCGAACGAGACGTTACTGGTTTTTGTTTTAGTTGCCCAGTTTTGTTTGTATGTTATTAGTTTGTCTAAAGTTTTTCTGCCTTGACGCATGAGTGCGGCACATGCTTTGACAGCTCTCTGTGTGCTTTAAAACTCAACAAAAAAGGAGTTACGCTACAGATTGTGCTTTCTTTTCTACGAAGAGTTAGATATTTGTAGGTATACTTAATAGACTCAGAAATACTTAAGTAAAAATGTTGGTACTTAAGTACAAAACAAAGTCTTAAGTACAAGTAAATAGACGCTAGTACTTTTGTTCAAGTACTAAGTAGGGGCATATCAAAAGTATTGAGTAATAAATCTTAAGTAACGAAAATGTACTTAAGTCTTTTTTTACTTAAGTATTGCCCAGCTCTGTATGCATCCAATTAAAAACTTCCACGTTCCTCTTCTGAGCACTACTTTCGTATCTCACATTTTCGTGCAACCGTTCTAAAGTCTTCTGACTATAAATTGGCTTGTAGCATAGATGGCACAAGAACTAGATATCGCATGGTATACTAGAGCAGAGTATACAAATTATGAAATGGGTACTGCATTCTGGAATGGACCATAACATGTTTTAAAGAGTGCCGAAAGCAAATGTTTTTATAATAGCGGTTTTATATACATTTGATCGACTTCCTCAAAACTTCAGATACAAAAAAATATGAATCACTCCAGGTATACATCATTTCAAATATTGTGTTCCATTCCGGAATGGACCACCCAGCCATATAAATTTTGTATACACTTTTGGTACTGCATGCGACATCTAGTTCTTGTGCGATCTATGCTTGTAGGTACTTGAATTACACACCTCGAAAATCCTTAATTAATACTAATTAATTCTTAACTTTTTAAGATCTCCATAGTTTTTGAATTGATTTTTTTTCTCTATTTTTCCCCTTTTTAATAGTCTTTCTGAATTGTTTTTGGTATGTTTGGCTGCTGTTTTAAATGGTCTAAATAAATTGTATTCTTTCCAATTTAATTTATTGGCAATATCAATGCTTTTTGTATTACAATCTCGTACTTTGTTGTACAAGTTGTGTGCAGGACTTAGTTTAGTACACGTCAAGAAAATCAATAGAAGATCAATTAAATAATGAATTTTATGCCAAAAATATCTACCTTCATGTGTGTTATATTTTTAAAAGTGTTATGCAGTCTAGAAAAAATTTTGATTTTTCCAATCTTACATAGAATTTCCCCCATGTTTCGGAAGACAAAAATAAACAAAAATGTTTCTCTTAAAAAGACAGAAAAAAAACCGAGCTCATTAAAAGCAAGTGATAATAATCATAGCGTTTTTTGTTTTCTTTTCTTTCTTTTTTTTAATAAAAAATAAATATATAAAAATATTTAAGAAAAATATCGCTTGAGCAATAACATTAGCATTAAAGCCGAAGTTCATTGATTTTGGGATCATTATTTGTTGCGTGCAACATAATTATGTGAAACGTTTAATGATATCTATAAAACGCACAAAATTGTTAAATGTTATTTTGTAATAATTTCCGAATGCTTTACAGAGGAGATTTTGTAAATCATGAACATAAGCAAAAAAATAGATCGTAAAGTGAAAACATTAGCGATAAGTTGGAAAAGAAAATAAAAAAAAATTCATAGAAGTTATATAAGTGAAATAAATAAATAAATTGTAAAGGCTGAATTTGTATATAAAGAGATTAATAAAAATTATATTAAAGAGGTTGAAAATTTATTTGATTGTTTTAATATTTATTAAGAACAAACATTGCACAAATTCCATTGCAGGTGAAGAATGAATTGAATTATTTATGTACCTCTATCAATTGTCTTTGTATAGTAACAACGGAATTTTCATTCTCAACAAAAATATTATATCTACTTTTTTCAAGAGAAAATTGCTAGAAGTACCTACCCAATGTTGTAGATATACATACATACATACCACGTAATATCAACTTCAGGTAATTTTACGTCACCCTCATTTTAGAAGCTCAATATCAACTTCAACGACTCATTAAAATGCAAAAGTTCTTAAGGGCTTTTAAGGCTTTTGTCAAATGTTGAACTAATGGATGGACCATCTTGTGCCCGTGTAAACAATATGACTTTGATGACCAAAGTAGATCAAGAAATGCTCTTTAATGTGCCATTTAAAATTAAAATTAAATCATGTAAATTGCTCTAATAGATTTTGGGGGAGGCTTTTGAGTGTTAGAAAAGGGTAAGTACCTACCTATACAATTTGAAAGAATGTAAGTATTATGAGAATGATATAAAATTTGCATATTTGTAAAATAAAAACAAAAATATCAAGTAAAAATGTTAGAATTGGTCTAAGACCAATTCTTATGATAGAGAGTGCGTGGGGTCAATCCGAACGGACGTTGCCGAGTTTTGTACATTTAATCAAACCTAAACATATCTAATCAATTAACTTAAAACAAGTGATAGTGTTGTGCTAAACAGTTTTCATCTAAATCGATAATTATAATTATTTAAAATCCGACGCGACCGTTAAATAATAATTAACCAAAATAAATTGTATCCGCCAAGTGAAGGGCTCTTCTACGCCGTATCAACAATCAATAAGCCAGCAGCACGGTAACGTTTCCTTTCCTTCTCTTCATCTGTGATCAGTGCAAATGCATTAGCACTTGTCACTGATCAGCAATCGAGGGTAACCCAGCTGTGGTCATTGAACTGCGCTGTCTGAGTTATTGAAAACAGGAAATAGGCATAACACTATTGCTGTTTCTTTTTTACCTCGCTGTGTCGTTGACTGCTGCTGGTGGCGCCCAAATATTTGTGTTGTTGTGTGGTGTCGCTTTTTTTGTTTTTTGCTTTTTAGATTTGCCTTCAGCATGCAGAATTTTATTTTAGATTTCTGCAACATTCGCGGATTAAGAGCAAATCGGTTTTCGGTGTGCTGCCACCTTAACTCAAAAATTCCGGCAATTCTTGCGCTAAGTGAAACCACTAAGCATACAACAGATAGAGAGCTCAAATGAGGGAAAAACCTAACGATGCACACAAATTGCTTTCATTCCCAGTGGCTCCCACCAGTTTCTTTCACAATCGCCGCGAGTATTTCTAAAAGCTCTACCTCTGTTGCGAAGCTCTCTCTCACTCAGTCATTTAATTGTTTATGCATATGCATATCACACCAGCAAGATTGGCATTGCACTTTGGCTTAGTCATAAGAGAGAAGCTGCTGGTGCTTGTTCCACTCTGGAATCACACCGGCAGGCATACAAATATTTCTTGTTGGCTGCGGCGGTGAGCCACAATAACACAGAAATGAGAATCAAAGCAAAAGACAGAAAATGAACAAATGAAAAAAAGAACAAAAAATTCCACGAAATATGGGATAACTCCAGAATATCCGTATTTTGAATTACGCGGGGAAAAACGTATGCGATATATGATGGCCCCTCACTTAAGGAACATATTAATTCAAAAGTGAAACTTCTTAGGTCTTAGAAACAGTTGATTTTATTTCTATTTTCATTTATTGACGATTTTATTATTTCAGGATTAAGAAATGGTTATGAGGATTTTAATTCAAGACAATCTCTCTTAATTAAATGAAATATTTCTTTTATTCATCAATTTCCATTAATTCACAATCTAAGAAAGAATTTTTTTTATTTATAAATTTGGAAATTTGATGGCAGATTCGAAATGAGCGACCCCGAAATCCCTTGAAGTTTAGGTTTTTCGGTAGTCTGTTCGCTATTTTGAATTTTGGTAGATTTTAATTTTGTGATTCCAAAGACTTTTTTTATTAAATTTATTACTCTGAAAATAATTCCCTGAATTAAAATATTATATCTTAAAGGAGCTGCTTACACAAAAATCGAGAGTAATATTATTTTCCCGACTACAGAGAATCCCAAAAGAAGGGTTATTTTTCTTAATTTTTTCCGGTAGCAATCGTCTTTCAAGAAAAATAAACAAATTGTCAGAATCAATATGGTGCATACGAAAAGGGCATACTAACTGATTGCTGATTCTGCTTAGTTTCCTGCTCTCGTGCTGCCTACCTTATTTTACGTTTAGCTCGCCCATAACGCGCGCGTGAGCCATGAAAGTCGCGAATATGAAAAAGGAAAGAACGCTAAGAGAGCTGCTTTAGCAGAAGGATCCCTACCACTTTCTTGTCTCTTCTTTCTGAGAGTGTGGGAGCCACAGAATACGTTGCGAACTTCGACACATTTTTCTTTGATCTGAGTTCTCTATTTATTGTATGCTCAGTGGTGAAACCAGGGTCGTTTCTGATGCTGATATTAATCAGAATAACGTCCCTGGTTACAGCTTCGTGCCTCTTTTTTCTCAGCATAGAGGGATCGGAGTTTATATTCGGAATGATGTTGCCTTTACTATTCTTCAAGATTTTCCTTCTGCGTTTAATTACATCTGGATTAGGTTCAAACTTCACAAGCACATTATATACTTCTGTTTCCTTTATCGCAGCCCAAATATATCTGATGGCGACACGGTATCCGTATTTGACAATATCTCCAACAATATTGATCATTTGCTTTCTGTCTCCCCCTCTTCCGAAATCGTCCTGGCAGGCGATTTTAATGTTCATAATATACCGTGGCTCAGACATTCTTCTACCACAAGTCCTGTGGGTCGTTTTGTTGAGCTCTTCTGTGAATCATTTAATTTACAACAGCTAGTGGATTCACCAACGCGAATTCCTGATACACCTGGAGATAAAGCTAATTTACTCGACTTGTTTCTAACATCTCATCCGGACAAATATTCCATCTCAGTCGGTTCCCCTCTCGGAAATTCAGACCATTGCTTAATCACGGCTCAATTTACCACCTCAAACCTGTGCCGCCCTACTTCTCTACCTACAAGTAGGCTTCTTTGGCACTATAAGAATGCTGAAAGTCTCAATAAGTATCTTAGAGAAATTGATTGGTCGGTCTGTTTTGCTTCGAGGGATGTTGATGAATGCACATTATAGAGCTTAGTAACATACTAAATCTTGGCATGCATAAATACATTCCATATTCTTACAGCAGATCTCAACAACAGCATGATCGCTCCTGGTTTAACGATAAGTGCAAACAAGCTATAAAAGCGAAAGAGTCTGCTTTTCGCGCCTATCAATTGCATCCATGTCCGGAAATGAAACAAGTCTACAAGTCTGAACGGAACACCTGCAAGTCCATTATCCAGAGAGAAAAATTTCTTTTTGACCAGAATATAAGACAAAGAATCTTGGCAAGCCGCAAAGGCAGCAAAGGTTTCTGGTCCCTGGTCAAAACCATTAGGAACAACTTCACCAGTTCCTTTATACCTTCACTACTTAATAATGGAGCAGTGATTGTTGACTCCCTGGATAAAGCTAATATTTTAGCTGCTAGATTCGCTTCAAATTCTTGTCTTCCACCCACTTCACAAACACCTGTTTTACATCGCTCGTGTGAATTTGTACAAGAGCCAAAACACGTTCGTACGAGGGATGTGTTCAGGGTTCTTAAGGGGATCAACGTCTCCAAAGCCGCAGGTCCTGATGGTTTTTCGCCCCTGTTAATTAAAAGCTGTGCCTCATCCTCGGCTAAACCTCTGCGCAAACTATTCTACTTGTCTTATTCGACAGGAAAATTTCCAACTGCTTGGAAACTAGCTCACGTTCAGCCTATTCCCAAGAAAGGAGAGGGTAGCGATCCCACAAATTATCGACCAATTGTGATCACTTCCATTCTTTCAAAGGTTTTTGAATCTATCATTAACTCAAAATTAATGAAGTATCTAGAAACTAATCATCTCATCAACGATCGCCGAGCTGGACGCTCATCTGGAGTCTTGCTGACCTTTCTTACGGAACGTTGGAACCGTAGTCTTCACAATTTTGGTGAGTCTAAAATCGTTGCCCTAGATATTTCAAAAGCCTTTGATAGAGTCTGGCATCCAGCCCTTTTAGCCAAACTCAAAGCACTTGGTCTCTCCCCTCCTCTTCTATACGTGTTGTATTAGATGGCGTTACATCTGAACCGCATCCCATAAATGCCGGTGTACCTCAAGGCTCTGTTATCTCTCCAACTCTATTTTTAATTTTCATTAATGATCTGCTTTCCCTTACTTTCAATCCCATCCATAGTTTCGCAGATGACAGTACTCTTGATTTCGCTTACTCCTTTGACACTCTTGCTGAATCCAGGGGGAATGCCGCATGTGTTAAACGAGATTGCATGACTAGATCATTGAATAACGATCTTAACAATATCCTCGCTTGGGGCAAAGCGAATCGCGTCGAATTCAATGCATCAAAGACCCAAAGCTGTCTTATCTCGTTAAAACAAGATCATAACTTAACCACACCCGTTTCTTTTGATGGAGCATTAATTTCTGATTCACCGTCACTAAGCATTCTTGGCATTAATATTTCCAGTAAGTTAAACTGGACAGATCACATCTTCTCTGTTGCCAAAGAAGCATCGAAATGTCTTGAATTTCTGAAAAGGTGTAAGAAATATGTCAGCCCGTCAAATCTAGCGCACCTCTACAAGTCTTACATTAGACCTAGAATGGAATACAACTCCCATATATGGGCCGGGGCTGGTCGCACAGCCTTGGCTTCATTGGATATTGTCCAAAAGAGAGCCTTCAAGCTCATTGGCGATTTGGCAATAACTTGTCATATCGACTCACTCGAGCACCGCCGCAATGTTGGATGCCTTTCGCTCCTTTATCACTATATGCATGGTCAATGTTCTGATGAAATATCTAGTCTAATCCCTTGTAGAATGATTCCTGCACGCAATACTCGCGCTGCAAACCGCGCACATCCTTTAACCCTTCAAATTACTTTCGGCCGTACAGTAAAATTTCGTGATGCTTTTTTATCCCGAACAGTGCGAACGTGGAACAGCTTACCATCTTTTGTTTTTCCCCCGGCATACAATCTGCGGAAGTTTAAGGGCGACATACATCGGCACCTCCGCCACTCTCCTCATATCCCGTAATCCTTTCCCTATCTCCTTCCTGCCATGCTGTGGTTTGCATCATAGGGTATCCCCTGAGCTTGGCTTAATAATATAAAAAAAAAAAAATCCTAGACCTAGATAAATGCCCGTATGTAATTCCATAAATGGTCTATCACCCATCTGTGCAGGTTTGATTTTTGGAGTGTTTTTTCACATATTCACATATTCACAATTTCATAAGATTTCATATTCTGAAGAACTTTTAGGTACAATAAAAACATCTACAACCAACCGTTTTTACAGGATAGGTAGGCAAAAATCTAAGTCTTTATATGGCAACACCAAGAATGGGTTGCTCGATTTAGTCCATTTTTGAGATTTTATTTACCATTACCACAAATAAGTAAATATACAGATAATAGGAAAATTGAAAACCAGAAGTCAGATACATGTTGCGAGTCAATTATGTATTTGTAAAGTCTCGCTGGAATATAAAATCGACGATGCCTGGACCTGATGTAGGAAGGACTCAATTCTTCCTTAGAAATTAAGTGGAAATTTTTTCTTAGAAATTTTATGCATTATTGGAGTCGTGACAACGGCAGACGAAATGAATGTTTATTGGCTATTGGAGGCCGACAAAGGCACAAATAAAAGTATTCTATCTGAAAATAACTCCAATCGGCCACCAAAGTGAATAAAAATTCTAAAAACAAAAAAACAAATACTTATAGCATATTTACGCGTC
The DNA here is from genome assembly GCA_963930735.1 of Dioctria linearis. Lineage (NCBI taxonomy): Eukaryota > Metazoa > Arthropoda > Insecta > Diptera > Asilidae > Dioctria > Dioctria linearis. The sequence continues at coordinate 68,947,477 of OZ005741.1, forward strand.
TACGCTCATAAAAATTGTTGTCGGCCTACAAAAGTGCATATAAATTCTACGAAAAAATTTCCAGTAAATTTCTAAGAAAAAATTGAGAGCTTCCCTGCATCTGGTCGAGGTGTCGTTGATTGCATCCATTGATCGGCCTTCGAAGGAAAACATTTCCAGTAAATTTTTAAGAAAAAATTGTGGCCCTCCTTGTGAGCCGCCTGAACATTAGGAACATTTTCTGTTAATGACAACATTTCTTAGCTACAATTTACGTCGTAGCTCTAACTTGGTTATCAGAAATTTTGATAAGGTTTTCATTTTTCTGATATGCGTTCTTCATCTGTATATTTACTTATTTGTACTATTACCCTGATTCCCAGTGAAGGAAATGTCTGCAGTAATATGTCTGCATGGTGTCTCCAATGGGACAATTACATAAAATACACATGCGCACATGCGTACATTTCTGTTGTTATTAGCAGAAAACAAAAGCAAAATAATGGGAATGAAGCATATCCATGCGTATGCTCAGTTCATTGTAATTCTAATTTTAAATACAAATCTGACTGAAGCGTATTCTTAAACACTCATAGACTGGTCTTAAAGATATTTATGAAGACTTGTCCTAAAGATATTTATGAAGACTTATCTTAAAGACAAACGCTTAGTGCAAACTTAGTCAGCGCCATCTAGTTTTGACATAAAACACAATACGAGACACAATTAAGACATACCACCATATCACCATATCACCATATGTAATTGTCTTTTGAGTGTGGGCAATTCGTCTTTAATACTTGTCTTTAAAACTTTATTGGTAAGTCCTTGGTAACACCGTCACTGGGATACTTCTTCAGCTGCACAGCTTTGCTTTTAGCAATATTAAATATGGATTTACACCAGTTTCAAAGCACAAAAATAACATTGAAAAAATCATTTTCAGACTTAAGTAGGCAATAATCACATCCAGCATAATTCATTAAATATTACACTTAGCCATCGATTCCTGCAAGTATTTCGTCCGATTAAAATATTATGCATATTTCTAAAGGAAAGTATAGGTATACCTGAGGGTATTCGCTCTTTAAAATATTATAAGTGATTAATTATCGCTGTCCCACTCAACATCGTCGCCACTGCGCTCATCAACATTAGAAGGTTGATGGTTGACCGTTATCCAAATGAATGAATGAGTAAGCCTGCTTTGTACTTATAACTTTAAGGACATCTTCAGAAAGCTGGTAGTTGAAACAAGTTTTCTCCAACAATTTTAAGGAATCCCTAATTCTTATTATAGAATTTAGTGTCTTCAAAATCATCCTATTCCGCAATTTAGATTTCACCAAGTTCACAAATTGAACAGTTTTTGAACTTCTGCATTCGAATGCGGTAAAGATAGCAGTGAAATATCTAATGCAGAAAGTTGACTGAATGGATTTTTGTCTGCAGCATCTTTATATTTAGATACCTCGAGAGGAGAGGAGAGGAGAGGAGAGGATTGTATTATTAACGTTTTCCCACTTTATAAAATTTATGTAATTCCATTGAGTCGAAATAATTTATTTTTTGGTGCCCATAACTTCCGCGAATTCTATTATCTCTTTACCTTTAACAACTTTTAAGACATCTACTACATTTAATAATGCATTTTTTTCCGAATAGTTCAATATTTGTAGGTAGCCTTTGTTGCAACTGTTCTATTAATTTTAATGTAAAATCCTTGCATCGGTTGCGTACAATATTTTCTTCCTCAGACGTTATACAAGTTTTTCGAGCAGCAGACTCAAAACTATAACTCAGGTACGGTGACGGATCTATATGATTTTTAACGGCTGAGGAAAATTAGTCAATCCAATGTAACATTGTTGGATCCGAATTTTTCCACAAAGCGACTTAATTATAGATGTAAGGCAAGGTAAAAGTTTTGAGGGATCGATGTTAAACCCTTCGAATAATTTGATAGGTACTTGTACTTCAGAAACCACACTCTTTAAATAAATTAAATAAAGTTGATTTGTTGGGTCCTTGTATATTGAGTACAAAATAACGGCTTTATAACAATTCTCTTTCTCACGACTCAATTGAAAATGCAACGATAATTCATCCCACTGCTAATGCGAGATATAGCAGGTTCAATTGACAGCCAACAAGTATCACATACTTTTAATATCTTAAGTGCCTCTTTTCCACAGTTTATACTTACAAAAATCTTATTAAAATGCTTCTGTCGAGATGATGACATAGCGAACCAGTTGTAGGTTTCAATGATAAGAAATTCTATTGATCGTGGAATGGTATTTTTTATGCATGTGAAACTACCACAAACACAGCAAATCAATATTAAATTGTTCAAACCATACTTATTTTGTAATATTTGATAAACCCCGTTATTCACGCCTACCATAACAGGGGCATTATCTACAAATTCTCTAAGATTGTCAACTAAAGCACTAACTATACTTTCAGCATCACGGGATTCAAGTTCAATTAAAGCCAAAAAAGTATACACTATATTACCAACAATGAAGTCTCAATGTCGGACCATAACCACATCAGGTTCGACATTAGGGCTACATCTATGCAAAGGGAGGAAATAAGAGTTCCACGTCTCACTGATTGGAATTCCTACAGGGAATACATCAGAATGGGTCTAGAGGAGCTCGAAAATGGTCAAATTGAGAGCCGCATGGATCTAGACCGTATCTCCTCTCAAATGCATAGATTGATCATCTACTCCTATGAACAAAGTTGTCCTGTTAAACAAAGGGCAACAACGCGATCTGTGCCCTGGTGGAACAGTGAACTAGATAGATTAAGAGCCAATTCCAGAAAGCTCTTCAACAAGGCAAAAACAACAGGTGCTTGGAATGAATACAAGCGCGCCTTGACTGAGTACAATAAAGAGCTGAGGAAATCCAAAAGAAGAACTTGGAGAAATCTCTGCGAGGGTATTGATGATCTACCCACGAGTGCAAGACTTCAAAAGGTTCTCTCTAAGGATCACACTAATAGTATCGGCCTTCTACAGAAAGTCGATGGTAGCTACACGAGTAGTCGGGAAGAAACAGTAAGTTTGTTATTACAAACTCATTTTCCCGATTCGAGAATTATGCAAGATGACGACGAAATCCCTGAAGAGCTAAGACCTGAATGGAGGCCCCCCAACAGGATTAAAAGTCTCTCTGGCTGAATCTTCACCCCAAGGAAAGTCAAACGGGCCGTCAACTATTCCTATTACAATGAAATTTTTTTAAAAATTTTCCTCGATTTTTCATGCAAGTTTTCATGATTGTTGAAGAGAAAGTATTGATGCCAGTAGGCCGGAAAAAAAATGATTTCGCATAGCTTATAAAACTTTTTTGTCGGAAAATTCCGGAAATTCCAGAAAAATTGAAAAATTCTGCACTTTTCCTGAAACAGATTTATCACTAATCATATCGATGAAAATGTTTCCATGATTTTTCCGGTTTTCCGCGTTTTCCATGGAATTTTCCACAAAAGCAACTTTATTCAAATCATTTCGCTCTACAACTTTGTCTTAGGTTACGAACCGCTCAAACGCTTCCTTGGTCGGAAAAACTCCGGAAAAGCGTTTTACATGGATTTTCCTCGATTTTTTCTGCAAGTTTTCACCATTGTCGGAGAGAAAGTAATGATGCCAGTTGATAGGGAACTTGATCCTGCATAATTTAGAAAGCTGTTTTGGCTATATTTAAAAAAAAATAATTATGGAAATCCATGCAATACTTACAGAGGAACATGGATTTTGTCTCTCAAGGTACCCACTAAAAATTATAAATCACGCGAAAATGATCAATTTGGTCGTCTTCCACTACAGAAGAGATGCTGTAAAATTTTTTATTATACACGGTAAAGCTTGTGTGTTGGATGAAATCGTATCTAAATTTTGTTCCCTAATGAAATATGTAATTAATTTTTGAATCCGATAAACGGTTTTGGAGATAACTGTAAAAGAAGTGTATCAGTCCATTTTAAGGTGAAAAAATGGCCGTTTTTGGTACAAAATTGACATATTTTCAACTCATCATTGCGAAGAACTAGTAAGTTATGGAAATTTACATCCCATGACAAAAATGTTCACAACGGAGTACTAATGGATGTAAAACAAAGAACGGAAGAAATATATGCAAAATACAGGGTGTATATGACCCTAGTGTAAAAAAATCGTTTTTCGGCGGTCAAAGGTCAGCTATCACGTTAAAACGGTCAAAGACCAACTACACCACTCGATTACCCTCTCCTCCCTCTTTAATTTGGTGCCAAACATGACGTAGTTCGGGCAACCCCCTATGAGGGGTGGTACGACCACCAACCCCAAAACACCCTGCCCCCAAAATTGTTCACCTATATTTTTGCACTCTAAACCGTTAATCTATCAAAAAAAAATCCAATACTCTACAGCCCTCCCACATAGAGTTAGGCGCCCGTGAATATTTCGATAGCAAAATTTACCGCCGAGGCCGCTCAAATCTGCAAATTACCGTTAATCGAAATAAAATATAGCCTATAATACCCATGCATACCTAATTATCAAAGTGAATTCTTATTTTTTTTTATTGGGCTTACAGATCCTGAGCTTACCCCTGCGAATTATTACAGCTCCTAATATTGTCTTTATTTTTATTAAATTTCTGTTAATCAGCCCCCATTTCTACCCCGCACTCTCCCCGCCACATTTCCTAAACCTATCTTGTTCGCTCTGAGCTCCCATTTTTTTTTAAACCATATACATTCTCCTTCTTCTCTCCATTCTCTCGTTATCCCGGAAAAACTCTAGAAAACCTACCCTCCTACATCCCTCAAAAACTACCCCAACAAAAAATAAATTTAAAATTATTTCGACAGTGGAAGGTAATAGGCAGATGTACTTCACATATGAAAAAAAGTCCAACCCTCTACAACAAAAACTGATACCCTTAATCGTCCCAGGCGATTCGCACTTTTTCACATTTCTTACGTTTTCCCTAATTCTCCAACCATGCTAGTGAATTAGGAATGGAGAATTAGGGAATTAAGAATTCAAAGAAAACGAAATTCTCATCTCCCAAATTCCCAAATTCTCCGTGTTACAGAATCCGGCCCCTGGATATTAAAATATTGCAGTGTATCTGGAGGAGCCTGGAGGCAGTCTTCATCTCGAAGGAAAGTGAAACTCCAGAGCGGGAAAGCAACCTGCACTGCATCTATAGCATCCTAAAATACGAAAAAATAATAAGAAAAAAGACGGAAAGCCACTTCCTACCTGAGATTGGCCGTTCACCTCCATTTGCTTGATCTGCACTGTTGTCCCTGGATTACCGATAAAAACGGAGCTATCTTTACGCATGGGCCAGCTGGGCCTGGACCCAGAGCCCCACGATCCATGGAGCCCAGGACCCCCACTTGGCTAAAGACGGCCATGGATAAAAATTATTATTGGCTTGGCCTCGGCGAGCTCAGATTATAAATGTAGCCCATTTCGGGAAAAGTATGTCTATTGGGTTCAAAGCGAGTCTACTCCACTTTTTAAAAACAAACTGAGTTGACGATTGATTTTGTCACCTACTGTTTGTTTGTACAACTTATTAAAATGTAGAGTCTCAATATGGTTCCAATCCCTTATAAATCGGTTCTGAAAATGCGATATAAATTCAAAATGGTCAGTGTTAATATAGACATTTTCCTTATTGTCGTTTGAATTCGAGGGAAGAAAAGCCAAAAAGGACTGAATGGAGTCAAAAGAATAGATCAAGGAAAGGTGTTTCTGTGAAATATTTTGTTCGAATGTTTTCGAAAGAACTGAAACATGTGTGTCGGAAAGCCTTTTTATATCTACTTAGAATTTCTAAAAGTCGTGTCCAGCGTTTGTGTAAGTCCCATTTTGAAACAAGAAGAAAGAGTGCCAAGTATTTCGAGAGGAATATAAGTATACATAATTGAGCATATAATAAAATATAAAACGGTAGAAATGCACTATTGTCGCAGTAAGGTCGCTAAGCGGCAGTACTTGTCTAGTGACCTATCCATTAATGAAATGTACAGAGCATACATAACTGAAAATCCAGACATAGATGTGAAGTCAAGTTATTTTCGAATGGTTTTCCACAATTTTAATTTGGGCTTCAAAGCTTCTGATGGATTCTCTACTTCTTTACGGCTACAAGAACAGATCAAAATGGAAAAGGATAATGTCAAGAAGGTCCAACTAATAACTCAAAGCAGAGTTCGCAAACTCAGAGCAAGGCATTTTTCAATATTTTATACGAAAAGAAAGATGGTTTATTGACTATGTCATTCGACTGCCAAAAAACTATGATCTTGCCGAAATTACCTGATCAAGCTTCGTATTATAGTCGAAAAATTTAAGGCTTAAACACAATTGCGACGACAGACGACAAACGACGACGATACATCGCTGTCAAACTTCTAAAAGCACAGCATTTTATGTGAATGCACCAAATTGCGACGACCGACGTTGAGCGATCGACGACTTCGACGGGATTGATCAATTTGTCGAATGTCTTTTTCAGCTGTTAGCACGCCGCGGTAATTTTAAAGTAATGAGCTTTGAGGAAAAACTGATTGCGGAAGTACGAAATCAGAGAATAATTTATGATTTGCAATACAGGCAAGACAAGTGGACAAAAAAAGACGTGGTTTGGATTGATATTGCGAGGCGCTTAAATACAAATGGTAAAGTTGTGATATCTGCATTATAAGTTTTTCCCTTTCACACTTCTGGCCATTCTTCTTTCAAAATCGTCGTTCACTGCCTGTCGTTGCAATTGTGTTCCCAATTTTTCGACAGCGAATTTTCCGTTGTCGTCTGTCGCTCTGTCGACGGAATTGTGTTTAAGTCTTAAGACTGTAAGGCCCAAAATACATTCACGGCCTCAGGCCACGGGCCACAAGCCACTTGAGGCTTGTGGACGACTGCTGAAGCCAACTAAGTTACATTCACGGCCACTAGTCACAAGAAGCGTAACCCCCGCAAGATACAAGCCATGAACAAAGTCGAAAAAAGAGAGCAGCGGGCGGGCCGGTCAGCAGGCGACATCCACAGTCTTCTTGCCTTGTCTTACTGAAGGAGTTTTTCATATAAAAGTTGCTTGTATTTTCTTCAAACGCAATAATTTCCGTAAATTTGTTCTACATGCATTTTTTTTTAACTATTAGAAAGAAAACATATTTGGCTGCAATTTGTTTTAACTTAATTTTGCTGTGGGAGCGACAGTTTTGGGATTTAGGACCTGTTTAAGATGACATTTTATTTTTTCCTCCATGACGAGTATACAAAATGCCCTGAGAGTGAGCTCTTACTGCATGCTGTATCCGGCACGTTAAGGCCTTTTAATGTGTCGGTGCCTTCGGAGACATCATGGCTTGTATTATATTCCGGGGGTTACGCAAGAAGCCATGTTTCTGAATATGCATAAATGTATGTATTTTCATGTAATTAATAATTTTTTCTTCCATTTTATTTTTTTGCAGAATTATTACAATACAATATGGATTAATTCACACAGCTTAGCAACTTTTCTGACTGATAAATTAAATTCCGATTAATTACAAAACCCCCGCCATTTTTATACTTCAATATTGGTAGTACTGGGGCCACGAGCCACACAATTTGAGATTTGCGTAAACTTGGCCACGGCCACAGCGTGGCTTGTGTCCTGTGGCCACGAATGTAACTTTGACAATACATTTACATTGGTTCAGAGGCTTGCATCCAGTGGCCTGTGGCTTGTGGCCCACTGCTGAAGCCAACTAAGTTACATTCACGGCCACTGGCCACAAGACGCCATTCTTCTGATTATGCATAAATGTATGTATTTTCACGTAATTAATCATTTTTTCTTCCATTTTATTTTTTTGCAGAATTATTACAAAACAATATGAATTAATTCACACAGGTAAACAACTTTCCTAACTGACAGATAAAATTCCAATTAATTACAAATCTCCCGTCATATTGAATAACCTACCATTTTTATACTTTAATGTTGGTAGTACGGGGGCCACGAGCCACAAAATTTGGAATTTGCTCAAACTTGGCCACGGCCACAGCGTGGCTTGTGGACTGTGGCAGCGAATGTAACTTTGACAATTCATTTGCATTAGTTCAGAGTCTTGCATCCAGTGGCCTGTGGCTTGTGGCCGTGAATGTATTTTGGGCCTTAGGCCAAACCAATGTAAATGAATTGTCAAAGTTGCCTTCGCGGCCACAGTCCACAAGCCACGCTGTGGCCGTGGCCAAGTTTGAGCATATCTTAAATTTTGTTGCTCGTGACCCCGGTACTACCAACATTGAAGTATAAAAATGGTAGGTTATTCAATATGGCGAGGGATTTGTAATTAATTTGAATTTTATTTATCAGTTAGGAACATTGTTTACCTGTGTGAATTAATTTATATTGTTTTGTAATAATTCTGCAAAAAAATAAAATGGAAGAAAAAATTATTAATTACGTGAAAATAAATACATTTATGCATAATCAGAAGAATGGCGTCTTATGGCCAGTAGCCGTGAATGTAACTTAGTTGCTTTAGCAGTGGGCCACAAGCCTCAAGTGGCTTGTGGCTCGTGGCCTGAGGCCGTGTATGTATTTTGGGCCTAAGACTGGTAGCCAACAGGCAGAACAAAAATACAGTTATGGTAGGGATGTGTTTGTACTGGCTTCCATCGAATTGGTTTTTCCTGTTGTCGGTCATTCATACATCCCTCCAGACCGAGTTTTTGCCCAAATTGAGAAGAAAGTTAAGGCAAAAGAGACTATTGTAAAGGTGAAAACCTAATGAACGTCGTATTACAACGGTGTATCCGGTATTATCCGAGATTTTCCGGGGGTAAAATTTCTATTCTAGGATTATTCCGAATAGGTGACAGATGAGAAAAATTTGAATTTAATACCGATTTCCATTGATCACGTTTTCTAGCAGAAGTATTACACTTTTGATGTGCAGTGTTACACTGAAATTGTTCAATTGACCTGAACGTCTAGAAAAAGTGTACGTCAAAATAACGCTTGTGCAACACTAGAAAAATCGGCGGTGTTACACCGGAAAACGCACCCATCTACCTCTGAGAAATGTCTCTGCTGAATCTCAAAACAAATGTCAAGTGAAATTAATTTTACAGCAAGGTAAAGTTGTAATATCACATTTAATTAATAAAATAAAATGGAAAATCCTGTTAAAAATTTAAATTCTGAGCTTATAATTATTATGTGCCATACTTCGCTCGGTCCTGTTTTTTCAGAAAATGTTAATGTGACAAATTACACGGATATGAGCTACTATATACATTCTCATCGCAATTGAACTCGTTTGTCATTGATTGGCATGCACTTTTTATAAAATAGAAATAGAAATCGACATAAGTGAAAATTACAGCAGACAACAAAGAATAGCACGTTTCCATGGCAACGATATTTCGGTGAGATGCACTGATCTTAAATTCTTTCTCTACTTAAATTTTTTTTTTAATATTATGTAAAAAATTAAACTGAATATTAAATTAACTATGTTCCTTATATTGCTTATTCAACATTTCTTATTTTAAAACATATACGAATTTCTGTACTAAGAGAAATAGGGAGTCTTTGCGATTTTGGAGGAATATTTATGCATATTTTGGAGAGCAAATCGGGACAAAGCTTGACCCAAAACAAATTAACAAACGACAAACTCTCAACTTACCGAATACCGAAGAAAACTATTCTTTCGGAATACTTACATCAGAAATTTTTTCATTTTTCTGATATATGCATATAAACTTACCGGGAAAAAATGTTAGAAACGACAAACGTACAAATTTTTTTTTTCTAATTTGTGATTTCTACCCACCGACATATATATAAATGGACTGCTTGATCTCCTGTTTCATGTGGCACCAATTTTGATTTCTGAAAGTATGCTCTCACTGTCAATGCTACCAACTGTCGTAAACTGGCGTTATATTTACATTATTTGGAAATTTACGTATATGCATGTCAGTGGAATTTACCGAATTTACCACAAAAGTATTTGGGACTATTTGTATCGTTAAATTTTAATTATAAGCCGAAGGAAGTGTTTTTTACAAGGATTTTTACAAGCGATTTCTGATTCCTAATCGTTACAGTTCAGTGGGAAAGTATGCTCTCACGGAAGGAGACAGGAATATGAAAGTGGCGCCATTTGCTTTCATGCATTTTTGGTTCAACAAGCAGTCCACTTATATACATGTCAGTGTTTCTACCCCAACCCCCAACACCCACCCTTCACGACAAGCAGCATTTAATGCGGCTTTTCTCCACATGGGGGAGTACTTTTTCTCTCTTTTTTGAAAACGGAAAAAGTGAAAAATATTGGCGTTAGTTTCGAAAACGGTTTCTTAAGGGCGTGAAAAAAACTCAAAAATCTATTGGTTACAGTTGTCGTGGCGAGCTTTTTTGCTTTTCTACGCCCCGAAGGGCGGCTGTTGAAACGGAAAGAAGCGAAAACGTGGTGCTATAGTGTATAGCAAGGATGTCAAACTCAAAGGCTAAGTTGGGCCAAACAAACAAGTTTTATCTTTAGGTGGGCCGCAAAAGAAAAATCAATATTCAGAAAAACGTGTGTTTATTTTGAATAATACATTATAATAAACATATATAAAAAAAAAACAAGAAAAATTTAATGTTTACGTCCTGACACTTGACATCTCTTCTCTGCTACTATCTTTCCTATTTCGGGAGAAATTTTGTTCGCAGTGATTACTTTCAACACAGACCCAAGATGGGCGTCATTAATACTATTTCTAACAGGAGACTTATTTCCTTTCATAACTGAAAATAACTGCTCGCACCGATAAGTACTTCCAAACATGGAAATAATTTCATACGAATTTTCGACTATTTTCAAATCTGGCTGGTAAATATTTGTAAAATTCAGGCACACCGACTTCAATAAATTTTGCCGTCAAATTTCAGTCGCACTGAATCTCGATCACCTCCATTTGCATATCACTGAGTACTTAGTCTATATTTATTAAGAAAATCGAAGAAAACAAACAAAATTTGTCTTCCAAAGAATTAAAATCTTTAAATCTTGTTTCAAACTCAGTTCTAAGATTTGAAATTTTTTCTGCATATTTTTGATACGATGCAGTATAATCTAAATTTGATTTGTTCATGTTGCACGTCGGGAAGTGCGATAAATCTTCATTTTTCAGTTGCTTTTCCCAAAGAACTAGCTTACATTTGAATGCTTTAATTATGTCAAATATGTTCGTAATGATCTGATCTTTTCCTTGTAACGATAAATTAAAATCGGTTAAGTGTTTGGTTATATCAACTATGAAAGATAAATCTTGCAACCATATTGGATCGGAAAACAAGCTTGTGTCTTGATTTTTAGTTTTTAAAAACTGACATACTTCTTCTTTCAAATCTCAGAATTGTTTGACAAAACATTCTCCATGTTTATTACCTTCGTGCATAGTACTTTTTGATGTATAATACAATGCGTATGATGAATTTTTGAATTAAATATATCTTGTCCTGTAGTAATACCACGCATCGGTATTAGTTCCAATAATTCCTCAAAAATGTTCAAATCCGTGTAGCAAGCACGAAGAAACACAGCTAATTGAGCTATGTCACCAATGTCCGTACTCTCGTCACAGGCAATGGAAAAACTTTTAGATGATTTTGCTTTGATCTGATCACTTAAATTGGCGGCCAAGTCAGTAACTCTCTCCGCAACTGTATTTCGAGACAAAGAAATTGTTTGAAAGCCTTCAAATTTACAGGACAAACAATTTCTCCAGCTTTAATTAGGCATTTCTTGATGAAATCACCTTCAGTAAAAGGCTTCAAGTGTTTAGCTATCAACTCGGACAAGACGTAGCTTGCATGTACCGCCGCTTCACTTTCTTGCAATACTCTACTAAACATTAGCTGTTGTCCTTTCAACCTAAGCTCTCGTTATGAGAGTAAAATCTGACAACTCCGCTTTTCATTTATTTACGGAAATGAGTCATTTTCCATTCTGTTTCTTTGCATGTAATCTGCGCTTTCACAGTTTTTATTTATTATATATTATTGAGTGCCGATATATTGGCCGGGCCGCAAAAGTTTACGTTGTGGGCCGCGAGTTTCACACCCCTGGTGTATAGTGTCAGTTTTCTAGCAGAACTCCAAACCATTGAGCAACAGCAATTGAATGTGCCAAAGTTAACAATTGTTCAAATTGTCCGAATGAGGGCGCCAGGCATTTTAAAATGACGAGTCTTTTTGAACTGAGTGGCGCTATGTCGGTGGGTGGGTGTGGCCGAATAGGTTGATTACCCGACTGCTAGCCCTTTTTTTATATGCGCCATCTCAGTCTAAAAATATTTACTATAGTACAGACACATAAATTTACATTTTAAACTTTTACATCTAGTTACCGCTAGCATATATGACCTTTATTCAACCTTTTGACGTTTCTCATCAGCCCCACTAAAGGTAAAATTTGGAAAACGACTGCAAATCGTCTTGTGTCCACCCTCCAGTACAGACCGGCGGTCCTTTTCATATGTGGAAAAAGTGAAAAATTCCTGTAAAGTAATTTTTTTCTCTCTCAACTTTTAAAGTAAGTGTGATACTAATTAAATAAAAATATTCATACTGTATAAAGTTTTGTGGAAATGTTACGAAATTCCGTAGTGCAGTGACGTTATAATAATTTCATTTCATGGCAGTTAATCTAGACTGGACTTTAGCCTATTTAGCCCTGGCTAGAATTTTGTGATTTTCTAATGCCTTGGACCTTGGTGGAGCGAATGTGATAAGGAAAACATAATTTTTAGATTTTATCATGAGTGCGGTTATATTTGTTAAGCGCTATTATGTTGAATTTCCGGTTTATGTTGCCTTGGAATTTCAAGTATGAAACATAATAAAAGTCGTAAAGAAAGTGATGAAATTGAATTCAGAAATCTTGAAATTTTAAGAGCTGGTCCAAGAGATTTCTCTAAAGTGAGATGATAATGTCATGACATTGGGGCGGTCTGTAAATGTATTGGCGAGACTATTTATATGTAGTACACCTACCTACTGCGTCTAAAAATAAAGCAATGAGGGTGAGGTTGTTAAAGTTTCATTTTCATTGGTATCTTATCATGTGATAACCCAGAATTTGCGCCCTAACAACATTAATGCACTTGTGACACGTTGCAACTGCTGAATTCTAACTTATTGGGGGGGTCTTCTGAAGTTGTTAAGAGAAAGTTGACCTCTGCCGAACTGAACGTCACAAGAAAGGTGACCCTTCGCCACATCACACCAGGATCATCAAGAAAAGACAAGATTTTGTTTTCTCTAGATAAGAAGGAATCGCTCTCTTTTAAGTCTAGAGAAGCTGAATGCATACACACACTCAAGGCAGTGCTTGAACGAGAACTATATTTCAAGCAACTTCCAAGAGGAAAGTAATATTTTTTGCACAGCTTTTCTTGTTTGGTACAATCGCCATGAATTGTAGCTGAGCTGAATCACTAAGTTTTGTTTGATATAAACTCCAAGCTTATCACAGCAAGTATGAAGCTCAAAGGTTATTTCAGCTTGACACTAGCGTACTACCAACATTTTAGATAGTTTGTCTTAATTTTTGTTTATTTTTAATGATATATCAGGTTTCTTGGGATGGAAAGTGCCTTTCACTGGCGACAGTCCGGATTCTTATCTGAAAGCTGTCTGATGAAGATTACACGATTTACTTAGGTGCTATGCAAAAACCGGAAATAATATTCAAATCAAATCGAACAAATTTTATACTAAAGCTGCGTTACAAACTTGAGATTATTTAGAGGACATTATTGATCGACAAGTACCTATTAGTTTTAGAAAGTACAAGAGCATAATTTTATAAATATTAGAACGATTAAAAATTGACTCAATACAAAAAAAAAATTGAAATTAAAGAAAACGAACTATGATAGTTAAAATCAGAGCACTATTGAGCAAAAAAGGCTACCTAAACTAAGCAAAAGGCTGAAATTATAGAAGTATGCAAGTAAAATTAGCAGATTAATTCAGATAGAGGAGTGGATATAATAATTTCCATAAAAAATCAATAGCTCAGTACAGACAGAGGTAATCGCATTCATTACTTGACCAGCCAGGGCATTGAAATGGCTAGACATGCTACAGAGGCTCTAATCAATATAGGTAATGAGATTTATTGTTAGATTCTCTGTTTATATACACTTCATGCTGTGAACGAAGGTATTTATATGTTAAGCGTGAATCTGCTTCATAAAATTCTCCCAGGAATTGTTCGCTATTGTAAAAAGGGCCTAATCTCTCTGATTACAAAGGAAAATAAACTTAATTGAAACGATTTTGTACTGTTTTCTTATTAAGCACGCTAATAGCTGTTGGCCAGTGTTTTCGCTTACAACTGTGTAATGAAAGAATGCTACTAGTTTTTAAGGGCTTTGCCATGGCTTTACGTTGTGACCTTGCACAAAGTCGAACACCTATCTTCATTCATAAGCTTTGATATAAACCCATACTGTAAATTATATGTTCTTAAGAAATTGATAAGCTTTCGAAAGCTTACGGCTATAGTCTCTCTCAATTAGAGAAAGAAAAATTCGATTGTGAGTGTGAAGTGTTTACCATTCAGAATTTGACCTCTAAAAGATTTGCCGGTTCTTCCGTCACTTCAGAGTACATAGTAATTTTAAATTTCCTACTACTACACGTTGCACTTACGCTTGGAAAGTGAATTTTATTATTATTTTATAATTTTTTCCCTAAAATTCATCTGAAAAAAAAAATAATTAAAAGTCTAATCTCGTTTGCACAATTTAGGTTTAAATTCAAAATGACTACCTATTTCAACTATCCATCAAAGGAATTACAAGATGAACTTAGCAAAATTGCCCAAGCCATCGTTGCACCAGGTAAAGGCATTCTTGCTGCTGATGAATCTGTTTCAACAATGGGTAAACGTCTAGCTGTAAGTATTCTTTGTGATATTACAAATTAGAAATAATTATTTTTCTTAACGTTTGAATGTTTTTAATGAATTATTTAAATATTTTTAGGATATTGGATTAGAAAATACAGATGAAAATAGACGTGCCTATCGTCAGCTTTTATTCACAACTGATCCTCAAATTGGACAAAATGTCTCAGGAGTAATTCTTTTCCATGAAACCTTATATCAAAAAGCTGAAGATGGAACTCCATTTGTTGAATTACTGAAAAAAAGAGGAATAATTCCTGGAATTAAAGTCGACAAAGGTGTTGTACCACTTTTTGGATCTGAAGATGAATGCACAACACAAGGTTTGTACTTGTATAATAGAATAGACAAACATCTGAATTTTATAACTTAAAAAAAAATATAGTAAAAATATCAAAGCAAATGAATAGCTAGGGGAAAAACGATGATAGTCTAGTTTCGAACTAATAGTTCCAAGTGTTAGATTCTATTGAGTACTATCGCAGACAAGTAATAATAGATATCTAACGTAAATGGGACAAAGTGATGTTGTGTTCAAGAAGAAGACTACAAAGAGTGGTCTAGTGTCGTTTGCCCTTAGAAGTTTCTGTCTTGCCTACGAAATGAAAAAAAAAAATATGTATATACATATATCAAATCAACGATGTCTCAGCCTGATGTAGGGAATCCCTAAATTTTTTCATAGAATTTTATTGGAAATTTGTATGCCTTATTGGAGGTCGACAACGGCACACATGAAAGTATGTGAATTTGAAAAAGACTCCAGTCGGCCACCAAAGTGAATAAACATTTTAGCGAATCATTTTCTGTAAATTTCTAAGAAAAAATTGAGGGCTTCCGACTGACATTTATAGTGTTTACTGACTACGTTCATCGAAATACATTGCAGAAAGTGGGCTCACTTCTATATTGCGGATTCTTTCACTCTAAGCCCCAAGTACCAGTACTGAGAGGGGACTGTAAACAACAAATAAATAAGTGGGTTCGTCGCAATAAAGTTTTTTAAAGTAATTATTTATAGTTATTACTGATAAAAACTGTTTTACGAAAGGCAATATAATCATTAGATAAGCAGAAAAAATTCCAAAAGTTTTATTAAAATTACTTTTCAAGTTGCGTGCACATTTTTTCAACATCCCGCCAAGGCGCCAATGACTTTTTCAATGTTGGCATCGACGTAAGAGCGCTTTTTGACACAAGCAATTGTGCCCACGTGAAATAGAAAGTCAAGCAATCCATTTAATATATGTCAGTGGGGTTTCCCTTCATCAGGTCGAGACATCGTTGATTTTATATTGGCATTGATGGCTGACTTACCTTTGGTTACGTCAGCAAGTCGAGGCATCGTCGAGTTTATATCGCGTTGCGTTGCGTTTTGTTCTTTGCCAAGTCTTTGTATGGTTTAGTTTGTCTATGGATAAAGCCTATCCAACCAATCCATCCAATGTATACACCCCACTGACTTATAACAATGGACTGAGCGTATTGTCATTTTCCTATAGGAAAGCATGGCACAAGTTTTATATTTCTCTCTTTCGCCCTATGGCAGAGTTAGAGCTACCAACACAAAATATTGCATTCTGGAACGTTTGCTTATGCCATTTGATGTTTTTATGTTGGCTACAGATGCAATCACCGCAGAAGGAATAAGGTAAAGATAGTGTTTACCATGTTCCGTCTCTCTTGCCCATAAGCAGGATTCAGTTAAGAATAACTTTTGAAAATTAAAGTCGGAATGAGTTTAATTCGTTATAAGCGATTAAAATATCACTTGGGCACAAGAAAAAATATTTTTTTACTTAAATTAGATTTACGGGTGTAAAATTTCATCTGATTGGTTCAGTTTTACATGTTTTTTATGTAATCGTTTTAAAGGGCGCTCTAACGGTGATATACAGAAACACAATATTTTTTGTGCCACATGAAATAGCAAATCGCTCAGTCCATTGTTATAAGTCAGTGATACACCCCAACCGTTCCTTTCATTCCAAACAACTCAGCTGAAAACAAAAAAACAGATTGCTTCGTATCTACATCAGTTTACAAACGAAAATGAGCAAAAGAAAAACGATTACATTTGCAGTCAAAGAAATAGTTTTGTCGGTTCATTTCATTGTTCGGATCTTCGCTAATGTTAGCCAAGAGTTCTCAGTTAATCTTGTCAGTTAATATAAACTGAGTAGCATCCCATTCGATTATGGGCCTTGCTTATCTGTTGTACTTGTCTGTGGTATTATCACATATCTAAATGAAGAAGAGAGGAAAATAATATTGTCCACTGAAAAGCGCTTTGAAATATAGGCAGCTGGGCATCACTGGGAAATTTAATTTTTAATTTTATATGAATTACTCAAATGTGACTATATCATCGTTTTCTCTTCTGAAGTCCTGACCCTTAAAATTATATATTGACTAAATTTGGATTTTTAAACACTAATGAAAACACCACAGAAAAAAATTATTTTGAAACTGCTTACTCTCATCTACATCAATCCCGTGGCAATACCCTACCGTGAATTGATGTAACGTTACCAAGGGCTATGAAGACCTTATAACACCATACCTTTTCCGAGGATCTTTTAAGATAGACAAGGGATAATAAAACGAATTCACGTTTTCTATCTTCTATTTGCCAGCAATGAAATCTTTACCTAAAGCATGGTTTTCACAAGAGAAACTACTGGCCCCAAATAATATCCTCGTTTTCAACTCCTCTTGATATACACACAAGTCTATTTGAGCCAGTATGGAGACAAGTTCCATACACTATAACTTTTTAACAAATTGGAACCTGAGATATAGTCAAATTGAGTATATTTTCTGCAATTGGTACACTTTTTGATCCATATAATCATTTAATTAATTTAATATTGATTGCTAAGGACGATTATTTTTTGCTTATAATTATCCTGTAAATTTATGCAATTTTTGACTGAAAAATAAAAGATATTCCTTACAAGCCACAGCAATAGGTTGATATATTTCACAAGTTCCACACCAACTGATATTAAATCAAAAAGTGTATCATTTGTAGAAAATATACTCAACTTGACTTTATCGCAAGTTCCAATTCGATAAAAAGTTGAAGTGTGTGGAACACGTCTTAGTATTGTCGGTGGCAAGTATATTTTTGGGTATGTTAAGATAAGAGGAGATGAGGGGCTGTTATGAGGTGACTTGAAACAGTGAAAATCATGCTTATCCCAGCTAGACGCACATTTCATCCTTCCACACATTTGCTTAGGAATCGTTATCTTTGGTAAACACTTTTCATGCAAATACCTTCGCTTACTTACAACCATGGAGAGGCAACAAGTGAAGTCTTAGCACTATCATACCTTTGAATAGAGGACGGACTTTTACCCGTTTTGTTCTTATCTCACTCAAATACTAGTTATGTGTACATTTAAAGATATTAATTCAGTTAGTTCCATTGTGACGTGTAAGAAAAACAAAAACGTAATCGATAAAGAAGGAACTGAGATCGAACTGAACTAAAGTTGCTTTATGCAAGCCTAAGCTACTTAAACTTCTATCCGGTAACTTCAAAAGCCTTGTTGGCATTCACTTGCTGTCTTATAAATTATGATAGTAGCAGGATATAAAACCACAAGTCTCACTGGATTTGTTTAAAAACGTATTCATCTAGATTCTGAACATGCCATGATTCTTAAAGGGAGCCTTTTTCAATAATTGCTATCCGCTGTTTTCAGTGTAAATCTCCTTCCAAATGAAACAAGAATAAATAAGAAAGTTTTGATGAAATATATTTATGTATGTATATATGGAAAAATTTCTTCACAGTAAATTTAATTAAATGTTTATTGTTTATTTTCCTTAGTTCTCAAAAGTGTAGTAGAAATTAGTTGGAGTGTAGTAAACAATTCTAACAGCTAGCTAAGTGTAGTAAAGCTACTTTACATGTAGTAGAAGTTCCAGCACTTAGGCAGAAACACATTCAAGCAAGCCTCATAGTCGTTAAAAATTTCTATTTTAAAGTAGATAAGAATTCATAACTTCTTTGGAACTTACTCCAAAAAATTTTCTGCAGAAATTGTATGCACTAATTGGTGGCAGACAAAAGCCATACACAATTTTTGAGTTCATTGGAAATTATTGTAGTTGGTCTGTCTACCTAATGATTTAGGGATAGCAATGCTGTAGAATCAGTTCCTCGAAAATCAGGAAGATTGTGATTTCTTTATTATTAAGCAAGCAAATTAGCCATTAACAGGAGCAATATACGGTTCCGTATAATTTGCCTGACTTCCATGTCTGCTACTGTCTGTGACGAGTTTTTGGGGCTGCTTTCAGTCACCATAATAACGCATATAGGTACAATCATTCACAAAATTATTTGTGCACAGTAGTTTCGAGACTGTTGCTGTACAGACATCTGTAATTTGTAACGGATATAAAAAAAAATATACATATACATTCGGGAGAAAATTGTGGAAAAATTTCTAAAGAAATAATAAAGAAATAAATGCTTATCCACGGCCACAGAAATTGCTAGCTGTCCCCAGACATCTAATTCAAATCAGTCCCAACTTTTTTTAGGAAACAAATGATTGAGAGCAGAAGTTTAGTAATTTTCAGACGATTTTAGTCACTTGTTTAAACTGGTATTTTGGTACGCCCACATGGGAATTCGGATACATTTTCGGGTTAGCCTTATCTGGCTCCCGGGACGTCAAGGCTTTGCTGGCCTAACAACGAAAAAGTTGAAGAACTTGTTAGACAAAGCTGAGCTACATCTGTGATCGGCTCAGAGTCCATTTGCGAGTGCGAGTTGTCCTTGTATACGGCAAAAGGGGTCATTCGCAAAAGCGCATCAGGACCACATCATGTATTGAAGGACGAGGAGCATCTTTAGATAGAACCACTTCAAGCGGTTCATAACAATTCTGTATATGAAAAATTCGAAAATTCGAGGGAGCCTCTGGGGTACGGTAGGACGAATCTTAGACTCTTAACTGGTATAAATTATAAACTAAGGAAGCACCTTGTCACTACTGACCTCTGACCCTACCTGCAGACTGTGGCGGAGAATTATCATGAGACTGCTTTATATGTTTTGTGTGAATGGTCGACGATAACTAAACGCAGACACCCTTTGGTAAACTACATCTGAACCCTCCCAGTAACCGCAACGCTTTATAACTTCGCATCTCCATCTTTAATTAGTCAACCAACCTTAGTGCTGAAAATATATAATAAAAAAATCAACAAAACGTTTTTAATAATACATTGTGTAAATTCTAAAAGTATCAAAAGTCTAAATACGAATGTTATTCAAGTTGTGGTATAACTTGATTCTAATATTGATATTACTTTAAGTAATTACTTGATAACTTTAAAAGTTTCTATTTTGGAGCGTATTTCGGATATGTCGAGTAGTTATTCGAGTGGTCTTGGTGGTATTCCGTTTTCTGTTTTAAAAAATGTAGCCTGTCTTTTGCGTTTTTTCTCTGTTATCTATAAATTATGGTTTGTTCCCGAAATTATTATGGAGAACTATCTCTCATTATACTTTAAAATAAATAGAGTAAACGAGATTATATTTCCAAATTATCGACCGGTTGCCAACTTATCTTGTATAGCTAAGCTATTTGACGTACCTACTAAAATTTCTGAAACAAAAAAATAAAAACGCATGAGAAACTTATCTCAATGAATAAATTCTAGTTCTCCACATAATCGCACATAAATCACTTTTTCTCAAATTAACCTTAACTTTAACTTTAACTCATCCGGAGACATCAGACTCACATAATATCAGGTTGCCAGGTAATCTAGTTCTAATTCTTTTAGGTTGTTTAGGATTATCTAGTCCTTTCATAAAGCCGAACTTAGATTCACTCACCATAACTTTTCACTTTCTTTCAATACCATAAATCAATTTTACGCTTAAGACTACGATGGAGACTGCCTGGAAAAAAAAGCATCATCTATGCAGTGCTGCAGCATCATGTATGCAGTGCTGCAGCATCATGTATGCAGTGCTGAAGAATCATCTATGCAGTGCTGCAGAATCATGTATGCAGTACTGCAGAATCATGTATGCAGTACTGCAGAATCATGTATGCAGTGCTGCAGCATCATGTATGCAGTGCTGCAGAATCATGTATGCAGTGCTGCACAATCATGTATGCAGTGCTGCAGAATCATCTATGCAGTGCTGCAGCATCATACGCAACAGCGCATCATGATGCTGCCTGGTTTCATATGATGCGCAAAATTTTGACGTTTTTGGATTTACCCTATATTACCAATACAAGGCTGATAGCTTTCCCTCGGTGTACACCGTCGTCTTAAATAATGATTTTTATCTCTGCTCGGCAGCAGTATTTGCTATATCCTAGCTGTATTACTGTATTACTTTAGAATTTGCACATATTTGCTATAAATAATCTTGACAATTTTATTGAAATAGCGTAACCTACAGATGAATGTTCATTTGCAATGTGTGTAAGGCAGCTTTGAGACTGGTTTTAAACAAATCTGTGAAAAGTTTCCATTATTCTCGATTATGTTTAATTCCTAGAGATTTATATATCGATGCTGTTACAAAAAAAAAATATATAAGTAAAAAATATTATCCTGTGCAGCTGCAATAGCTGCTTATGTTAAAATCGGACTTTGTTTTGGTAGTAGAAAAAGTTACTCCCACGAGATAGAAAACTTAGAGGTCTAAAACTTTTCCAATTTGGTATGAATGTACATATATTTCTTCTTTGCCTGCACCACTTTTTGTGATTCTTTTCGCTTTATCATGCATTGTAGAGGAGACATGAGGTCCGCCGCACATTGAACACAGCACAGCACAGCAAATGGGCAGTGAATGAGTAAAACTATTCCACTGCTGCGACTGTTGCGAAGCGCGTTTTGAACACAGGAAAATTAATTCCCTACTTCGCCTCTTTTGATAAACGCGTAGAAATTTTGTCTCAATCGAACAATTTGACTGTTCGGTAGTACTACATTCCGAGCTAGGGGCGACACAGGAATAGGAAAACTGTACGTCGATTATAGAGTACACAGGCGAGACAGAGCTTTCAGCTCTGCTGCATATCTGCTGTGTGCAATATGCGGTCGGTCATTTTAATTTTACATTCGACAATTTATTGACTAGTCAATACTGACAGGCCAGAAATCTTGTTAGTACTGACTAGTCAGTAAAAGACTAGCCAGTAGGGGCTTACACAAGCCACACGCTGTCAGTGACCCGTGTAATCTTGGGTATTTGAAATAGAATACAAATGCACATTCCGAACGTTTTTCTGATGTTTCTCATATTCCTCTTGCTTATGTTGAATTATGAAAAACCGAACAGGCACTGCACTGAACCAGAGACGAACTTAGCCCTGCGCCTAACGGGGAAAAGGGAAAAGAATTCAAGAAAGTAGAGTAACCGAAAATGTTCGTCCATTATCATTAAAAAAAAAAAATAAGCGACTTCAATAAAATAATTGCACTTTCACAAAATGTCCACACATACCCACTTTGATTTCAATTAATTCCGATCTGACGTTAACACGAAATCTGACATAGATCAACTTGAAAATTTCATTCGAACAAAAGTTCTGAGGTAGAGCAATTCTAGAGTAAATAGAGCAGCCCATTCGAATTCGCTATAAGTATGAGCTCAAGATCGAGTGTAGGAAACTCTATATGTAGATGACAGAAAAATAAATTAAAATTACATGAAATCTGACAGCAATCATTTATAGAAGAAATGAACAGACGACTCTTTTTGTGAATTGTACCGTCAACTAACCCGTCGATTACACGAATCAATAGAGCTGACGGACATTACTGATTTTGTCGGTTACTTTTACTGATTAAAAGCGCTTTGCGTTCGATCAACTAACTGGCTAATCAGTTAAGCGATGCAGACATACCTCTTTTGTATGCATTGCAAATGATTGCATCCTTATTCCGCCATTTTTCTCTAAAAAATATAGATTACAATGTATCTTAATCTCTTTTCAGTCAATTCTCACTCAAAAGAGAGAAGATTAGAAATATAAACACAAATTTTCACTAGCCTCTACCTTTTATTTTCAGTTTCGGCCATTTTAATTTTACGTTTGACAGTTTATTGACTAGTTAGTACTGACTAGTCAATAAAAAAGACCAGTCAGTAGGGGCTTACACACCCTTCAAGCAAGGCGAAACAAAAACGTAACGAAAATGTAAACATGCTTGCATAGAAGTGTGCGCAAAAGAATCGCTTTGGTGTTGTGAATGCATAACAGAAACGAATCATCAGGCCAAACAGAAGTGAAACTGAAAAGCGTAAACTGTCAGTGTAGTGGTAGTTCGCAAACTGTACTCTAAAGTGTTATACCCTAGACACACAGCACGAACTAATGAATCATTTGCACTAACTATTCATTAAAATGCTGTGTGTCAAATAGTATATGTCATTATAGCTCGAAAATCAGATGATAATGAAGTACACTAATGAAGTGTTTTCCTCCTTCATTATAGCTATAATGAGGAAAAATGTGCTAGATTTGACATATAATGTAAATCTGGAGCTCCGCTGTGCATCTGCCGATTTGAAAAATAAGAAGAAGAAATGCAAAGAAATGCAAATCACAAATTATATTATTAATATTTTTTTTAATATAATGTTTTTCTCATTTGTTAATTGTTAAATTCGAAAATAAAATAAATGAAAACAAAGTTTATCGCGTTAATTCGATTCATATTGCTTCTTTAAGGTGATAAGTTTATCAAAACCAGTTTGACAGCTCAACTTAATTAAAGAAATGGCTGTGTGTCCGCAGTTTATAATGAATCATTATAGACTAATGAGTTGTTAGTTATTTCTTCATTAAGAGTGCTGTGTGTCTAAGGCATTACGTTTTCGGAATGAAAATTACGTTCAGTTAACGAAACGTTTTGCATGAGAACTCAATGGCTTTTGAAGAAAACAACAGATTTTTCTATTTTAATTTACCATTATAGTAAGTTATATTATATCAACACTATTTTTTAATAAATATATTAATCGATTATTATTACATGGGCAAACTATTGAAATTATCTGAACGGTACTACCAGCTATTATTTTATTATTTATTGCTATACCTTCTTTACGATAGCATCACAAACATAGAACAAAAAAACGTTTATTAAGGAACCTTGCACTACGTTACAATGTTTTAGGTACATCGAGTAGGGTATAGATAATTGGAATTATCTAGCTTAGTAAACTGACAAAAGTTCAATAATAATAATATAAGTAATTCAAATTTGTTGACACTCCAAAGTTTTAATAAAATAAAAATTAACGCGGCGTTTTGTTATTCACAAACAAATTAACATGCACAACACAGCTGTCTGCTGTCAGGTTCTATGACACAGGTCAATAAATCCAGAAGTACGTTTACAATACGTTTTCGTTTTACTTTTGGTGTACACTCTCAAATGCTTAGAGGGAGGTACGTTTTCAGTACGTTTTTGTTACGCTGTGATTATAGTGTTCATGTACTATAGAGACGTGGGTGTATTAGTAAAACGCGGTTCGTAAAGTTCACGTTTTCGTTTCACTTTAGGTGTATACTCTCAAATGTTTAGAGGGCAAGGCTGTGTCAGTGTCAGCTCTACTGGCTCGGGTAATCCCCGGGTAACTCAGTGATATCATGCCTTGCATATCAATGGATACAATACCCTGGAAAGTGTTTCAAAACTAGCACAAAAAATGGCTTAGAGAGAATAGGCAGATACCTACTTAAAAATTGTTTACGAAAATACCTTGAGATATTCTAATTATAACCAGAAACTGAATCCATATTGAGAACAAAACAAAAAATATTATTAAAATTGTAAACCACTATCTAAAGTCTGGGTGCTATAAAAAAGAAGCTTACTCAAAGTCAAAGATGCGCGCGTCACTTTCAAAAAACATTCAATGAAGAAAATAACATTGACTCATACCTACCACAAAATAGGTCAAACTAGCGGTAATTTATGAGTATGTAAGCTGTCATCAGTTCTAAGTAAAATAACTGTTTCTCACATTATATTTTTGGGAAATTCCTTTTTGTCTATCTATGCGTCATCGTGTACACTGAAATTATCTTATTGTAATCACAAACCATATTGACTAAATTTTCAATAAAGGACTTACTTGCTTGTGCTCTTTGCTTTTAAACTTTTTTAGATAGTTAATATGCATAACATTAAAATGAGCTAATTAACACTATGGAACAGCCCACACATGCCATGCAGCTTCCGTTCTCCCTGAAATTACGATTTGAACAATACAATGGATCTTTTCTTAATTCGCGCTAGTAACAGCTATTCAAAAAATCCGGCCTGTCTCAATTAAATTCTTTTCATCGCTGTTATATTGTACCGGAATGATCTTGGGTTATAAACGATTATCGTCATAACGGGGGTTCTTTGACATATTTGGTTGGAATTCCCTGTGAAATTGGGTAAGCGAATTTCTCATTTTAACACTGGCTTAATTTTTTACGCCTTTTTTTTTACGAAAACATTTTTGGTGGTCGGCTGGATCGTTTCCTTTTCCGTTTTGACATCCTTATATGCAAATTACAAAAGAATTTTTAATTTTAAATAATATAAATAAGATTAATAGAATAGGCTTAACCTAACCTAAGTCAGTGACTTGATTTTTTTTTGTATCTTAGGGTATACGTACACAACGAGGCGAGGCGAGGCTATATCAAGAATTGAAGAAATGAAATAATTGTACGCTGTACTATGAGAGTGTTTATAACAACGCTGTGTCAGCTCACGATATGGCGAGACACCTCGAGGTATCTCGCTCGAGAATGAAATTTTACATTTTTTCGCGAGGTGCATCGCGCTAATTCTGAAAGCTGGCATATTCTTATAGGTTTTTTCTTTGATATAATCGATTCGCATATATTGGAAGAATCTATCAGGATCAGTAAATAGATCATCATAAGATGATGAAATTTACCAAATTCCAGACGTTTCGTATTTATCGGGTGACAAATTAAGTAGAACAGCGGAAAGTACACTTATGTGAAAAATGCAATATAGTTACATTACTTGACAAACACAAAATTTCTTCTTCAAAATCTGATGACATAATTTATGCTCTCACTTCGTGATTTACCAAGAAACTGAACGCCTTGTCAAAGTTAACTTAACAACAAGTTAAGAAGCAGGCGAGATTTCTGAGTGTTTTATATTTAAAATGCACACGGCAAGAAAAAGAAGAACGAAAGAAAAAAAATCAAACTCTTTAAAACTTTTATGAATAAAGATAAAAAATGTGAAAGCGCAAATGTTTCATTTTCGTAAATAAATGAGAAGGGGCGGACTTTTCACGCTCACTTTTCAAAAACATTCTTCCATGTAACCCAAATTTATTGCCTCTTACTAATGCTCCTACTACCCTCTATCACTGGAACCAAAGCAATTTAGGGTCTAGTCATACCCTACGTACCTACCTGTGTTATTGCTTGTATGCAATTTTATGATCTGGCTTGAATGCGCCAATAAACCTCCAGTGCTAAGACTGATACTGGTATGGGCATGCATTTTTTTTCCAGTGATAGAGGGTAATAGGGGCATTAAAAAGAAACAATAAATTTGTGTTACATGGAAGAAAGTTTTTGAAATAAACAACGGTATTTATGAAATTTGTGTGTAAAAAAATCAAAATTTTGGAAATATTCAAAGAGGCTTAATTAAAAAATACAGGGTAATACGCTTTTCGACAGCTACTATTTAGTAAGCCAACAATAATCAAAATCTATAGGGTGGTTCAAAAGTTATACTCATTTATTCCCAACTGGCTACAACTCCTAAAGCCTAAACGAAGATTTCTTGGGTGGTTGGGGGGGGGGGGGCATGTGGAGCAAATTTTTTGATCAGCTTACCACAGGGAATCGCGTGGTATACAGGATGATGTATTATGCATGAAAGTGTGAAAAATAATACCTTTTCAATGAGTTCCATATTCTTGTTGGTAGTTAATGGCCCTTTCTAAGGTATTTTATATTCCGGTGCCCAACGTTTCTGGCTCCAAATCTGCAATTTCTGTTCAAATATTCTCCTTTAGTTCCCAAATGTTTTGCGTGTTTGTTCACGCAAATCCGTTCTTTTAAGATACCAAAAAAAAAAATAAAATCGGGCCGTCAAATCTGGGGAACGAGGCGGTCAAGCGAAATTTGAATTTTTTTAAATTATTCGGTCATCGAAAATTTCTCGTAGAATCGCAATTGTCGCTCTCTCGGTATGAAATTGTACTCCATACATATAGTTACAGGGTGATTAGTAAAATATGCAGAAACTTGGGGTCTTTTCTATGAATGTTAAAAAAATATGCTTCTTTTAAATCTTCGAAACCATTGTAATTCATGGTATTTTGCAAAATTGACTCAACAATTATGTTATTCCTGAACCTTCTGAAATTATGTTGGGGCCCCGCATTGTAGATAAAGGTTCTCCATCGAAATATTGTCGAGATCACAGTAGTCACTAGATATACTCAAGGGAAAATTGTATTCATACCACAAATACCATTGATAACCTCAGACTACCGATTTTAGTTCAAAAGAGCAAAGTTTGCCTAGCAAAGACGATTTATAAAACCAAGGGGCTATCGTTCAGAGTGGCTGGAATTGACTTGAAAGAGGACTAATTCTCACACGGACTTTTCTATATGTGTCTATTGGGTTCAAAGCGAGTCTACTCCACTTTAAAAGATAAATTAGTTCACGATTGATTTTGTTACCTACTGTTTGTTTGTACAACTTATTAAAATGTAGAGCCTCAATATGGTTCCAATCCCTTATAAATCGGTCCTGAAAATGCGGTTTAAATTCAAAATAGTTCTATTCTTTATGCACGTAAGCAACAAAGCATGCCTATAAAAGTGAGTCTATTCCTTCTGATGTCAGTGTTAATATGCACATTGTGCTTATTGTCATCTGAGTTCGGGAGAAGAGTATTGCTTGAGCATGAGCATTGAGCAGTAGTTAGATAGTCATCCAAGTTCGGGGGAAGAACATTGTTTGAGGATGAACAGTAGTTATAGTAAGCCATCTGAGTTCAGGGAAGAAACATTGTTTGAGCATTAGTTAGTCATCTGAGTTCGGGGAAGAGCATTGCTTGAGCATGAACATTGAGCAGTAGTTAGTTAGTCATCTGAGTTTGGGGGAGGAGCATTGCTTGAGAATGAGCAGTAGTTATACTTAACCATCTGAGTTCAAGGAAGATATATTGACAAACTCTTGCAGCAACATTTTTGGAAATGATTGGAAAGAGTTTGAAAACTTGCAATTTACAATTTGCAACATACAAATTGAATTTTTAATAATTTTATTTTTTTAAATGGTTAAAAACTGAACTTTATGTCGATTTCGATGGGACCATTTCAGTGTTGCACTTTTTCTGGCAGCGGAGAGCTGGGAGCATTGAAGTCAATCGAACATATTTTTGTCATATTCCTTGTATTTGCAGACACACGTATTATATACAAGGAACTGTCAAACGTAATAAATGTTCTTTATTGATATATAGAAAGAAATTTCTTCTTAAACTTTATGCAAAGAATCCAAATAAAATCTTTTAATTCATTTATCTCAAAAATTTCACAAATAATCGCGACAGTACACTTTGACAGAGCAGATGACAATTCAACTTGAATATGTATTTGTAACACCGACAAAATATCCAGTGCCAAGTAGGGAAAGCCAGTGCAAACCTCGTGTTACACTTCTGCTATAAAAATTGTCCCATCGAACATTTTCAGTGTTGCACTGCTGGAAAAAGTGTAATACTTGTGTTGCACTGAAGTCCCATCGAAATCGAAATAATTTTATTTTTTGTTATTTCTTTTAATAAGTAATAAATAATAGTAAGACAGATTGAAACAATTCTTTTTGATTTCACTCCAATAAATTTACTGCTAAATCTTTGTTATTTTCAAAATAGATCTATTCCAAAAGGTGAGCATCAAAATGGTTCTATTCCAAATTAAACATTAAAATTGTGAAACACGCTGTTGCTTTTAATTTATGAAACTTATAATATTAGTTTTCATGACGGTGGACTATAATATGAAGATTCAGAAATTTAGTATTTTTGCATTATCTCTAAATCGCCTATAATGGAATAAACTCGCTTTGAACCCAGTAGACACATATGTCCTGTTTCAGAGAGAGTTTTGCTAGCAGTCTGGTGATCCTTGGCATTACCGCGATTGTGGCTTATAAAGCCGTTCTTCACTAATCTCTTTGGTAATAATAATAATTTATTAGCTTAACAAAGCCACTTTTACAACAATAATTTACATTTTCTCTCTTACGTAAGATATAATATTCTTTTTGAAATTTCTAAAATTTATTTCATATTTTAGTCTATCCGGCAGCTTATTAAACATACGTGATCCTCTAAAGATTATGCTGTTCTGAGTTCCTGAACTCCGAAAAGATGGTAGTCTGAAGTCATTTGCAGATCTCAGTTCATACGGCTGGCTATCACGCACATAATTTATTTGTCCAGTTAAATACTCTGGTAGCATGTTGTGTCTTATTTTGAATATGAATACAAAAACGTTCGCAGCTATTCTTTGCCTTACACTTAGCCATTTCAGGGCTTCCAACATTAACGTAATAGCTGTATATCTGCTACATCTGAGAATAATTCGCATTGCTTTATTCTGTAAGGTCTGCAGTTTTTGCAACATTTTCTGGCCTCCCATGAAAAAAATGGTGGAGCAATATTCGAAGTGGAGTCTCACAATAGTGTTATATAGGAAGTCAATTTTTTTTGCTATTTTTTAGTGGTATATTCAGTATGTTTCGAAAATTTTATATCCTTATCAATAACAATCCCAAGATATTTTATTTCTTTGACAGCTTACTGCTCCGTCAACCATTAGATTCAAATTACCTTCACCCTTAATTAATAATGACTTAGTTTTTGATACATTTAAGTTCAACTTATTTGCTTTAAGCCATTCACTAAGTTCGCTGAGGTCCTCTTGCAACAATCTCTCCGTCTCGATAATGTCTTGTCCTGCTATGTACCTATATATTAGTGTGTCGTCTGCAAATAATGCCACCTTTGAATATTTTACTACTCTACTAATGTCGTTAATATACAACGAAAACATGAGTGTCCCCAGTACTGAACCCTGCGGCACTCCGATATCGACCGATACCTCTATCGATGTTGCTTGTCCCACTTTCGTTTTCTGTGTTCTCCCAGTCAGAAATTCTGTAAACCAGTTCAATTCTTTACCTCATATTTCATATTTATATACACTTTTTGTAGTAAAAGTTGATGATCAACAGTTTCGAACGCTCTCCTAAAATCCAGGAACACGCAAGCGATTTTATTTCTTGACGCTATCTGCTCTTTCCAATCTACTATCACCATGTTAAGCGCCGTTTCACAGGAATTCCACTGTCTGTAGCCCGACTGATTAGAGATTAGAAGTGCATTTTCCTTTAAATATTTTATAAGCTGCTTATACACTATCCTTTCCAATACTTTTTCATATGTCGGCAACGCATTCACTGGTCGATAATCCTCACATTTAGCTGACTTTTTTAAAACTACACATACTTTTTTTTTACTACTTACCTCTGCGGCCTCGCACGATTAGTGATGTTTTGTTGTAATTTTTAATGTTAGTATTCAAAATTCAGCCAAAATAACTTTATTTTTTGAAAAAGCCATTTTGAAATTTCTAAAATTTTTTATTTTGAAAATCATTTGCCGCTTACGTTACCGAGCGTATACCTTCCTTGAAGCCAATAAAATCCTATCAATTAAAACATGAATCGTGTAATCTTCAATACAAGATCCTATAACTTATGACATTGTCATTTCTATTTAGTCGCATTGCAGTTTTATATAATCTTGAATTCCACGCAGACGAGGTCGTACTTATGTATATGCATTCAAAATCATTTTTGGTTGTTATAAGTTTGTCAGCTGACTCTACAGCAACTATACCCGTTTATGTAACCAATCATCATTCTCCCATTGAGTGATCTCCGTTAGCTATGTAGTGTAAAGAGCACGTGCGTTTAGAGTTCATATTATTATTATTTATAGAGTTGTCTGGTGATAGTAAATTTCTCTCTTAACGGTTGAACTTCCATAGTCGAATAAGTAAGTTATTAGTTATTCTTAAAG
Organism: Dioctria linearis; assembly: GCA_963930735.1. Lineage (NCBI taxonomy): Eukaryota > Metazoa > Arthropoda > Insecta > Diptera > Asilidae > Dioctria > Dioctria linearis. Next base: position 68,978,608 of record OZ005741.1, read on the forward strand.
GTGTTGGAGTGAAGAAAAAATTTTATATTCGGCATTTCTTTTATAATTTATTATTTAAGGTAAAGAAATTTTACTTTTCTAATATGACATTAACTTAAGTCTGCAATTTTTAAAAGTCATCACAATTTTCAAAATTTAATTTCCTATGAAAGGAAAGATCCAAGTAAAAACCTCAAGGTTGCTTGATATTATAAATATCTACTTACGCCGCCTTCTGTATTTAAAAAAAAAATCACTTTAATAGAGTTACCAGTAAAATCAAAAAAATATTTGAAATTTCCAATGACACCAGTATTTTTAGGAAGATGCACAGCTTTCACAGATGTTTTGTCAACTTTTGATTAACTTTCATTTGTTGTTTGACAACAAAACTCGACCATAAGTGCGTGTCTGCCGCTGGTTATATTTCAAATATGGAAATGTGAACGTTATTTAATCATCATAACACACTGTGGCCCACACAGTCCGTCCATAATTTGAAATTCAAGTGCATGATCTCATGTGGCGTACTCCGTAGGATTCATCCGGCACCTGGTTGACTTCTTGCTACAATTTTACACCTAAATACAAAATGAATGAATTAAGTCATAGTTTATTTTCTAATTTTAGTTTAGTCGGCGGTAGGTAGTTTTACTATTCTTACAATTTGACGGCACCGGTAATTCATAAAACTGGAACAATTAGAAGTGGACATTTAAATGATTTATTGGACATTATTTAACAATTATGAGGAAAAAAAAATTGAAAGAATGCGGGAATTTAACAATACTATTGTACCTATGTATGTACATAAATATTGTTTGGAGGAATATTATTATGGACTGATTGATTTGCTGCAATAATAGCACAAGGTAGTTAACTGTGCTATTTCAATTGATTGAAAACATTTGGATTTTATTTGTTTGCCAGTTTCCTTCGTTTGGTTACAAAGATGAAAATTTATTTGTTGCGAAAACTTCCTGTTTATGTACTTGTACATACCTTATAAAATTGATTTGTTTTGTTATCACTTGTATTTATTTGTTTTTTTTCATCTGATTAATTGCATGTAGATCGTTTTATCCATATAAGTAATGGAAATCTAGTCTCTACATACATATTATAGATCGCAATGTCTCTGTCTGTCCGTTAGTGCGCTTATAACTCGAGAACCACTGATCTAATTTACATGCTCTTTTTTATTTATATAACATAAGCACATAAGCTAATGGGATAGGTTACATTAGAGGCGACTAGCTGCTTCACTTAGCCTCCAGTGGGTCCATTGTGCCCCTTGACCTCATGATATAACTTTTGAAACCACCGCTCTAGCGAAGTTACTGTCCCAAGTAACCTCGTTTTCAATCCTTCACCTCTTTTTGACATAGCCACTAGATTACTTGTGCCAGTACGAAAACGAGTTCCACTCACTTCAACTTTTTAGCGAAGTGGAACCTGAGAAATAGTCAAATTGTGTACGTTTTCTGTAACTGGTACTTTTTTTGCTTTAAGTAGTCTTTAATAATATCAGCTGGTGTGGAACTTGTGAAATGTCAACACATTTGTGTTTTGGCTTTTATACGAAGGGAGTATTTGTTATTTTTCGGTAAGAAATTTCGTAAATTTAAAAGATAATTATGTAGCAAAAATATTATTTCTTAGCAATTTTGTTCTCCACACCAGTTGATAAAACAAGACTACATACATACATTTAACTATTTCTCAGGTTCCACTTCGCTAAAAAGTTGGAGTGGAACTCGTTTTCGTACTGGCGTAAGTAAATTTGTGGGTATGTCAAGAGAGGTGAGAGACTGAAAACTAGGTTACTTGGGACAGTAACTTCGCTTGTGAAAACTATGCTTTAGGAATCTCAGGATACATCTGAACTCTTTACTTTCCAGCTCCCCAGACTTCAAAAGAAGTATATATCTACCTAATAGCTTACCTCTTTTATTCATTTCCTCCGAATCCTTACAGCTCCTGCAGAATTCGTTCGGCGCTATTCCCAGTCTTCCAGCATGGTCTCCTATAGCCTGTAACCCGTAATGAGCCCTACTAGATTATTAGTATTTCTTCTACTGCCAAGGAGCTCTCTTGTCCTCTTCCTGTCATATGTAGGTAACAATTGCCTCGCAATACGGCAGGTTTCCCAGTTGATTCACCAAAGGCTTGCTTTTGATAGACACCCCTGGTGGTCTCTTTTTTTTTAGCTAACAGGATTTTTTCTATGCAACTCACACGCATATTTATGCAAGAGAATTCCTAAAAACAGATATTAGTAATTTCTTCGCTGTTCTTCATACAATCGCTGCAATTTTTATACCCTAGATGAAATCTAAAGAGTATAGAAATAATGTTGCTAGAGCAAAATGGATTGAACACCCATGCATAATATTAAAAGTTATTTTGATTTTTGCATGTCCGTCTGTCCGTCCGTCTCTGCGCACAATAACTCGAGAGCACGTGCAATTAGAGCGAGCTAAAATTTTGCACACGGACTTAAAAAAAAAAGAAGTAAAATTAAATTCGAAAATGAGACAAATCGGGCAACTCCTTCGTCCTTCGTCCTACACTATCCTTTCGTCTTTCACTATATATTTGGACACTGCCTGAGAACGCGTTAACGTAGGGTATTGAAATTTTGTGCACGGTGTTTTCATAAAATAAACGTCAACAAGTAAAAAACTAGAATTGGTCTAAGACCAATTCTTATGATACCCTGCTAGATGAATGCCCGTATGTAATTTCATATGGTCACTCATTTGAGCAACTCATATTCATCGAGGGTATCATAAGTATTGGTCTTAGACCAATTCTAGCTTTTTTACTTGTTCCAGATATCTTCGATTCTCTTTTTCAATACTTTAACCATTGGATTTGAAAAGCTCTAAACCTTAGATGTTAGGATTGTCCACCAGTTCTCTATTGGGGTTAAATCTGGTGAGTTCCCAAACCAAGGGAATAATGGAATTTCAAGCTCCGCAAGGTACTTTTTTGGTATGGGAGGGAGCGCCATCTTGCATAAAAATATATGATGTTCCCTGGACGTTCAAATATTCAATATGAAATCGGAAGACAATATCCAAAACTATTTTGCACTGCAATGCCGGCAAGACATTGTTTCCGTAACCAAATAGAGAGGACCCGGATTCCTTTCCTAATATGCAGCTCCAAATCATTACTGTTGCTTGTTCTAAGTAAGCAGTTCACCTCGTATTTTTCTGAAGGTCTTCTTCTGACATACAGACTCCCCTTCGTTACAGCTTCTAGCCGGAATGCATGACTGAAAATAACCTAAAAGTTTAATAAATTATGTAATTTTCAATAGATTTTTAAAAAGGTAAGAAAACTGGGTTTTCTGCTGAATTGGTACACTTACCTTTTTCCAATTGTCATATGTAGTTTTTAATGTAAAATAAAGTAAGGCAAAATATGGCAGGATATTGCATTTTGTCTTATTTTCCTCCTCTCGACGCTATGATTGCATGGCACACACACACACAAAAGCCTGATTTGATGAGAGATTATGGCCGCCAAGGCAAGAAGTCCAAATTGTCGTTTGTAATAGAAAATCCCACTGGAGTGGTTAGCGTTTTCATATGGTCGAAACCAATGACGGTAATGTCATTATTAATATTTTGTCTTATTAAATATTTTGACAGGAATTATCTTCCTCTTTTTAATTGTAAAATATTTACTTGAATTTCTAGCTGTTTTTCAGGTATTTCGTTTCTATTTTACCTTAATTCGCAATTTTTTACGGGAGTTCGGTATATTCAGTTTTTCGTTTTCTTAACTCGATATGCTACTTCAGGATGATGACAATGGTGCAAATGGCTGGGATTTTGAAGAAGGAGAATTATAACAAATAAAATTAATTCAATCAACATTGCAAAGATTTTTAACTCGTGAGCCTACCTATTACCTATCTGTACCAGACCTTCTCCAATTCTCTTGAGTGAATACACATCTCTCACTTTGTTAATCGAAATTCCATCTCTACCGTAAATCCAACAGGAAAACTATATGAGCTTCACGAAGATCACAGGAAAAACAACAAATGTCGAGCGTTATTCAATTCCATTTACTTTCAGAAAATCCATTTACTTTCAGAAATCGTGCCCTTATTATACCCTAGATGAAATCTAAAGGGGTATACTAAGTTTGTCATTCCGTTTGTAACACCTCGAAATAATGATGGTAGAGCGAAATGGATTGGACACCCACGCATAATATTAAAAGTTATTTTGATTTTTGCATGTCCGTCCGTCCGTCCGTCCGTCCGTCTGTCCGTCTGTGCGCACGATAACTCGAGAACGCGTACACATAGAGAGCTGAAATTTTGTACACGGACTTTAAAAAAAAAAGTAAAATTAAGTTCGAAAATGAGACAAATCGGGCAACTCCTTCGTGGGGTTGCCATACAAAAATTTCGTTTTCCGTTATATATTTGAACACTGCCTGAGAACGAGTAGCCGTAGAGAGCTGAAATTTGGTACATGGTGTTTTCATTGTACTAGCAAATAAAATTTCAAAAATGGACTAAATCGGGCAACCCATTCTTGGTGTTGCCATATAAAAAATTAGGTTTTTTATGTATACTGTGAAAACGACCAGTCCAAGACATTTTTATTGTACTAAAAACTTCTTCAGAATATGAAATCCTATAAAATTGGTTATAATCATTTTTTCTGTCCGACGAACCGTTCTAGAAATATATGCGAAAAACCACTGCAAAAATCAAAATTGCTCAAATGGGTACCCATACGAAATTTCATACGGGCATTCATCTAGGGTATCATAAGTATTGGTCTTAGACCAATTCTAGCTTTTTCACTTGTTTTTTTTTTCAATTTTAACTTTTCGATCAAAATCGATCTCCTATAGGGTAGGCTTAGTGCTTTGAGCTATCCTCCATACGTGTTAGTTTTTGACGTGTGGTAATGATATAAAAAATATCGTCACACCATCCGCGTCTATTTTCAAAAACAAATCTGTCTCCTTTATAAACGAAGTAAATCTACGAGTCAAAATTACCAATATTATATAGTAGTACATCTAAAGAACACTTTATCTCACTATAAAAACAATTTTCTTTTTATTCCAGGTCTTGATGATTTGGCAGCACGTTGCGCACAATACAAAAAAGATGGTTGCGATTTTGCTAAATGGCGTTGCGTTTTAAAAATTGGCAAGAACATACCAAGCTATCAATCTATTCTGGAAAATGCTAACGTTTTAGCACGTTACGCTTCTATCTGTCAATCACAACGTATTGTGCCGATTGTTGAACCTGAAGTTCTTCCAGATGGTGAACACGATTTGGATCGTGCACAAAAAGTAACAGAAACTGTCTTAGCTGCTGTCTACAAAGCATTGAATGATCACCATGTATATTTGGAAGGAACTCTCTTAAAACCAAACATGGTAACTGCTGGACAGAGCTGTGCGAAAAAGTTTACACCTGAACAAGTTGCGCTCGCAACAGTTCAAGCTCTCCGAAGAACAGTTCCTGCTGCTGTTCCTGGTATGATTATTGCCTGTTATGATTAATAACAAAAAAATTTATTTAAACATATTTTTTAATTTACAGGAATCACTTTTCTATCTGGTGGTCAGTCTGAAGAAGAAGCTTCTGTTCATTTGAATGCTATTAATAAAGTTCCTTTGTTGAAACCATGGGCTCTTACTTTCTCATATGGACGTGCTCTTCAGGCTTCCGTTTTACGTGCTTGGGCTGGAAAGAAAGAAAATGTTTGCGCTGGACAACAAGAACTACTTAAGCGTGCCAAGGTGAGTTTAGTTTTTTTTTTTATATGAACTATTTATTTTATACAAGATCATGGTGATTTCATTGTTGCTTTGGATTATTGGTCATACATTTATATGGATATTATTCGAGGGAAAAGACTATAAAAATCATTCTTATGGGGTTAGTTTAACTTTAATATTGGTTTTTTAGCTTAAAAAAATGAAGAGAAATATGAACAATTCTAAGAATAAGAACTTTTGGCAGGTGGATGAAGACAATCGAAAATCATAGAGGTAAAGATAACTTAAATCGTTGGATTTATTTGCATTCACATAGAAATTCTTTGCCCACTTGACAACTTGTCATGGTACCATAAAACCAGTTTACACTGAATATCCAAATCTAATGTATTGCTTTGACTATAGCCCCCGCAAACCTTCTGCTTGACTTTAAACTTGACCAGTATCGATAAATCTACACAAGGTATCGGATATACATACATATGTAGGTATGTAGAACTAGTAACTCTTGCGCATAGAAACATACATAAAAATGCCAAATGCGGATTGCAGAACAGGCACAATCGGAACTTGAAATTTCATTTTAATTACACTTTTATCATTCCTGTAATCATCTACCGCACCTTGTTTCAATTTCTAAATATTTATTGCAACGAGTTAAAACATAAATAGAATGAAAAATTCTTAAATATTTCAAATATAACTTGTTCAGTAAATTTTATGACTCAGACATGTCCAGAAGCAATATCTGTTCTTCGTCACTTTTAACCTGTCCGCAGGTTGGGAATATTTTGTCTTTCATTATGCAAATTTCGGGTCTGCTGATTTGTTAATTAACTTTTATGTTCTTGGCAGTAATTTCTTCACAATTTACTTAACAGGTGTGACTAGCATAATAAATTAGGGGTGTAGGTGGTACTAAGCATAGCATTTTAAATAGTAAGTAAATTTGTTTCTTGAGCAATCCGCTTATTTTCTATCACAATGGCTTTAATTGTTTCTGATTGCTGAGATGTTTCTTAATGTTAATGTTAAGTAGAGTAAAAATATGCTTGTTTAAAAATAAATTTCATATTGTTAGTCTATAGAACTATTTTTAGAAGGCACATATTGCGGTGAGTAGGTATTATAGATTACATACTTAAATTTTTTTAAATTTTATTAGTTTGTATAAGTTGTTGTGGGATATGGGCCCTTAACTAACGTGCAGTACGCTTATATATATGACAATTCAGCTTCATACATTTGGGATTGTCTTGTTTTACATATTTATTCGTTGATTAGTTTTACGGTTACTAAAGTAATGCGGAGCAGCAATTTGACGTCGGAGATGAATAGTTTCATTTTTTTTATGACAATTATGGCACCTCAAAACCGGTGCTGTTGAAGCAAAAGTATTTTGTGTTTTTCTTATTCAAACCTTTACATACTTTGTGTATGTCAGTTTTCAATAACCAATGACACGAAATTAGTAGAATTTTTTTACCTTCTCTTGATCTATTGCCCACCAAGAAATAAACATTCGGCGTTTGGTCGTGTTAAAGCATAAAATCTTCTTGCAACTATAACATCAGATTTAACTGTATTGCTCTGTGTAAAGAAATCATGCGCATAATATAATTTTTGGGGCCAAGATTCCACTATAATCATCTGCTTATTAGTGCGTATTAGTGCTGTGGTGAGGACTTCATTTTGTAACAATATAGAGTTTGGGTAGTCGATCTGATTAAGACAAAGCTATTAAAAAACTTTACACCATTGCTGGGATCTGGATTTGAAGCTGGAACAGCAAAGTTGTAGAAAATTATATGTAAAGTTATTGCTGTTAGTCGATCCGATACGCGTTAATCAAAAGCTACAATTTCCGAACTCTCGCCAACTTTAAATTGTAAATGAAAGTATGTATGCTCTTCAAAATGTTGTTTTTTTTTGGTGCCTTTTTAACGTATAAAAATATGGCGAGAAAATAAAACTCAAATGACACTAGGCTGCGGGCTGCAGTAGCGCTCGTCCAAGCTTCGCCAGTCACTTGTGTTACATTATTTGAACGAGCCACTTAAATTAAATAAACTAGAAATATTCCGAAGGGACCGAGCTAGAGATAAAACTAAAATATCTTTATTAAAGGACTAAAAAATGATAAAATACATAAAGAAGAACAGAGCGATTGCCTTTTTTTTTTATAATTCGATATCAGTGAGATGTGGCAGTACTTTTGGGTCTCTACACGCGCTCCGTCATCTCTACTCACCCCTATGATCCCTATGTTTGCTTGCCTACACACGCAGTACGACAACTAGGTGACACTCTTGTGCTGTAACGTGTGCACGTGTGTGATTTTACGTATTTATACCCTAGATGAAATCATAGGGTATACTAAGTTTGTCATTCCGTTTGTAACGCACAGAAATAATGCTAGTAGAGAACAAGAATAAAAGCTAGAATTGGTAGACCAATTCTTATGATACCCTAGATGACTGCCCGTATGTCATTTTGTATGGTCACCCATCTGTGCAAGATTGATTTTTGAAGTGGTTTTTCGCATATAATTTCTAGAACAGTTCGGCGAACAGAAAAAAAAAATATTATAACCAATTTTATAGGATTTCATATTCTGAAGAAGTTTTCAGTACATTAAAACCGTATAGGACTTGTAGCTCTCACAATATGCGTAAAAATCCTGAATTTTTATATGGCAACACCAAGAAAGCGTTGCCGGATTTAGGATGCAATAGTTATTGTATGGTATCTCAGTTTTACAAGATGTCACGACAATGCGTCGCTCAGCGCTGTTTTTATATTCTTTGATCATAGACGAAGAGTTCGACTTATGGTTCATTATTGGTTATATTTTTGGAAAAATAGATGTTCTCATTCCCCACAATATATGTTTTATTTGCCAATACTTCACCCTAAGAAAAATAGATAGTGTTAGAAAAAAAAAGTTAAAATCTTCAAATATTACGAATTTTGTATATAAGTAATCAAGTAATACCACATCTTGTAACCCCTGGGTTTTAATTCAAAGGGCCTTCGTGTCTAAGCGATTATATCTAAGAACCCATTAAATCTACAATAGCGGCAGACATGGCGGCTCAATGGCGGACCAAGTTCCATACATTTTAGTCTACTCTCCTTTGGCTTTGAAGCAATTTTAATTCATCGTACATTTTAACATCGTTATAGCTTGGGTAGACGATAATATGTAATCTAACTTATGACGTAGAAATGAGGAATACCTATAAACATTATGCAAGGTGAGCTCATTTAAAAATCTCAAATTTGATTTAGATCAGCTCCTTAATTTAATTAAAAATGTGCTTTTAGTGAGATTTCAGTGCCTTTAATTAATGCTACTAAGTACCTATTTATTTTTATATTAGTAGCGACATTATTAAAAGTATAGTAATTTGCTGAAGTAAGGCTCACGGGTTATTACATCTTATAGAAATTATATAAGAATATAATATTCACATCCAGTGTTCAATTGGTTTGCTCTGAGCTTGTGAGGCATTATCCAATCAAAATCTGCATATTGCTCGACTTTTTTCATTCGTATTCAATTTACCATTTTCACCGCATTGTAGTTACAATTTTTATTTATTTTATTCCTTGACCTGATTGACGAACAATTTACATTTTATTTACCAAGTTATCATCGTGGCTTCAAGAACACTTTTTTATTTGAATTGATTTTTCTTCTTCAATTGAAACAAAATTTATTGCTTCCTTCTATGACACCAGGCACGCAAATTGGTTTAAAAGATTTTTATTAGAATTTATATTGGTATTTTATCAAGGGGACTGAAGTGTGCGGAATTAATGTAAATTTGATTTAATTATCTTTTCAAATCATTCATTCTAAAAAAAATAAAATAACATTATGAAGGCTATCAACGTCAAGCGATTAAAGTGTTGGACCAGAAAGAAGTGATGGTTTCTAATTGCTAACAGCAAGCAGTAGAAAAATGTTGACAGAGCTATTGAACTGATTGGAAAGTGCAAAATGGAATCGATTCCATGTAATTATTTTTATTTAGGACGAAGTGGTTCAATGGTTAGCTGTAAAAGTTTTCTCAAAACTCCGTTGTACCAAGTCACAACGACATTTCTTGACTGCTCAGTTTTTACCTGGCTGGAAATGATGAAAACTTATTTGCTTATGCTGACAATATTTAGCCTAATTTTATTGAAGTCGAGTCGGTGGCCGAGAGGATCGACAAATGTCGACGGCTATGATCAAATAAACGAAACTTTGCTTTTATTGAAATCAAATCGCTTAATTGACTTAAAAGTATTACCATATACAAACTTTGGAAATCGTACGAAATTGTAACATGCGCATACGGCTAACTTCATATTTATTTCTTGATATTTTTAAATTTTGTTTTGAAATTTAAAGGAGAAAACAAGTTTCTCTTATCATTTTGTCATTGAATAGATTCAATTACCTTCTGTTGAGACTCCAACAAGGTGATGAATAGCGGCACGTGCTATTTAGGTGGCTCTCTATAAAGTGTACCTAGTACACGTGATTCTATGCTGAGGTGATTTATATATCATTAATCACACGATTATAGGCACGTTTATCTCTTTGGCTCGTTAAGGGAATTTTTAGGAAAAAATTATAAGTCACACTTGCAAACGTTATAATTCAATTTATTCCAGCACAGATGTGGGCTGCTTAAAGTCTCCAACTCAACAGGGAAACTAATTACATGAAAACTGGAGCTCAGTTAAAAACAACAATAACAGAAAATAGCGGACTTATTTATGGCAATGAATATTTATATACATATGTTTGTGTAGGTGCAGTTGTATTCTAGATGAAGAGTTGATGACGAGTAATTTTCGTTGTAGACTTTTCAGCCTTGGCCTAAACACCTTCTTTTTTGAAAAGACAGTAGAAAGTGAAAACTTACATTTACATTGTATACGCAAGAAACTTAGGGACAAATCGCAAGATGTATTTTCAATATTTTTTCAATTCTTAAGTATCTTATTAATTCTGTCAGATTTGTAAGATGCTTTAGACTAAGCAAAGAAACGTTTTAGATTACATAAATATATACATCACAAGTTAGTGGTTCATTCAATGGCACTAATTTTTACGTAAGCGACCAATGTTGGGTTTCTTGGTAGTGGCAACTACCAGAATAGAATTGCCGAAGGGCACCAGTTAGGATTAGCTCAACCTACTGTATCATCTAATTTAAACAAAAATTTTAGCTATGCGATTATAAATCGTATATCCGTTATGTTGATGATAAGTTCCAAGGTTTATGCCATGATTCTTACGTCTGGGATTTGAGCAGTTTAAAAGAACTTGTCGGAGATACCCTATGATGAAAGACAGAAGTTAGAAGATATTTCCACATTCGAACAACTCTCGACAGTAAAAAGCATCATGGAATTTTACTGTACGGCCCAAGGCACATATTGAAGGGTAAAAGGAAATTTAGAAATTTATCTACAAAAGATCAGATTAGATATTTCATCAGAATATTGACCATGCATGTAGCGATAAAGAAGCGAAAGGCATCCGAGCATTGCGGCGGTGGACGAGCGAATTCATATGATTGCTACATTGCCAATGAGCTTGAAGGCTATCTTTTGGACAGTCTTATTGAAGCTAAGGCTGTGCGATCATCTTCGGCCAATATGTGGAGATTGTATTCTATTCGAAATCTGATATTGGACTTGTAGAGGAGCACTAGATTCAATGAACTGAAATATTTCTTACACCTTTTCAAAAATCCAAGGCATTTCGATGCTTCTTTGGCAACAGAGAAGATGTGATCTATCCAGCTTAACTTACTGGAAATATTAATGTGAATAATGCTTAGTGATGGTGTATCAGAAAATAATGCTCTATTAGAAGAAACGAGAGTTATAATATGATCTTGTTTTAAATAGATATGTAAGTCAGCTTTGGCTAGTAGAATCATTGAATTCAACGCGATTTGCTCTGTCCCAAGCGAAAATCTTATTATGGTCAACGATATAATAATGCAATCTTCATTGACACATGTGGCTTTCTCTCTAGAGTCTACAAATGCGTCAAAGGACTAAGCTAAATCAAGGGTACTATCAAAGATGACCTAATAAGAAGATAGGAAGCAGCCGAACGAAATTGAAAATTTTTAGTGTTTTTTTAGAATGAAACAAATTTTCGTCTTTTGCATCAATGGGGGAATAGAACTTGGCTATGCACTATTGTAGTGCAACTGAGACAACGAGTTAAAAACAAAAATCGAGAGAACGTAGGATTACCCAAATGACAAAATCTTATTGAATTGGTCAAAATCCTATCAAACTATTCATAATAATGTACTTCGGGTCACACTACCTCACTTTTTTAAGAAAAAGATGAATTTCGCTGTGGCCAAGGTGCTGAAAGGAGGTAAAAAATTCCTCTCAAATGAAATTCTCATTTTTTCTGAAAATATCAGAGAATCCAGCATAAGTTTCTGCCACTTAATCTCTTCAGAGCAAAACTAATGTAAACAAAAGCACGTGCTGTTCAAATATCATAGGATTACAGCAACGACATTTGTGCCCATTACAGCAACAACATTTGTGCCCATTACAGCAACAACATGTGACCAAACAAACCTTTGCTGTCCTTGCGGTTTACCAAAATGTCAGATACCCTCGTCAAACACAAATTTTTCTCTCTGGATAATGGATTTACTGGTGTTCCGCGCAGTATTGGAGATTTGTTTCATATCTAGAAATGTATGCAATTGATGGGCGTTAAAAGTTGTAATTTTTAAAGGATTGTAAATGAGAAACTACTAAAAATTACTGAACTGAAATAAAATAGTTTTCCAGGAATAGCAATTGTAACTCGATTTTATACATTTATTATTTGCCTTATCTTTGTGTAAAAGTGTTGCAAATGCGCACTTTTTTATAACACCAATCGAAAATAGTTTGAAAATATTTTATTACCAAAACTTTTCCAATAAATCACCAAATTCGTAACGACTGAAAATTTTTATTGAATATAGAGCCAAGGAAGAAAATAAATATTTTCAATGTGTCATGCATGCAATATCCACCCTTTTATGTCGTAAATATCTCACGTATTCTATTAATAGAATTATGTATGATGACATAGTTACAATATTTTATTTCTTTATGCTATAAAATACTTCGATGTCAGCTTTAATACCCTATTCGTATCATGTTTCCAATGTTAAATTTTTCTTCATATTCTAATGTGTCAGGCACACATACTTATTTCTTATTGAAATGGAGTACTTAAGATGATGTAGTTCAATTCCAGTTCAGTGCATCTGTTACTGACAGAATATCTATTGGATTTTTTGTTAACCATTACATTTCTTTTTTTTTGCGTTAGATTTTATGTAGAAGAATGTTTACAGAACGTCAATTGAATTTTGACTTCGTCTTAGCATAATGTATAACAAAATGCATCAAATTGTGTTTACTTTTTCTGTTATTTTACTTCCTTCGAATCCGCAAAAGATAGGTGAAAAAATCGTTGATTTAAAATTTTAGAAAATATGTTTTTAGCTTCTACGATGGAAACAAAATGGAATCATTAGGTATGAATTCAGGATTGTACGGCGGATGACCCATTAATTCGACGATCTGAGTGCTCAAATATGCTCTGTTGTTTGAGCTAGCGATGTGCAAGAGCTCGCACTGTAGTGATTAAAAATGATTTTTCGTCTTGGTTTTTTTTTCTCCGTATTTCACCAAAGACTTCTGTCAAACAAATGGTGGTGTATCACTTAGAATTGACCGTTCTACGAATCTACAAGGCAACGGTACCGACACGTCCATTTATACCGAAGAAACAAGCCCCATTTGCTTCGAAGTGTTTCGTGCGCGAACAACTTTCGAACTCATTTTGAAATACCTACATATACTGTCGACTGCTGTTTACTTTGGGGCTCATACGAATAGATCCAAGATTCGTTACAGTTATGCAAATGCTATACACGTATTTTGATGCACGTGCACCGCGATCGCATTTTTTATCATTTATTTGCAACATTCGACACTAATCTTTTTTGTTTTTTTACCGATTGTAAAATTGTGCCTAATCCAATGCGGACAGAGCTTTCTCACAACCAGTTGCTAATGCAATATCCTTTCCAAACTTGTCACGCTATAATACCTAGGGTCGTCTGTAACTCACGATAAGTCACATGACGATCCAGCAGTATTTCCGTGCACACAGAATCGATATTTTCTGACACAACAACCGATTTTGGACGACCTTCATGAAATTCTTCCGCCATCGAAATACGATGTTCACGATTCAGTTCCATTTTTTTACCTAGATGAAATTTTCAAGTTAACAAAAAGTCAATAAATACCGTTCATATGACAAAACGTTCTGAGAACGCATATGTCAAAAAATTATCAAACTATACGATGGAAACGTCAGATCGCCTAAAATGATATTAGTATTGCCACATTGCCAAACTTATGGTATAACCAACGTAGAACTTGAACTTCTACATATAATTGCGCTTGCGTATGGAAATGAAAATTTTAATAATCGACTAATCGATCATTTGAATCACGATTAAATTGGTATAAAATTACCGATTAATCTACTATTATTAATCGAGTGCTGAATTAATATTTTACAGGAAAGAGTTAATTATTCTATCAGTTGAATGAAAGAGAAAAAGACTAGGAAATAATATTTAATTTTTTAAAGATTGCAAAAATAAGAGTTTTTCGTCGTTAAAACTATTTGTTTTCTTAGTGGCAGCACCAGATGCCAAGAAGGGGCGGTGGCAGTATATCTTTGATTAGCTGTACAGTTTTGGATAAATTGCATTCATTTCTTCTAATTCAATGCTTGGAGAGCTTAAATAGAAGTAATACCTATATAACTCATCATGGGAATTAGTGTCATAGATATCGTTTCTCTTCTTTTTGTGAACAATGATTTTATGGTGAGTCCCCAAATCAAAATCTTCTTTTTCGGATGCTGATGTCTTACACGAGAGAGTTTCTATTTCCATTCTATACTT